>ML798991.1:109266-144086 GCA_009831015.1 Picea engelmannii
AGGACCAATGGTTTGAACCTAGCTACTGGCTAGGTATGCAGAGCTATCTGGTTAGGCATATGATGGTTTTGGGTTTGGATATATGAATGTGAAGGAGTCCCAACTGATGATGAAGATGCTGATGGTGTAAATACTTGGAGTGAAGGGATGGTTCAAAACTATAGAGATGAAAAATAAATGACCAGGATGGGCTTGGATTATTTTTCTTCTTCATTGAGGATTTATAAGAGAATGAGGTATTTCATTTACCAAATTGGTAAAAATAGATAGATCCCCCTTACATATCTAGTAGGAGCTAGCTAATATAGGCCTCATGATAATAGATCTACCCCTCGGGTATCACTAATGTATTTTGAATGTAGCATAGGAATATCAATGAAATTAGATACAAAAATGGATAGTGGAATAATGTAGTCTAGCTGCTTACTTGAAAATAGACCCATAGGTATTTTTCACTAAATCTACTATGGATATGATACTGGAGTGACTAGATGTCCTTTAGAATCGGATCTCATGACAACGAATCTAGAATCCAACTTATTAGGATGAACACTTTCCCTTGTGGAGTCACATTTTTGGTGGGATCTCCTTTTAGGGAAATCTTTGGATTTTTTAGAGAATATATCACTTATTAATATTTCCTTGAAGATAAATAAAAACTCTTCTTTCTGTGGTAGGGGGTAATTGATGCAATAAATAGACCCATTTAGCACTACTATGCATAACTATCATCAAGAAGTTTGTTCCCTCTTTGATTATAGAACAAAATATGTCATATACTAGGTTGGGTCATTAACAACGATGCTAGTTCTAATGTTGCACAACTCTAGGCCTTCAAGCTAGTTCTTGGGATAGGGGGGTACCCTTATTATTTCCTAGGGTAAGAGTCCTTGTCTACCACTTAAGGAAGCTTATATTTGATTTATAACGAAGAAAACGGTGCATGTAGTCAATCTCTGCTATGAATTTCAAACATGGATAAGGTGTTGGGTTTTAGTTTGGAGGAAATTCAAAGGGGGGAAACCAACAAGGGGGGCTTGATAGCATTTCATCCATAGGAATGGAATTTTGAACCTTTGGCACCAAGATCTACTTAAGTTGGGAAAATAACTTAGAGAAAACAAATATGGGCACAAGAGGAGGCATAATTAATTTTCTAGCACATATTTATCAGATAGATAAATTAATGGGAAGGCACAACATAGATCCATTAACTTACTCTACATTATATAAAATAGGAAATGAACAAGAGAAACACATCATAACTTTCTTGAATTAATTGTTAACTAGTGGCTATGTCCTTAATCTTGATTTCACAATGAATCCAATAGTTCATCCAACAAATAATAGTTTTAGTGTTGGGGAATATAGAAGTCTCATATATGAAACAACCATTATGTTAGTTAAAAAATGCACCAGAGGTTGGGATTACAAAGAACATTATACTGGGATTTATTTTTCTCCTTTATAGATCCCACTACTAATAGAATGCTTACAATAGAATGAGAATGAAGAAGATGAGAAGTGGAAGGAAGAGAAAACCATCTGTTGGTGAAAAACTATGACACTCCAGGAAAATCTTTGATTTCTGATGACTTCGGTCTCTATTTCACCCTCTCTAGCTACAAAATATTAAGCTCTCAAAGTGAATAACCTCCTATGTAAAAACATTAAATATTTTTATTTATACACTATTGGAAAAAACATGCCCGATATTTGGTTTTGAAGGTGCCACAAACCCGCTAATTTTAATTAGTCCTCATTTAACTCAAGCTTAGCCCCCCCCACTCTCTCTTAATCCTAAAATCAAAAGCACAAATGTGAATTACCCCCGGTGAATGGTTAACTTGCATACATGGAGGTTCCCATCCATGTGTCTTCTTCTCATAGGGACACTTTTCCATTTGGAGTATGAAAGTTTGTTTTCCTGTGAACTTAATGCCTTTGAAAGTGTTCATTCGAACTTTGAAATTAGGCAAGAGAAACAATTTAAATATTGTATAAGGGGCCCGATGGAGGCATCTGACCTAATTTGGGAATCAACCATGGTGAAATGTTCGAACAATGCAAAAGGGTCCTGATGGAGCCATTGGGATTTATTTGTAAATCAACTACATCAAATACTTGGAAAGTGAGCAAAGTTCCTAATGGGGGCATTGGGCCCAATCTAAAAATCATGCACTACAAAGTCCTTAAACAATGTGAAAATATTCTTTGATGACATGGAGATTTTTATCCATGCGAGGATTCTTGTCCATGTGTCACCTTCCTATAAGGCCACATGCCTCTCTCAAACTCCATGTGGAAAATGGTGACATTATCCACATGGGTATTCTCCTCCACTTGTCTTCTCCTCTTCATGTCACTTTTCCCGCCATAGTATAGACCTTCACCTTGCCTTTGATGTTTTAATTCCTTTATTGAAGCTTTGAAATCAGGATGGGAAAAAACTAAGTAAGTGCAAATTAGGAAATTAACCACATCAAACACTAAGGAAGTCACCAAGGGGGTCGATGTGGGAATCAATCCCAATTTGAAAATCGACCTCCGTAAACACCTCAAACAATGCACAAATATTCCCTTGAAGATTCTCTATTAATGTGGGGATTATTCTCCATATCTCACCTTCCTATAGGGACACCTATCTCTATCAAATTCCACATGGCAGGCGATGACATTTTCCATGTGGATATTCCCATCCATGTGTTTTCTTTTTCTCATGCCACTTATCTCGTCGTAGTGTGGACCTTCACCTTGTCTTTGAAGTTTTAAGGCATTTATTCAAGCTTTCAAATCAGGCTGGGTGAACACTAAGTAAGTGAGCAAGGGTCCCGATGGATTCACCAGGCCCTAATAGGAAACCAATTGCATCAAACACTTAGGAAGTGAGAAAAGGGTCCAATGGAGGCATCAAGCCCGGTTTGAAAATTAGCCTCTGCAAACGCCTTGGACAATGGGTAAATATTCCTTTGAAAATTATTGGTTGACATGGAGATTCTTGTCCATATGTTTACTTCTTATAGATCCATTGGTCTCTCTCAAATTTTATGTGGCGAGTAGTCACATTGTTGACATGGAGGTTCCCGTCCACATGTCTTCTTCTCATCATGTGCCACCTATCTTTCATAGTATGGAATTTTCACTTTGGCACCTTTGAAGTTAAAAGCCTTTGTTGAAAATATGAAATCAACATGGGTGAACAATTGGGAAGTGAGAAAGGGTTCCAATGGGGGCATCAGGTTTGATGTGGAAATCAACTAAGGTAATCACTCAAATAGGTGTTGTTGGTGCAAAATTGGAGACCGAGGTTCTCAGAGGCTACCAACAAAGGTATCGCTATAGTTTAGTTTCCTTGGCATATTCAACCTTTTGCGGGGGAAGGAGGTCTCACTCGAAGCACCCCTGAGACTTGTGTGTAATAAAGTGAGTTAACAAATACACACGATTGGATCTAGCGCAATACAAGGCATATTCATGCTTAAATGTAAAAGATCATATCATTAGAAGTCTAAACTAGGTTATGCATTCGATAATCCATGCTGCATAGCATAAAGATAAGTGCATAAACCATAAACTCTTGTTAAACAATATCACAACTAGAAACTACATAGAACATGACAGTTTGTGTAGGAGAGAAATCATACATTCATAGATATCATAACAAATTTTATATGCCCAAATAATCCATTGTATATTATCATATCACAGAATGACATACATGGAGTATTTCTTTCATATCAAGGATTATACAATAGAACTAGAATTAGCTTGGCCACAATAGAACCAATAGTATCTTACAACAACAATAACGAGAATCAAACATTCATAATTAACCAATCACATTTTCCCATTACATTTTTCCCAATTTGTATCCTTTTCTTAGCTGTTTCTTGATTCTTCTTCTATGGTTTGTTGATTCTGTTTCTGTTGCTTTCCCTCTTTGTCTTTTCCTACGCTCGAAGCTTCTAAGCCTTTCCACTTCTTTCTCTAGTTGGCATCTAATTTGTATTCATTTTTTTCCTGCTAGTAATTAGTTTTCCACTTAACATAGCTACTTTCCACTGCTTTTAGCTTTCCGCTGCTCTGCTACACTTTCCCACAAAACTGTGATCCTTTTGCAAAACTAAACATTCTCCAAAATGAAGGGCACAACATGCCCCAAATAAAATATTTGAATCGTCCTGAGTCAACCTTCCGTTGTTTTTTTGTGGTCACTTTCAAACGAAGGGCCAAACTCAGGTACAATTGTAAGGGCCTACTCATGGAAACTGTCACAGTGTGCCACCCAATCCGACCATTTCCTTTCCAAAATTGAGGTGCCTAAAAATATTCCTGTGCAGCGTTGACATTGGGTAGTATGGACTTGGTAGCCAACGAGGCATTGTACTCCATGTCAACAAGGGATTCCAATTGTTGCAGCAAAATGTACTCAACTTGGACTATAGGCTGGGACTACCAGAGTGTGGTCTTCGTAGCTCTGTTAACCTCATCCATGGCATCCAGTTGGTCATCCTTAGGTTGTATATCGATAAATTTAGCTGATTGATCGATAGGGCCAACAATGGCCTGGGATTCTGCATGCATCTCCTTAAGCCTAGTGCATAACTCTTCGACATGCTTACTGCATTGGTCCAACAAGCCAACCTAGTCCATGAACATATCGAAGAGTCGAGGACATTCCTCAGTTCAAGAATGAAGCAAGGAATTGATGTTGGTTCCCTCTTTGACTGCATGTGTAAGCTTCTAAAGGAGCTCTTCAGGTTGCTCCTTTTCCTTTAACTTGAACGTGACTACCGCTTGTTGCAGGGTATATGTATTGGTGGCCAATTGGACCATGTGCCAACAATGAGGTCAACTATGTAAGGTGGCACAACTAGAGTGATATATTTTGGCAGCTCAGGAATGAACTAGCGGAAAGAAGGCTAGACTTGAGAAAAATTACTAGCAACAAATACAACAATGGATTCATCTTGTACCCCCAAGTCCTGCTCAACTACTTTGGCTGCAGTGGCTTCATTGACAACCTCCTGTAAATATTTTGTTTGTTGTATGAGGGATTGATTGGTATTCTCAACTGTTGTGGTCCTCTACTCCAGCTGGTCTGTGGAAGCCCAAATTAGGTGTAGAATATGTGGTGTAGCCCATGTGGACAACAGTCCACGGATGGAAACAAAATACAAAGGTGACCACAAAGCAAGTGGATGACTGCTTGTGATAGATCGCTCAGATAATATGGGGGTACCAACACCCTTAGGGGTAGTTGAATGCATTCTAAGGATTTGCATAATCTGGTCGGTGACTTCTGGTGGAAGTGTTGTAAGCACCTCTGTTTTTTCCAAGCATAGCTCCAAGATAGCTCGCTGCTGTTGAGGGTCCTGTAGCAGAGGCACAATCTGTTGCTTGACATAAGTAGTGCTATGTGTTGAATGAGTATAATATTGCACATATAGATAATCCTATGGAGGGTCCTCATCCATCAGAATATGAGTTTCAGGCCCTATCTCTGGTTGTGGATGAGAGACTATTTCGAGAGTAGTGTGCAAAGGGATTAGGAATTCCAAGGTAGTGGAGGGGAATGGACTAGTAGCTATGGTGGAATGAGCAGGGTTTGTCGAAATTGTATCAAACTAGTTATGGGCTGGGAATATTGGAGGTGTGTGCATGGTGGTAGTGGTCCAGCTATGTTGGGGAGCGGTAGTTTCCTCAACGATAATAGTAGATGGGAGAGACACTAGAGGGTCATCAAGAATATGGATGATGGAGGCCGTGGACAGTTTAGTGCGTGTCTAAGGTGGGATGGTATGTAATTGAGGGGGTTTGGTATGCGATGGAAGTGGAGTGGTGTGATCTTGAGGTGGGATGGAGGAAAGGGGGGTGGCCTCAGTGATGAGAGTATGACTGGGGGATTGGGATGGCAATTTGGTATGGAAATTATTTCGAGGAAAAGTCAAAGTCATGACCTCCCAAAAATTCTTACCTGAGATCATGGAATCATGGGGAATGGAGGAAAATGAAATTTGAAGTGTGTCTCTTGGAAATGGTTCCTCTTCGCCTTCACATTCCTCTTCCTTTGAGCTGGATGGTGTCTAGGTTCTCTTGTTCTCATTAGGGCCTACATCTGATGTCTCCTCTGGAGCGAACCTTTGTGCAATTGTGGGAATCACATAAGAGACACCGATGTTCTTCTTTTCAATAGTGAATCATGGCCATGAGGTGACTTCCTTGTTGAGTGTGACCTCATCCAAGTAAAATGGTAATGACTTCATGTGAAAAAAATATAGAGATGCCCCTAGAGGCCTCACAAATGTGTGATCTTGGTTCATCTCGAACTATATATTGTGGGTATTTCTGTTAAGTAGCGCCTCTGGGATCCATGGTCGTTGGGTTATGGCAATGAGATCATTATACCATTGTGTGAAGGTGTCATTATGAGTGGCCTCATTGGTATATGCAAGGTGAAAATTCCATGGGTCAAAAAGTTTGGCGATACGACCATCTATATTGCGAGTAATACTACACCCCATCGACAACTGCCACTTCCACATGACGAAGGCGATGAGAAAATAACCATAGATGAAATAACTGGCTCGGTCGTGCACATCTGCATAAGCCTAGAACAACTCCATGAGAAGGTATTTGCACCATTTTATAGGTGCATCATTCTTACTAAACTCCGCCACTATGATGGTGTCTAGAGTACACTCCCCCTTTGTGTACTTGCGCATCACCTTCCCCATAATCAGGTAGCAAGGCATGTAGAATTGCTTGTCATTAATCGATGCAATGTGCACTCCTCGGCCTCCATGACATGTACCATATTTATAATATAAGCTCAGTTCCCCCTTCTTCTTACCGTGCTTCCCAGAGCCTTGAAAGCCTTCAATGACATCCTGGCCTTGAATGGACAACCTGGTGAGGATATGGATGTCCTCTATATGGATTGGGTAGGCCTGGTATATCCAAAGGGTAATGTTGTGCACTCTACTAATCATAAATTTGGTGCATATTCCAACATTGCCAACAGTACCAAAGACATGCAAGTCATGGAAACAGATCAAAGTGGAATCCCATAGGAGAATTTAGTCAGGATTCCATTACCACTTGAACTCTCTATCGGGAAAGGTAGTGCAATCCATGAAAGCACTGGCATCCATGTATGGGAATTTGACAACATCGGTAAAATCGAGGTCGACCAACCTAGTTTGCTTGACCTTCCTATGCAAATATCCTTGAACAATGACCCATGGATCAATGAACTTTGTTGTAAAAATTGTTATGAGGCCCCCCTGACCAGTTGTGAGAACCATTGTAACAGGTTGAAGTTGGTAAACAAAAAAACATTGGGTGGAAAAGGCATGGATGCGAGCTTACATGGTCCTCAAGAGGCTCCAAGACTAAATATACCAACAATCTGGGTGAACAAACAATAAGCATTGGGTTGTCGGACCAAGGGGATTATATAAGAACCATGCATGAGTTGGCACACTCGACATGCATTGAATGCTACAGGGTGACAAGAGTGGGTATTAACATCGACCAAATCCCTTGAACACGGAAAAATCCATGATGTGACTGGGGAAACTAAATGAATAAACAAAAAGTTGGTAATGGGACAATAGATCAACTTTGGAAAGTAATGAGAAGGCCGGTGGTTAACCGGAAAAAGGACGGACAATTGGTATTATTTAATTGACTAATATAGGCAGAGATGCGACGAAAAATAAAATGGTACTAAAAACTTTTAATGAACCACATGATGACACAAGGACATGGAATTCAAACTTCAACAACATTAAGTACGAGATGACGTGATTGAGACTTCTCGACCACAAAGGTGATATCCAGGTTGGACGACAAGGAAATAACTACTAGACCTCTAGGGCTGGTGACAACTAGACACGTCACCATTTTATTGATGGAGCCGAAAAATAGAGACAAAATTGAAAAACATGGACAAAAATATAGGAAGCCTACCTATAGAAAACACTCCCAAAGACAGGAGCATACCAAAAACTTATTTATGAGGCAGAAAGATAGGGCTTCAGGTGTGCACCATTCACCCATCCAGATCAAAGAATTCCATCGAGTTGTGCTAATTTGAATGCTCCAGAGTCACATATATTTTCAACTATGAAAGGACCAAGTCAATGCATTTGGAGATTTCCCAGATGTTTCTGATACTTGCTGTCATTTAAGAGCAGCACAAGGACACCTTGCACAAACAATTTAAGATTTATATGTCGATCGTGCTAGTATTTTTGCTAAGATTTCTCCACAGTCTAATGAAAATTTGCTAAGAATCTAGCTTCCTCAAGTTCCATCAGTTCCTCAACCTGCTCAACAAGTGATTCGTCATCTGTCATCTTAGTGGCTTGCGCAATGAATAAACTTGGGGTGAGAAACTCAGCTGGCACAACTGCTTCCCTACCATATACCAGTTGAAAAGGAGTATACCTGTGTAAGCGCTTCGTGGTAGTCCTATATGCCTATAATACAACTGGAACTCCCTAATCCCAGTCATCTCAATTTGGGAAACATACTTTAGTCAGTCCCATCTCCAAGATTTTCTTAAATGCTTCCATTGTTCCGTTATCTTAAAGATGGTAGGGACTTCTCTTATGATGCTGAATCAGAAATTCTCTTGTAAGGTTTGCGATAGTCTCACTGAGAAAGTGGGCTCCTTGATCACTAGTCAAGTTCTAAGGACAACCAAACCTAGTTGTTGTTCCTGAGTTTATACCTTAAGGCTTTAAAGTATACTGTCAAGGCATCTGAAAAGACAGAGGGAGCTAAGGATAGAAAATGTATGATAAAAAGGTGAAGGCTATTGTTGGTTTCTCAACTGTCTCTGTCGAAATTCCCAGTTTTCCTGGATACTGATATCTCTCTCAATTGTTGCCCACGAACATTCTAACACAACCCGGTTATCGACTATTTGTAAGATGGTGTTAAATAAATTTAAAGCGATGCTGGTTTGATACGAGAGGCCGGGCTCAATATTAGGCTGCCTTGCAACTGGTATTGTCATGAAGGATAAAGTAAAGAAGGATAAATTTCAGTGTTTTCTTTTTAGGCTTGTTATCTCTATTTCACAATGTAACAAGAATGATGTCAATACACAAATAAATAGTATGACTAAATTGTAGGCCTTTTCTTGTATCTGAGTTAAATTTTAAAGAAAAGAGACATGCAAGATATGGAGAAAAACATAAAAATATTAGCAAAGTGAGGCGTCAATTTCAGAGGAATCTCACCTTGTAACATAAGACTACAAAATGAGAAAGATATTAATGAAGCATATGATGTTAAGATCTAAGCATCTACAGGTCTTGTATCTGTTGATAACGGACACAGAGGAAAAAATTTAAATGAATTGAAATTACAAGAATCATAATTTCCACAGTAGAGGTTATACTAAATTGTAGCTAAGCATTCATCAATTAAACATATGCAAGAAAGATGAGATAACATGGAAACACATAACTCAGAAGTGACAAGATCTGGAATCTTCAATCTGCATTTCTATTAATTTAGAGTCTCTTCAAAATTACTTCGTCAAAAATGCTTTTTCTTTTTTGAGAGATAAAAAAAAAGCCCTGTTTTAGTCTTCCTTGCCTGTATTTATACAGGGTCATCCCTACTTGATGGTTAACAATCTCCTACTTTTCAGGAGAAAAATAGTTACAAAGCTGCAACCTTAACCATTGCACGATTAACTTTTGTTTATCTATCATTCCAACAGTATGAGTTTCTAAATGATACTTCATTGTTTAGTTGAAATCTCTCCCTCCTTTGATGCTACACATTCAATACATTTCTCCAGAAAATGGACAAAGTTCCTAGGAGGTGTCGGAAGATCCTTAGTCTCAAACAGATAAAACTTTCTTTGTACCTTTTGGAATCGATCTTCAAAACCTTGGTCGGAAAACTTGATCACTTGCAACTTTAAATTGGGTTGTACCAACCATCTGTATATTAGGTTGGCATCGATCTCCTTCAATTGTAAAATTTCAATCTGAATCTCCTTCAAACCTTCTTTGCAGTCCAACCATTGTTTTTCAATGTTTATCTGCCCTAGTGACTCAAAAAAATCATTTCTTTCGATGCCTAATGCTTGCTTATCCCAAGAATCAAAGATTCCTTCACAGTCATTTTTGATTTCTTTAACTATATTCTTGCTCTCAGATATATTTGTTTCCCATACCTTGAGCATGATGTTTCCTTTTATCTGTTCTGTGACAGATAGTTTTGGATTTTTTGCCATCTCTTTGTTCCCTGAACATGCAACCGCTTTCTGGAAAGTATTCCTTGCTGCTTTAGCTTCCTTTTCTAGCAAAATAATATCATCAAGAGATTTTCTTACCTCTCGAAAATAATTTTGGATGATCTCTATTTTGGAGATCAGTCTCTGCTGCTTGGCTTCTATTTTTGTATGCGTTTCCAACGAGAGGGTCTGGAAAGCCTTTAAGTCTATAACCTGGCCTTCAATCAAATTTAACTCAACCTGTAACTGTTCTGCATGCTCCTTTTGATGAGCAACCTACATCTGACTTGCTTGTATCCTTTGGTTCATTTCGTCCAGGCTTGATTTGAGTGATTGAATTTCTAGCCTTTCAACAGCCCTGGCCTGCTCCAAGCTTTTACTCACCTCTTCTCTGATGTTCTTCTCAATGTTCTTTAAATGGTCCTGTAACTGAGCTATTATGTTATTACTCTTTTTTATCCTTGTTCTCATGTTCTCCACGGTAAAAAAGTTTGCTGTTGCCATGGCTCCCATGGAACCTGCTATCTTTGTAGCAAAATCCTCCTCCTCCAAATTCTGTCCATCTAGCAAGACTCTTATGATTTTTTACCATGCCCCCCTCTCTCATATACATATCTTATTTCAGGACAACCTTCCTCTTTTTGCTGAAAAAATAATTAGAAGGAGGAATCTCATCTATGGAGATAGGGGTGAGGTCATCAACAAATATGGCTCCCGTCTATGGGAATCCAAAGGTGGACTGTAATGGGGTTAAGGAAGCTATGGGACTTCCTATATCTGTAGATATTTTCCATTCTATGGCCTTAGGCCTATTGACATCAACAATAGGTGATGAATGGGTAGTGAGCTTACAGGGCTCGGGAGGTGTCTCAGACTTCCTCTCTATTTCTGTCTCTGGTGTTTTCATCTGTAAGGCCTCTTTATTTTATGGGGTTTTTTCAGTATCCCATGGGACCTTTTTGGGATTTCCCTTATCCCATGCTTCCTACTCGAATCCTGGAGGAGTACTTTCTTATTCTTGGGGAAGGGTGATTGCTTCTCCTTGAAATACTTTGGGTAGACCACTCCGTCTATGCTTCTGGAAAGTCTGAAAACTAGCTTGCAAGTCGGACGACAGTGTCTGCACTCATTCTAACACCTCTTCATAAGTCTCTTAGTCCCTTTGAACATGTCATCACAAGGGGAATTCTCATGTTCATAGGATTTCATATTACAGCGGGCCATGTGTTTCGCTACTAACTGGTAAGGATCGTGCTTCCTGTGTTCGAGGTCTACCAATTTGACCTCCTCCAGTGCTGCTGCTTCAACTTTGGAATGGCCCATGTTGAGAAGTGAAAATTTTCCAATTTGAACGAGAAAAACATGCCAAGATTTCTTTTGAGCTGTCTTCAATTCTGTCCAGATTCCACCCATTACTACTTGATAAGCTACCTCCCTGCACACTAGTCTGTTAGGGAGGAATTTTGGGAGTGCATGTGGAGGAATTGAACATCCAAAAACTCTGATGTAGGAGAAATTCTCCTCTATAAACCAGTCAACAATTGCCCGAAGGTTCCCTATGACCAACTCTGNTTCGTATAGAATATGGTGTAGTGGTATTACCATGAAATGACAGATCTCATAGAATGAATCCTTGGCGTTTTCTTCCCAAAGTTTAAAATGATATTCATGAATAGGCTCCGGGTAAGTAGGATTCCAACTCCAATTCATCAAAGGGAAAGGAGTTGAGAAGCATATAACATCCATGATGTATGAGGACATATAAAAGGCTACTAGTTAGCCTTTTGATTTTGCAGTTTGATATTCCATGACCTCTCTCGCTATGTTATTGGATAAAATCTTATCCCAATTGAAGCTGTAACCTTCTGCGGCCTCATGCAAAAGAGGTACCCATTCCACTGGGAAGTGGGTAGGACTTTTCTTACTGAAAAGCCTACATAACATCATCGCCACATAAACCATATACTCGCTTAAAGAAGTTGTGGCGTAGACACCATGTGTGTCAGCCCTGAATTTTGCTTCATTTCTCCACCAGTCTTTTATTATGCCAGGATACGTTTGGTCTGACTCAAAACATTCTTTCCTCTGAAACTCATTGATGAAATCTTTATTATAAATATACTTGGGACTGGGAGATAGTTTATACATTACTTGTATATGTTCTGGTCTGAAGGAGCCGATGACGACCCCTCAGCTGTCCATAATGCTTCTCATCTTCACGTCTGCTTGCTCTAAGGCCCAACTGATCATGTCATTGTAAGTCAGGAGTCGCGGTCGCATAGCCACCTTGTGAAGTTCGGACTTTGCTATATCCCGGATTTTGTTGTCGGCATCATGTGGGAAGTTCTTAATTGCATAATCGAGAGTTTCAAAAATCTGCCTCCAGGATTTTATGGAATCGATGGCATGCAATATTGTATCAGATACAACATCTCTGTTAGGACTCGAGACCTCTGCATATTCCTCATTTTTCTTGGTGGCCTTCTTAGACGCCATGGTGGTTGTACTAGACCAGGAACCTGTTTACAGAGAAAAGTGTATAAAACTGGACAAATGTGACATGCTACAGAGGTAAGGATAAGAATGAACTTCGAAACACATGACCTTTATTAACCTATAAATTTGTTTTGCAACAAGTGTACTGATACAAGCGATGAAAAATAAATGCTTTAATTGAAAGATATGCTTAGAGATACGAATTCACACCAAAAAATATTTGCATTTACCCATAATTAATACTGCCGTATATCGGCGATTTCGAAACTCAAAACCCGAAAATCACTGCCTTCCTTAATTCCCGAAATGCGAAAAGCAGCTTAGTCATCATTAATCATGTTTTGAAAGCAACTTAATCATTAAATCTTAGGGTTTGTTTAAAGAAAATGTGATTTCACATTTTGGAACTTCGGGGATCCTTCCATTAGGGTATATGTCACAAGTAAGCCCCAGATCACGAAAGACTAAGGGAGAGATAATTGTGTTTAGGGATTTGATTAATTACGGATTAAAGAGTTCTTTGTGGTAAGCAAAGAAAAAAGTAACATTAATTTTTTCCCCTTTTTACTTTATATTTTTGAAAATTTTGAAATGGCTTCGAGATTTCGGCACCGAGAAAAAGGGATGGTTGAAGATCACACCTCGAGAATAAGTGAATCTCGAAACTCAAAAAGGAATGGGTGATTCTGACTCCTTCCTATTTTGGATTAAGGGCGGATTCACGGCTCAGGAAAAAATGAAGCTTCAGTTTTAATGGGTGGAAAAATTTAACTTCGTGTCAGCACTAGTAATAATATTTTCAAAAATAAACCATGTTGAGGTGGTTGTAGAGAAATCCCAAATAACCTCCGCTTCAACACATAGAGTTAGGTAATCAATTGCGGTAATTATGTACCTTGCCTTCGAATGCTTAGCAGGACGATTTATCTGATCGATGAAATCAACAACCCATTTTTCAAAGGCTTGCAGTGCTTTGACAGGGTGTAGAGGTAGCTCATCCCGATGAGAGGATTTTCCCATTCTCTGACATACATCATAGGCCCGAGCATCTTCCTTAGCATATTTAAACATTGTAGGCCACCATAGTCCTGCCTATAAGATATTTCTAGTAGTTTCCTTTTCACCAACATGTCCTCCCACAACTCCATAGTGACATTCCCACAAAATATGAGGGTTTTCATGGTCTAGCACACAATACTGCAAGATGCTATCCAATCCCAATTTATATAGTTGGCCCATAATCAGTTGATAATTCGATGCAAGAACCACTAGGTGCCTCTTTCGAGTCACACAATATCCTTTCGACATAGTACCAATAGTCAGGAATAAGGAAATGTCTGATAGATAATTAGGAATAGCTTGAATATGGAACATATCTGCATCTGGGAGTTGGTCATCTAAATGGCCACCACTTTCTCCCGAATCTAATTTTGATAAATGATTTGGCCCCACATTTAGTTTACTAGGCTTGACAATGACTTCAAAAGAGAACTCTTAGAATAACAACAACCATCTGCAAATTCGCTCTTCTAACACAATTTTTTTAACTATATACTTCAAAGTAGAGTGATTAGTAAAAAACTTAAAATGAGTGTCTAACATTTTGTAAAGCATAAACCATTTCCAAACCTCCCCTTTCAGTTGTAGTATAGTTGCGCTCATCTTGGGAAATTTTTCTGTTGGAAAAGTAGACAGGATGATCGAGATTTCCATCCCATGGTTGTGCCAGGATAACACCCAACTCAATTGTAGAGGAATCAATGTGCACATGAAACACAATATTCCAGTTAGGATAAGTTAAAATAGGTGCAGTGCTCAACTTCTCTTTGAGCAGGTCAAATGCTTTATCACAGTCTTGAGTCCAATGAAATGCTTCAGATTTATTTACCAGTTGTTCCAAAGGTGTCGCTATACTTGCATAATTCCTAATAAACCGACAATAGTACCCAATATGGCCCAAAGTAGTCCGAAACTATTTGATAGTGGTAGGAGGAGTCATATTGAGAATTACTGCAACTTTCACAAGATCGACTAGAACTCCTTCCCTACAAACTATATGTCCTAGTAGATTCCCAAAAGGTACACAAAAAATAAATTATCTCAGATTAAGGGAAATATGTAGCTGTCTGCACTGGTCCAAAATCAATCATAATAGCCCAATGTGCTCCTTGAGTAAGCTGTACATAGTCCAATCATCTAGGTATACCTCAAGAAACTTATGAATGAAATTGTGGAATGTTGCGATCACGATCCAACAGAACATTACTAGGGTATTCTTGATCCCAAAAGGCATACCATTATAAGAAAATGATCCCCACTTAGTAGTGAAGGCAGTCTTTTTCTTGTCTTATTCTGCGATTCAAACATGGTGTTATCCAGAAAAACCATATGTAAAGGAATATGCTTCATTTCCTCCCACTTGATCCAGTACCTCATTGCTAAAGGGGGTAGTAAATAGGTCATGTACACAAGCAACATTTAGGATTCTATAGTCCACACAAACTTGTATATCATCTGTACCTTTCTTGGTTTGTATGATGATAGGATTGATCCAGTTAGCCTTATAGATAGGGAAAATCAACCCAGTTGCCAACATCCTATCAACCTCCTTATTCACTTTCTCTTTGACTCTAGGGTTAGAACAATATGGCCCATGTTTAATTGGTCTTGAGTTAGGCTTTAGCTATATCCTCATTTCCCCTAAATCTCCCTTAATACCTTTTAGTTTTAATTTTTTTTTAGGGAATAGGTCCTCATATTCCCACTGTAGAGAGTGTATCTCTGTCATGGTATAGTCATCCCAATAATCCCTATGGAAGCTATCTTAGGGTGGTCCTCACTCCCTATGTTTATTTTTTGCAAATTCATGGGTTTAGAATAAGAACTATTGACATTATTCGACTTAGTTTCATGCACAACTCTAATGCCTTTTGATTCTTTAAATGTCAAATTCCTAAGATCTTCTAGGCTTTCAGTGTCTCTTGGGTCTTCATCAATTTTACTACAAGTCAAAGGTATTCATGTAGGGGATGAGTAAAGTCTATTATGAAGGAGGTATTCATGTTCAGGACAAACAATGTGAGAATGTATAGTCTTAAATTCATCAGTAAAAACATTTTCTTAATCTATTGCAAAGCTATAGTGATTTCAGGGGACTTACCTGAAAATAAGAAGTCTTAGAAGAATTGGCTTTGAAGGATTTCCCATCAAGCAGTTTGGTGTTGAGACTCCTCATCTACATACCAAGAAGTTGGAATTTATCCCAAAGAGTGAATAAACTGATGCACCCAAAATTGAGGAAGCATTTACGCAACTACCAAGAACTGAATACAATGCATAACATACTTCCTTGGATAAAAAATCCCATCATATACTACCAGAGAGGAGGTATGACTATTTAGTTCCTGATATTTATGTTCCTAATATTTATGAAGTCGAGTAACTAGTGACAGGGGAATAAAGTGATATTGAATGACACAATTTACTTTATCCCAAGAAGACAAAGTACCCTTATGGGTGGCCCACCATCTAGATGAAGAGAATCTTAACGAAAAATCAAGTACATGAATTCTTTTCTCTGGCTCAAATTTATCCTCTAACTCAATAAGAAAGAAACTTAAATATGAAGTGCCATCACAAACATGGTAGTCTCTAACCTCTGATGCAATCCACCTTGAAGCTGTTAAGAACCAAATATCAAAATAGCATAAAAAAACCTCAGAATAAGTACTCAACACCTTGAAAAAGAGAGAATTTCAGATAATAAGCCTCTTTGAGGGGGAAACCTCCTTATACACCACATAAATTTCCAAATACAAGATGATTCCAAATGAAAAGGTCTCCTTGGTATATATAGGAGACTAGGAGGTACAATTACCACTAATGGACCCAAGCCGACATAAATAAAAAAACATTACTAATGTTATATACCCCAATTAAGGGGTAATGTGCCACTATTTAGGGCTTAACATGCCCCTTACCTTCAGACAAGTGTTTTCCACAACGCTTGAGTAATTATGGATGCTTCTGTATAAAATACTCATCTTCACGAGTGGAATCTTCAACAGGTAGTTTCCTCCACTTAATGGAATACTCTGAAATGGATCTATTCCTTAGCTGGCAAACTCTTGTGTCAGTGATAGCTTGAGGATATAATATGATTTTTCCTTCCTTTTCAAGTTTTGAAAATATAGTTTGAACTAGGATCTTTTCACCTATAACCTTCTTTAAGCATGAAATATGGAAAGCTGGGTGTACTCGTGAAGATGCACGAAACTCCAATTTGTATGCCATAGTACTAATATTTTGAAACACCTTATAAGGACCATAGTAATTTGGTGATAATTTATTATCCTTCTTAGCTTTCTTGAGGGACAACTGTTTGTATGGTTGTAGTCTTAAAAATACCCAATCCCCTACTTCAAAATTTCTTTCACTACGATGTTGACCTGCTTTTTGTTTCATGTGATTCTGTGCCATGGTAAGGTTGTCCTTTAAGTGTTGGAGAACTTGTTGTTAGTGCTCGATGTGATCTTCCACTGCTTGAACCTTAGATATTTATTTTAGAGAAGAAGTGATGGAAGAAGGGAGATATCCATAGAGTTCCATAAATGGTGTCATTTTTGTTGCAGTATGAAAGGAAGTGTTATACAACCATTCTACCAAGGGAAACCATTTGAACCATTGTGTTTGTTTATCAGAGACAAAGCAACAAAGGAAGCCTTCCAGACATTAGTTCACTATCCCGGTTTGTCCATAAGATTGAGGATGATAGGATGAGCTATGAGCCAATTGAGTACCCAAACAAGAAAATAATTCTGTCCAAAAATGTCTAGTGAAGATGGGATCTCTGTCACTTACAATAATCTTTGGGCTTCCATGTAGCTTTTGAACTGTCTCCATGAATGCAGTTGAAATTGTACTGGATTTGAAAGGATGAGAGAGTGCACAAAAGTGTGTGTACTTGGTCAGTCTATAAACAATCACCATGATGACACTATTTCCTTCAGACTTTGGTAACCTTGTGATGAGATCCATGGAAACCTATCCCAACGCTGACTTGGGATGGCTAATGGTTGTAAAAGACTTGGGGTCTTCATTGTTTCCACCTTATTTTGTTGGAAAACCAAACATTCTGCCACAAACCTTTGAACATCAGTTTTAAGGCCATCCCAAAAAAATTCCTTCTTAACCCTATGGTAGATTTTCAAAAATCCCGAGTGCCCTCTTATCGAAGAGGTGTGCAATTCTAATAGTACCTTTTGTTTGAGTTGGGAGTTCTTACACAAATATAAGCAATCTTTGTACCACAGTGAATCATTTTTCCATGTAAATGTATCTGATGCAATGGAATCCATTTGCAATCTTTGAATGAGAGTCCACACGTTTTTTTCGTTCTTCCATTCATCCTTCGTTTCTATTATCCAATCGGGTCGTATGATCGAGATAGTAGAGATAAAGGCCTCAACATCTTCATCCTTTCTTGAGAGTGCATCAACCACAACATTTTGCTTCCCTTTTTTATAGATGATTTCAAAATCATAACCCAACATCTTGGTCACCCATTTTTGTTGTTCTTCTAAAGATAGTCTTTGTTTCAAGAAGTATTTAAGACTATCATGATCTTTTTTGAGCTTGAAGTGCCTACCTATTAGGTAAGGGCGCCAATTCTTCAATTCATGTGGTATTTCCATCATTTTCGTCTCATAAATGGGTTTGTGTAAGTCCTTTCCCTTGAGTGACTAACTTTCAAAAGCAAGGGGCCTTCCTTCTTGCATTAGAACAACACCAATGCCATTTCCCGAGGCATCACATTCCACAATAAAGGTTTTTGTGAAGTCTGGTATGGTCAAGACATGATATTTGCACATCGCCTCTTTAAGTTGTTCAAAAGCTTGAGTTTACTCTAGAGTCCATGGAAATGCATCCTTCTTAGTTAATTTCATTAAAGATGCTTCTATTCTTCCATATTTCTGAACAAACTTGCGGTAGTAACTTGTCAAAACCAAAAATCCTCTAATATTCTTCAATGTTTTGCGAATCGACCAGTCCATCATGGCCTTAATCTTGTTAGGGTCTACCTTGACACCTTCATGAGATACAATATGACCCAAATACTCTACCTCCTTCACCCCAATGAAACATTTGGATGGTTTGGAATATAGTTGTTTCTGCTTTAGTAGTTGTAGCACCTTGTCAACATGTCACACATGATCCTCCAAAGACTTGCTATAGATTAGTATATCATCAAAAAATACCAACACAAATTTTCAAAGGAAGGGCTTGAAAATGGAATTCATCAATCCTTGGAATGTGGAAGGTGCATTTGTATGGCCAAAAGGCATGACCAAAAATTCATAATGGCCTTCATGAGTTCTAAATGTTGTTTTTGGGATATTTGCTTCCTTCATTCTAATCTGATGATACCCTGAACAAAGATCCAACTTTGTGAAATATATTGCTCCATGTAGTTCATCCAACAATTCATCAATGACGAGAATGAGAAACTTATCTTTTATAGTGATCTTGTTGAGCTCTCTATAATCTGGATAGATACGCCATAAGCCCTCTTTCTTGAGTACCATTACCATTGGTGCAGAGAAATAACATTGGCTAGGTCTAATACTGCCAACTTTTAACATTTCTTCAACCATATGCTCAATTTTACTCTTCTGGGCATAAGGATATATGTAAAGCCTAATGTTAGGAGGAACACTCCCAGGAATTAGGTGAATAACATGATCATGATTTCATGTGGGTGGAAGACCTTTGGGAATACCTTCAAATACTTTGGAATTCTTATCAATGATCCCTTGGAGATCTAGGGGAATAGATGGCTTAGATGTTTGAACATCTAGTGAGCATAGTTTTACAATTACACCCTGATGTCTCTTTTTCAATAATTTTTTCATGCCATTAGATCTTATCATCTTACTGGGTTTCCCTGTGATACCCCTTAACTCAATTTCTTTTCCTTCCAATGAAAATTTCATGAAAAGTTCTTGAAAATTAAAATCCATTGTTCCTAATGATTGTAACCATTGGATTCCTAGTATGACATCATCACCACCCATGGGTGTAGAAATCATTGGAATATTCATTACATATTCCCCCATAGTAATATTGATATTATTACATTTTCCTAAGCAATTGATAGTTCCTCCATCTGCAATCATTACTTGAAACTCTGGAGATGGATATATAAATAAATCGATAGTGTTGACTAATTTATAGTGAATGAAATTATGTGTACTACCAGAATCAATTAGGACTATTACCTTTTTATTTTTGATATATCCTTCGATCTTGAGGGTTTGAGGAGTGCTAATTCCATCCAATGCATTACATGATATCGTGGGAGTCAACTCTTCGGAAGAAATCTCTTATATGTTTTCATCTTGAGATGGTTCTTGTTCTTCTTCCTCTTCACAATATATGTAGAATAATTTCTTCTCACCACAATTATATCCCTTACTGTACTTGCTGTCACAATTAAAGAATAAACCTTTTGCTTTTCTTTCCTCCAATTGTTGAGGTGTCAACCTTGTAGGTTGAGGTGTTTTAGAAGAAGGAACATTATTCTCTCGATAGATGTTAGGAGTGGTCCTTCTAGTAGCCATAGCTATATTTTTACTTTCAACATTTCTCGCCACCCTGAATGAATTCTCCAATGATTGGGGTTCCCAAAGGTGAAACTGATCCGAGATATTTTCATCGAGTGACTTATAAATAATTGCATTAAATGAGCATAAATTAAAGTGCACCATTAAAGAAGGAAAAGATAAAAACTGAAGAGACATAAGCATCTAATCTGAACACAAAAGATTGATAGTGGAGTTTGTCCCTGGTGGACTACGTCTCCAGGTCTTGCTCTCAAATGGGTAGGCTCTTTCATTAACTCAGAAAAAGAATTTGGAAAAATACATAAGTATACCTCATTCTGAAATCAAGCTACAAAAGTAGTTCTTAGATCAGAAGACAAACAATACCATTGAATTCGTGGCGTTTAATTACCCAAAAATGACTGTCTCCATGCCTCTATCCGACTCTAGCACTCCGAGGCCCAAGAGGATTTTCATCTCGGTTTCCATGCCCTCTGCAACCTGAAATTATGACTGTACTTGCATTGAAATGTGTGCCCAAAAGGCCATACGGTGCGTGCCTCTTCCTCTGGTGGTTGGGCGGATGCGACATTTAATAATTGTTCTGGGCGTTGGTTACAATATAACCTCCGTGGCTTGTTGGTTAGGGTGGATATCTTAAGGCACTTTGTATGGGAGGAGGTCTCGAGGTCAAACCCCATAGACTCTCCTTTTGGGATTTGTATTGTTATATGGTATATATATATATATTGTTATTTTTATTGTATTGTTAGCTGTGTCGCTAGAACCATATCCAACAATCTTAACCATGGCTAGGTTTGGCTTGGTCCGCCAAACCATTTTTTTCCAAATTTTTGCCCATGGGATGTCCTTGTGCATTTCCCTCCTTTCACATGGAAGCCTTTGATTGGGCCACATGGTTTCCTCTCACTGGTCCACACTTCCACCTTCCAAGTCAACACGCCATGTCAGCATAGAAACTGCCATGTGGCATAATCAGATTGGTCAAAAAATGCCAAAACCATGTGACACATGGCAACCTCTATTGCTACCACATCATCATGCTAATGTCATGCTGACATCATCATGCCACGTGTTGTACAGATGCTGACGTCAGCAGTACGGATGTTGACTCATCCTCTCTTGACTGGGCTAGGTTGACCAAACGTTGACCGCGAATATCTTTCAATCCATAACTCTGTTTGATGAGCAGTTTACACCGTTAGAAAGCTTGTGACATGTTCTTTGCGATAATGTCATTTTCACTAAGTTTCAGGAACTTTGAATTTTTCCCTTTGTCTGTCTGCTGGAGCCATTCTGAGCATCATGAGTTGCCTCTGTGAGTTATGAGTTGTTCTTAGCCTTCTTTGGATCCTTTTTGGATCACACCTTCCCACTGAGATATTTTTGGACCACCAAAAGATTTCATTAATCAACATGTAAGTGAGGGAAGAGTCCCCTCACTTTGTCCTTCTCTATCCACTTTTCCTTGCTTAGATGTGTGCCTTTTAAGCCTACTCGAAGATAATCAACATCACCCCTGTGTGAAGTCCTCCTCCTCCTGTCCAGGATGATATATTCCTGTAACTCATCCAAGTACTTAGGTGCAAATTCATCAACTGAAGGTATTGAAACTTCCTCATCTTGATCCATGATCATGGGAGGCTAAATTTTTTTCAAGTTCTCAACGTTCACCACTGAGTAAATCTGCATGTAAGGTGGAAGATACAGACCAAAAACATTGGTACCACTTTTCTCTAAGATAGTGAAGGGTCCATAATTGATGGGCTTGAGTTTCTTGCCTTCACCCTTCAATATCTCCTTACTGATGTGAAGCCATACCCATTCTTCAACCTGGAACTGATGATCAACCTTGTGCTTGACTTTTCTCCAACTGTTCCCTGACTGCCTGGTGTATCTTCTGGATCCTCTAGATGAACTTGCGGGCTTTGTTCTTTGTTTGTTCTTCATTCACATCGACATCTCTCCCATACATCAAGTCCAAAGGAACCTTTGGTAGGTACCCAAAACATGTCTCAAAAGGTGAACTCTGAGTGGATGAATGTAAATCTCGGTTGTACGCATGCTGTACATAGGGTATCTTTTCATCCCATAACTTGGGATGCTTGCTACAGTAGCCTTGAAGCAAAAGTACCACTTTTCGATTTAGCACCTCTGTCTTTCCATCAGTTTGTGGATGTAAAGCAGTTCTCCTCTTCAATTTGGTGTCTATTATCCTCCACAAGCTAGTCCAAAAGTCCCCAAGGAATCGAGTATCTCGATCCGAGACAATGGATGTGGGTAACCCAAAGCGAAGCCAAACATATTGAAAGAAGAGATTAACAGTCTTATCAACAATGATCTACTTTTTACATGGCATCAAGATACACATCTTACTGAACCTATCCATTATAAAATACAAATAGTCATGACCCCCTTTGGTCATTGGTAAACCCCCTACAAAATACATGGAGATACTTTCCCATTGATGGGATGGAACAAGAAGTGGTGAGTATAGCCCCGATTTTCTATTAGTGGGATTACAAGTAGAACACATCACACACCCCTTTACATATTTAATTATAATTTCTTTCATTTGAGGCCAGTAAAAAAACCTCTGCAAGTGAGCCATAGTTTTTCCTGCCCCAAAATTCCCAAACACAAGAGAAGTGTGAGCTTCTCGTATTACATGGACTCATTCACTTGTAGAAATACATAGCTTTCCAAGATGGTAGAGTAGTTTTCCCTACACACAATAGTTATCTACATATGCACCAAGGGTTAGCTTCTCATATACTTCTTTAAAATTTTCATCGATGGCATATTGTTCTACATAGCTATCATGAGATAAAGAAGTATTCTTCAAAATAATAGAAGCAACAATAGGAGGTCTATAAAGCATATCGACTACCTTGTTATTTGTACCCTTTTTGTACTTGATTACCAAATGAATTTGTTGTAGAAAACCCATCCATCTGTAGTGTCAATATTGTTGCAACTTGGTCTGTGCTTGGAGATACTGTAAGGGCTGGTGATCTATATGTATGATTTTTTCTTTCCCTAACAAGTAGTGCTTCCATTTCTTTATGCTCTGGACTAATGCATACAACTCTTTATCATATGTAGGATAGTTAACAACAACTTGGTTAAAAGTTCAAGAGTGGTAATAGATAGGCTTATGATATTGCATCAATACTACACCCATGGTGTATTTGCTGACATCTGTCTCAATCTCAAAAGGATTTTGAATATTCAACAGTGCTAATACTGGCGCAATACAAATATTCTCCTTCAAAGTGTTGAAAGAGTTTTGTTGCTTTCCTTCCCACTGAAAAGTGTTCTTCACACTGGTTAAGGCATGCAAAGGAGATGCTATAAAGGAGAAGTTGGGAATGAACCTCCTCCAATACTGGACTGCACCTAAGAAGCTTCAGACTTTGGTTACACTCTTTGGCTCAGGACAATTTACAATTACATCAATTTTGGAAGGATCAATTTTTTATTGTCCTCCTCCTACAATATGACCTACACAAGTGTAGTCTTGCAAAATTAAAATTTAGACAATTTTACATACAACTTTTCCCTTTGCAAAGTATCTAATACTTGCTTTACATGCCTCACATGTTCATCACAATTCTCGCTAAAAATAAGAATGTCGTCTAAATATACAATCACAAAGTCATCTAGGAAAGGCTTGAATATATCATTCATCACACACATGAAAGTTGCCAGAGCATTACAAAGCCCAAACAACATAACTAACCATTCAAACAATCCCTGTTTGGTTTTAAAGGCAATTTTCCATGCATCCTATTCTGGGACCGTGATTTGATGATATCCACTGCACAAATCCAACTTAGTTGAATAGATAACATTCTTCAATTGATCAAGTAAATCATTTATACAAGGAAGAGGGTATCGATTTTTCACTGTAATTTTATTTAAGGCTTGGTAATCGACACTCATTCAGCATGTGCCATCCTTCTTTGGCACCATCACGATCAGAGAACCACAAGGAGATGAACTGCGTCTAATGACCCCTTGATCCAATAAGCCCTGTACCTTCTTCTTGATCTCTGTCATCTCCACAACTGACATCCTGTACATGCCCACATTAGGAAGAGGAGAATCCCATTGCAAATGTATCGCATGTTGGATTTCCCTCTTAGGAGGTAATCCATCTGGTTCCTGAAAAATATCATCATACTTAGAGACAATATCAATTAATTCCTTTTTATGAGTTGGATCACACCCTTGGAAAACGTCAGATGTCCCAACATATTTATCTCTGATGACCATGAGTACATATCTCTTATTAGTGTTTATGAGTCTTTTCATTTGCCATGCACTAACAAGTGTTGTATTTACCCTCATGTTGTGAGCTCTAATGATATATTCCACTCCCCCTTTTGTAAGGTGGTATTTGTTCTCATGACGAAAGAAGATTTCTTTTCTATCATAGCGATAAGGACTTCCAATCACTATACCACATATATCAAGTGGTACAACATCCAAATCCACTTCATCCATCAACTTTGAAGCAATAGGAAATCCAACCCTACATTGTTTGGTGACATTCAATTTTGCTTTATCACATACCCAACTAAGAGGATAAGGCTTCAAATGTGGTTTCATTTCAAGACCGATCTTCTTGAAAAGTGCTTTAGATATTAAGTTTACTTGGGAATCCATATCAAATAATGTATCTATCTTAGTGTGTTTAGATACAACTCTTATGTGAAATAATTCATTCCTCTTTCGTTCATCAACATGAGATTCATTATTGGAACTTGAACTAGCATGAAGGGAATCTTTACCTTGTACTCCAACCGTTGTGATCTTTCTTTCATATCCTGAATCATAACCAAGATCTTGTTGCACTGTAGCAACAATTTTTGTCTTCCCCTTTCCACCGAACTGTTTCGGTTTCTTTTCCGATGCAGTTTCCAACATTGTTCTTCATTGTGACCGCTTTTCTTGCAATGCATGCAAGATGGATTTCCTCCTTCTCTCGTCACCATGGCAGTCTTCTTGTCCTTACTTTTAAACTTAAAAGTTTTATGTGGGAGATTGGAAGGTTTCTTCATGGGATCTTCTTGAACATGTTTCCCCCTATTTTCAAGGTGAGTGGCTTGCACAAAAACTTCGTCAAGACTAGTGGGGTTAAACAAGAGAAAACTATGACGAATATAAATGTGAAGTGCACCAATATACTTCATTAAAGTTTCATAAGAATCCAAAGGAATTTTCAATGCAAGAGATTTCTTTCTAAATTCTTCTGTGAAACTTTGTACAGTTTGACCTTTACTTTGCCTTAAAGTTTGCCATTCCATTATTGCTTTATGTAAATACCCTAATGGATAAAATTTCTTCCTTATCACTGATTTAAATTCCAACCATGAGGAAAGAATATTACCACACTTACTTCTATCCCGAATCTTTCCCTCCCACCATATGAGAGCGGTGTCTTCCAACCAAAGAGAAGTCAGTTTCACTTTAACTTCTTCTTCATAAATATGTTGGACATGGCAATACACTTCAACTTGTCGAATCCAATTATCTAGCTTTTCAGGATTAGCATCTCCATTAAACATAGGTAAAGAAAATTTTACCTCAAGCTTTATTAATGGTTTCTTAAAAGAGGCTTTATGGATAGAATGATGAGAATGATGAGAATGTTCAGAGGAAGAAGAAATATAACTTGAAGGTGAAGATGAAGGCTCAGGAGGATCTCCTCCGACCCCTTGGTTTACCGAAGCATCATCATATGCATGTGCTTCCTTTTTCTTCCCTTTCTTCTTCGTCCTCTTCTCATAATCTCCATACATTTGTTCGACCATTTCTGACATGTGATAAAATACCATGTGAAAGCTTTTCTCCTGTTCATCACGCTTGTCCTCTTCTACCATTTTCTTCCTTTGGGATGCATGACCAACTTCAGGATTAAAAGTCTTAAGAGTTCCTTCACCTTGCTTATGGTTGGCCCTAGTAAGCATTCACACTCAACAATTCAAGTCAAAGACAACTCCTATGATACCAACATGATCCAAGATCTTTTCATCGAGTGACTTATAAAGAATTGCATTAAATGAGCATAAATTAAAGTGCACCATTAAAGAAGGAAAAAATAAAAAATGAAGTGACATAAGCACCATATCTAAACATAAAAACTTGATAACGAAGTTCGTCCCTGGTGGACTACGTCTCTGGGTCCTGCTCTCAAATGGGTAGGCTCTTTCATTAATTCATCAAAATAATTTGGAAAAATACATAAGTATACCTCATTCTGAAATCAATCTGTAGAAATAGTTCTCATATCAGAAAACATAAAACACCATTGAATTCGTGGCATCGAATTACCTAAAAATGAATGTCTCCATGCCTCGATCTGACTCTGGAACTCCTAGGCCCAAGAGGAATTTTGTCTTGGTTTCCATGCCCTCTGCAACATGCAATTATGACTGTACTTGCATTGAAATGCATGCCTAAAAGGTCATACAATGCACACTCTCCTCTGGTGGCTGAGCGGATGCAACATTTAAGAATTTTTCTTTGCGTTGGTTATAATGTAACCTCCATGGCCTGTTGGTTAGGGTGGATATGTTAAGGCGCTTTGTATGGGAGGAGGTCCCGGGGTCAAACCCCGCAAACTCTCCTTTTGGGATTTGTATTGTTATATGGTATATATATATATGTACGTTCTACCATTGTTAGGTGTGCCACTAGAACCATATCCAACGATCTTAACTGTGGCTAGGTTTGGCGTGGTCTGCCAGATTTGGTGGACCTTCCAAATCATTTTTTTCCAAAGTTTGCCCACGGGCTGTCCTTTGGAATTTCTCGCCTGCCACGTGGCAACCTCTGATTGGGCCATGTGGTGGCTTCTCACTAGTTCACACTGCCACCTGCCAAGTCAACACACCACGTTAGCATACAGACTACCACATGGCATGATTCGATTGGTCCAAAAATGCCAAAACTGGGTGACACGTGGCAGCCTCTGGTACTGCCACATCATCATGCTGACATCAACATGCCACGTGTCACCTTCCTGCTCCTACAATGTGTGATATATGGATGATGATGTCATCTATAAACATGCTGACATCAACAGTATGGATGCTGACTCATCCTCTGCTGACTGGGCTAGGTTGACCAAACTTTGACTGCAAATATCTTTCAATCCGTAACTCTGTTTGATGAGTCGTTTGCACAGTTAGAAATTTTGCAACACACTCTT
This sequence comes from Picea engelmannii, assembly GCA_009831015.1. NCBI lineage: Eukaryota > Viridiplantae > Streptophyta > Pinopsida > Pinales > Pinaceae > Picea > Picea engelmannii. Next base: position 136,868 of record ML798991.1, read on the forward strand.
CGTGATCGTGTAATGTTCATTGAGTTTTGGGAACTTTGAATTTTTTCCCTTTCTCCGTCTGTTGAAGCCATTCTGAGCATCCTGAGTTGCCTCTGTGAGTTCTGAGTTGTTCTTAGCCTTCTGTGGATCCTTTTTGGATCAGAGCCTCATGTTGAATGCTATCCTTTAAAGTTCCTATGAATACATCAATTAGGTGCTCATATGGAATATCCGTTACCTTTGTATTCAATATTTGGAAGTTCTCAATGTGCTCTGCAACTGAACCCTTTTGCTTGAGATTTATCAATTGGCTAAAGAAGGTATTGCTCCTTGTATCCTCATAGTGTGCTATCATTTCTTCCATGAAAATTGTCCAAGTGATGAGTGATTTGTGAGAACAAATCCATCAATACCACACAAATTGACTGGGTTCTAAATATAAAGAAGTAATTCGTACCTTTTGTGTATGTGGCACATCATGTAGATCAAAGAATTGCTCCATCCGAAGTATCCATGTGATTGGATCCTTGCCATCAAACTTCCTCATATTGATCTTAGGAAAGTGGTTGGTCTTCAACCCAAAGTTGGACTTTCTCCATTCTTGATTAATCTTCCTTATGTCCTCATCATGAATTTCATGGGATCCATTTTTACTTTTGGGTGTCCTCTCTATTAGGAAAATTTTCAATCCTTCCATGATCTCCATTTTTAAACCATCCATATTAGTATCCATTATTGCCTACAACTTAGCTTCAGTTGAATCCATCATCCCTTGTAGTTCATCTTTTGTTACCGTATTCTTTTGTAAATCATTTATGTCCTTGAAAATTTCTTCACCTTCATCAAGAATCCAAGTAGGACTATCTGGAGGCTTATTTGGTGTAGATGTTCCCTTTTTTGGTGACATGTTGGACATGTTGAGATGGTTCTACTAGATGATCTTTCTTCTGTTGTATCTCAAAAATTTCGGCCCTTTTGGGTATAAAAAATTCTTTTTGTAGTTATCTGATATGTCTTCTCTACAATTCCACAGGTTTGATCAAAATTGGATGTGCCAAGTGGAAGTTATGGTAACTTCTCCACAACTTGCTGATTTTTGTCCCTTCCAGGAGAGCGAACTTGTAAAGCATGCCAAAATCACAATATATGATATTTGATTCTAAAACTTGTACCATAAATACTATATACTGTCCACTATCCAATGCAAATAGTCTCACTTAGTTTGGATACTCACTAAATATTATATTACTTTTTTACCTGGAAGACCTGTTTGAGACTAGTTAATATGACTAGTTAGATACCCTATCTTGCACAGGGTGTATCTACGAAAGTATGATGAACCAAAAGATAAATTGTTTTATCACAGATACCTTGATAATTTATATGAATATCCTTTTGATTTAATGGTTTGAAATGTCACAGAAATTTTTTTATAGCAAAAATTCTGAGAGGGATAAATTCAGGATGATTCCAGAACCCTCTCTTACATAGGCTATATCTACGAAATTATAAGGCTTCAGGAGCTGAAATTTGAAACGAGCATACCTTGATCCGTCTAATAAATACTATCCAAGGGGTTCCTTATAAAACATTTTAGGAAAAAAGTTATAACAAAAATTCCAAGGTGTCTTAGATGTAGCAGCGAAACCCCAAGACCTTGAGATCTGATACCAAATGTTAAGAACCAAATATCAAAATAGCATTAAAAAACCTTAGAATAAGTACTCAATGCCTTGAAAAAGAGATAATTTCAAATAATAAGCCTCTTCGAGGGGGAAACCTCCTTATACACCACATAAATGTCCAAATACAAGATGATTCCAAATGAAAAGGTCTCCTTGGTATATATAGGAGACTATGAGGTACAATTACAACTAATTGACCCTGCCAACATAAATCAAATAACATTACTAATGTAATATATCCCAATTAATGGGTAATGTGCCACTATTTTGGGCTTAACAAAAGCTTTGATAGTCAACGCCTTGAGAATTTCTCATATCTTCCTTGTTGCCAATTGTCAAACGCTACCTTTGAATCTTCCTCTGCAAATTGAATACTCCAGCAACTGACCGAGTCATATGCAGTCGGGTTAAAATAGTCTTCCTCATTTCCTGCAGTCATAGTATGGAGATGATCGAAGGCATCCTCTTCCATATTCTCCTCTACCAGATTCATATAGCGAGGACCTCAGTACGAGTCTAGTGGTTTGTTACTTTCATACCATCCACTTTAAAGGTCATGATTTCCTTTTTAATATCTATAACAACATAATTGTCATAAGCCTAGTCGGTGCCCAATAGAGTTGGGTATGGGTCCTTCTCCCCTATGATTTCTATAACCTCAAAATCAGTCATTGTCTTGAATCAAGATAAGTCCACTTCAACATTTTGTAGCCTTGCAACAAGATAGATACAATATTGATTGGCCATCTGAAACTGAATTGGCGAATAGAGAAGCTTGGGATTACCTATGGCTTCCCAATTTTTTTTTAGTAGTATGTTGACATCAGACCCCAAGTCTAACATAACATCATTAATCTTGTAGCCGTTGATGTGAGTATTTAATATGAATTCCCTTCCGGATCTTTGCTTCCTCCTCTATATTCTACCTATATTTCTCTCTAGAAGATGAGAAACAATCAATTCTTCCAGACTCCCTTCAATCTCTAAATTCCCCTTGAGCGTGTTCTGCAACTCCTTAGTGAGTTGTTCATCATCCAAAATGTCATAAAATAATTGGAGCCACAACTCAATATTCTGTCAGGGTCTCACTGGAGGATCTTTCTTCTCCATAGAATTTTCCACGAGTTTATCTTGAAGCTCACGACTTGAGTTTGCAAGCACTGGTATTGCAGGATTAGAAATCCATCGAAATATCTTGAAAACATCCTTGAAGAACTATTTTTGCATAATAGGGTCATATTTATCATTTTCTGGTACCACCTTGCATATTTTACTTTGATTCGATTTGTCAACATCGACACTAGTCCTTGTTCCTCCTCAAGTAATAATATTAATCTTGGGTGCCTTTTATTTAGTAATAGGTCTGGGCTCAAAATTTATCAAATTGGCACCTCGCTGACTTGCGTGATCTTCCCACTTCGTAATCAACTTAGGGAAATCCTCAGTGGCATGGGTGTTGTTTCTACAATGGGCACACCAAGGACATATCGGAAGAGGAAAACCTCTAGGGAGATGTTCCTCCTGATCACAATTATAACACCTAGTTGGTCCTCTCCCGTCGTTTCTCCCACCTCTTAAATCTCTGCCACCTCAACGTCCTCCTCCAAATTTTTAAGGAGCTTCATCAACCCTAAATGTAGAATAATCCAGTATGTCTGCAAGAGTATCTAGAGTGCGACACTACTTGGTGGTGTTGTAAGTGAGCCACATAATTCACAGTAAATTGTGTTCAGTACCAGGGTGTATTTTTGTAGGATTGGGTAGTTCCTCAGAGAATGCTTGTGACTTCTGTAAATTTCACAATGTTCATTATTCTGATTACCCTAATGGTTTGGGAAGGCATGGTATTGCATAGGGCCATGGAATGGCTCTATAAATGTGATTTGCACAACCCCTCCAGATGGTTCTATTGGTGGAGGAACCATCGGTTGTAGAGGGTGTCCTGCACTCATCAATCTAGGACATTCTGTCACTGTATGCCCGTCAATATAGCAACCAATACACTAGACCCGTGGATGACTTTCTCTAGGAATGGTTAGTTATTGAATTTTATGAGTTAGTGTAGATATCCAACCTTGCAGTTTGATAATATTATAGTCATCGGGAGGTCTTATCACCCACAAGCTAACATTATATCTTGCCATTGTCTTGATTTTCATAGTCTATTCTATGGATTCTCCCAATATAGTTATCCATTGCCGGGTTAACGTGATTCAAGTTAATGGTAGATGTCCCTAAAGAAACCATTCCCACTGGTGGTCTTTGTGGATGGGGTTTTCCAATTTCCCTATCGCATCTTTGAACCTTTAGTTATACTCCCAGGAAGACTCACCATCTCTCTATTTGATCTCCTGCAACTTAGAGAGGGCATGCTGTTTTGATCGGGGTAAACAAAATTCTGCTATGATCACTATTTAACTTGAGCAAGAGTGAATGCCTATTCTTTAGGATTGGCGAGTTCAATGGATTTCATATACCATTTCAAAGCACGACCTCTCAAGGTGGTTTGAAAATCGACTAATTTATTGGCATCCAAAGCCCCACAAGACCACCAAATGGCCTCACAAAGGAACCAATGTTTTTCAAAATCCTCATCCCCTTTACCCTAGAATTATAGGTATCAAGTGAGGGATCCAACATACTGATGTGCCATGGGAGGAATTAGGGAGCTTATCAAGATAAATCCTAAAGGTCCTGGTTGCAATAACGCTAAAGAACTTTCCACACTACTGCTACTGCTACCAATCGAACTGGTTGGACTAGAATGAGGATAAATGATAGAAATTATGGGAGAGTTTACTGTAGAATTTCCCAGATTGGTAGATTGCACTGAGGGACTGGGAGATCCCAGGCTAGTTCCCGTGTATTCAAAATGAGATTCTATAATCTGGGGGGTTGCATTAGGAGGCCATATCGTATTAGGTCCTGTAGGGTACTTCACATCTTCAGGCATTGCAGGAGTTGGTTCTCCTGCAACTTCTGCAGAGGTTACAACTTAGTCTTGTTCCTCGGTGGTGACTCCTATCTTGATTCTTTCTTTCAAATTTTCTTCACCTCATCTACTCTCTCCAGAAATCTCACATTTCTCTCCAAACCTCTCCTTCAACCATTTGCTGGAAAACCTCCCATGTGTCTGCAACTCCTTCAACTTCTCTAACTCTCTTTTATGACTCTTCTTGAGGTTGATCTCCTTCCACGACTAATTAGACCTCTTCATCAACTTTCACATCTGTTTTTTCCACCTCTTCTCAATCATCACAACCCTTTTTTGATCCCGCTCATCTCTAGAACTCTTCTCATGATGACCCCCCATACCTCAAGAAATTTTGTATCCTAATTCATGGACCCTCGTCTAAATCACCCACCCTAATGTGAAAAGGTTTTACACTGCCATTTCAACCGAAGGAACCGATATCATTCCCTCTTCCACCAGCAATATATTCATCCACAACATGATTTCTTGTAGTAATCTTCCTCGGGCTCCCCCATAGAATACTGCTTCTACCTTTCAGAGAGACTGGTGGTTCTCTATGGAAAATTTAATGATGTATCCTTCTAGGGTAGTTTGGACCTAGTAGTCCAAAACTTGAGAAATCTGGTGATCCAAATTGTGTAGAGAGACTAGTTGCTCAATAGTTCATTTAAATATTTTCTTGACATGATCTTTAAATTGTGGCGCTTCTTGCAACCGGTCAAGCCACTAATATACCTCTTATGGAAATTGGATCCATAATATTTTGTACTGATCACTTGTAGGTTCGGAATAGAAAACAAACAAACCTCATAATTTCTTGTTGTATCTCAACTTATTGAAATATAAACTCGTCACACCTTCTTTCCCATCAATTCATAATATCCTATTTAAAAAGGTGATGTTTCATCCTCTGAAAACTCGCTTAGAAGTCAGGTTATGAAAATAGAACCATTTGTTGGTGCAAAATTGGAGACTGGGTTCTCAGAGGTTACCAACAAAGGTATCACTGTAGTCTAGTAGCACTGGCATATTCAACCTTCCATAGGGGAAGGAGGTCTCACTCAAAGCACTACCGAGACTTGTGTGTAAAAAAGTGAGTTAATGAGGACACAACATTAGATCTAGTGCAATATTAGGAAGATTCATGCTTAAATGTAAACGATCATATCATTAGAAGTCTAAACCAGGTTATGCATTCGATAATCCATGTTGTGTAGCATAAAGATAAGTGCATACATCATAAAATATTGTTAAAAAGTATCACAACTAGCAACTACACAGAAAAACACAGTTTGCGAATGAGAGAAATCATACATTCATACATATCATAACACATTTTTATATGTCTGAATAATCCATTGTATATTATCATATCACATAATGGCACACATAAAGTATTTATTTCATATCAAGGATTATACAAAAAAACCAAAATTAGCTCGACCACACTAGAAACAATAGAATCTATGCAACAACAGTAGCTAGAATCATACATTCGTAATTAACCAATCACCATTTCCCATTACATTTTCCTCAATTTGTATCCTTTTCTTGGTTGTTTCTTGATTCCGTTTCTGTTGCTTTCCCGCTTTGTATTTTCCCACACTTGAAGCTTCTAAGCCTTTCCGCTTCTTCCTCCAACTAACATGTGATATTTATTCATTGTTGGCCTGTTGGCAGTTAGATTTCCGCTCAATGTAGGTACTTTTTGTTGCTTCTAGCTTTCTGCTACCCTGCTACGCTTTCCCACAAAACTATGATCCTTTTTGCAAAACTGAACATTCTCCAAAACAAAGGGACCAATAAGTGAAAAGTGGGACCAATTTGGGAATTGACCCCGATGTGGAAATCGACCAAGGAAATCACTTGAATAGGTGGTAATGAGGCCCAATTTGGGAATCTACGTCGATATGGAAATCAACTAAGGCAATCACTTGAATAGGTATCAAGGGGCCCTGATTTGGGAATCAACCCTGATGTGGAAATTGGCCAAGGAAATCACTCAAATATGTGTTGAACGGGGCCCAATTGGTAAATCTTCCCTGATGTGGAAATCAACTAAGGAAATCACTCGAATATGCATAGAGGGGACTTGATTGGGAAATCAAGGTAGAAACAAAGTTTGATAAAGGAAGGAAAAAACCATTTTTTTTAGGTATTTGTGAAGAATGCCAATTACTAAAGGATTAAGAGAAATTTGGCTAAGTATGAAGGGACCCTTGAAAATGTGAAATTTGTGAAGTAAAGGCTTGGTTTTGAATGTAGTTGACAAAAAAAATGGTTTGGGCTCAAAAAGGTGATGATAAGCTTAGTAAGGTGATAACACATTGGAAACCATTTGAAAGCCGTTGATGATTGCAATAGTTTCAATATCGGATTACTCTGTAAATAACCAAACATGAATGATAAGAGGTGCATTGCTATGATTCTTCGGATCAAGTAAGTTTCTCTTCCATATGCCTTTGATATTAAATTCATGCTTGCTAATTTTTTAATGGTATTCATTTCTTTTAATAGATGTTATCATGTGTAGGCCAGTGAGGTCCCAAATGTTAGAATATTCAAGAATATTGAGTTGGGG
>ML798991.1:144136-163480 GCA_009831015.1 Picea engelmannii
GGGCTTGAGTTTCTTGCCTTCACCCTTCAATATCTCCTTACTGATGTGAAGCCATACCCATTCTTCAACCTGGAACTGATGATCAACCTTGTGCTTGACTTTTCTCCAACTGTTCCCTGACTGCCTGGTGTATCTTCTGGATCATCTAGATGAACTTGCAGGCTCTGTTCTTTGTTTGTTCTTCATTCACATCGACATCTCTCCCATACATCAAGTCTAAAGGAACCTTTGGTAGGTACCCAAAACATGTCTCAAAAGGTGAACTCTGAGTGGATGAATGTAAAGCTCGGTTGTACACATGCTATACATAGGGTATCTGTTCATCCCATAACTTGGGATGCTTGCTACAGTAGCCTTGAAGCAAAAGTACCACTTTTCTATTTAGCACCTCCGTATTTCCATCAGTTTGTGGATGGAAATAAGTTCTCCTCTTCAATTTGGTGTCCATCATCCTCCACAAGCTAGTCCAAAAGTCCCCAAGGAATCGAGTATCTCGATCCGAGACAATGGATGTGGGTAACCCAAAGTGAAACCAAACATATTGAAAGAAGAGATTAGCAGTATTATCAACAATGATCTACTTTTTACATGGCATCAAGATACACATCTTATTGAACCTATCCATTATAAAATACAAATAGTCATGACCCCCTTTGGTAATTGGTAAACCCCCTACAAAATACATGGAGATACTTTCCCATTGATAGGATGGAACAAGAAGTGGTGAGTATAACCCCGATTTTCTATTAGTGGGATTACAAGTAGAACACAACACACACCCCTTTACATATTTAATTACAATTTCTTTCATTTGAGGCCAGTAAAAAAACCTCTGCAAGTGAGCCATAGTTTTTCCTACCCCAAAATTCCCAAACAAAAGAGAAGTGTGAGCTTCTCGTATTACATGGACTCATTCACTTGTAGGAATACATAACTTCCAATATGGTAGAGTAGTTTTCCCTACAGACTATAGTTATCTACATATGCACCAAGGGTTAGCTTCTCATATACTTCTTTAAAATCTTCATCGATGGCATATTGTTCTACATAGCTATCATGAGATAAATAAGTATTCTTCAAAATAATAGAAGCAACAATAGGAGGTCTATAAAGCATATCGACTACCTTGTTATTTGTACCCTTTTTGTACTTGATTGCCAAATGAATTTGTTGTAGAAAACCCATCCATATGTAGTGTCAATATTGTTGCAACTTGGTCTGTGCTTGGAGATACTGTAAGGGCTGGTGATCTATATGTATAATTTTTTCTTTCCCTAACAAGTAGTGCTTCCATTTCTCTATGCTCTGGACTAATGCATACAACTCTTTATCATATGTAGGATAGTTGACAACAACTTGGTTAAAAGTTCAAGAGTGGTAACAGATAGGCTTATGATATTGCATCAATACTACACCCATGGTGTATCTGCTGACATCTGTCTCAATCTCAAAAGTCTTTTGAATATTCAACAGTGCTAATATTGGCGCAGTATAGATCTTCTCCTTCAAAGTGTTGAAAGAGTTTTGTTGCTTTCCTTCCCACTGAAAAATGTTCTTCACACTAGTTAAGGCATGCAAAGGAGATGCTATAAAGGAGAAGTTGGGAATGAACCTCCTCCAATACTGGACTGCACCTAAGAAGCTTCGGACTTTGGTTACACTTTTTGGCTCAGGCCAATTTACAATTACATCAATTTTGGAAGGATCAATTTTTTATTGTCTTCCTCCTACAATATGACCTACACAAGTGTAGTCTTGCAAAATTCAAATTTAGACAATTTTACATACAACTTTTCCCTTTGCAAAGTATCTAATACTTGCTTTACATGCCTCACATGTTCATCCCAATTCCCGCTAAAAATATGAATGTCGTCTAAATATACAATCACAAAGTCATCTAGGAAAGGCCTGGATATATCATTCATCACACGCATGAAAGTTGCTGGAGCATTACAAATCCCAAACGACATAACTAACCATTCAAACAATCTCTGTTTGGTTTTAAAGGCAGTTTTCCATGCATCCTATTCTGCGACCGTGATTTGATGATATCCACTGCACAAATCCAACTTAGTGAAATAAACAACATTCTTCAATTGATCAAGTAAATCATCTATACGAGGAAGAGGGTATCGATTTTTCACTGTGATTTTATTTAAGGCCTGATAATCGACACTCATTCAACATGTGCCATCCTTATTTGGCACCATCATGATCAGAGAACCACAAGAAGATGAACTGGGTCTAATGACCGCTTGATCCAATAATCCCTGTACCTTCTTCTTGATCTCTGTCATCTCCACAACTGACATCCTATACATGCCCACATTAGGAAGCGGAGAATCCCACTGCAAATGTATCACATGTTGGATTTCCCTCTTAGGAGGTAATCCATCTAGTTCTTGAAAAATATCATCATACTTAGAGACAATATCAATTAATTCCTTTTTATGAGTTGGATCACACCCTTGGAAAACGTTAGATGTCCCGACATCTTTATCTCTGATGACCATGAGTACATATCTCTTATTAGTGTTTATGAGTCTTTTCATTTTCCATGCACTAACAAGTGTTGTATTTACCCTCATGTTGTGAGATATAATGATATATTCCACTCCCCATTTTGTAAGGTGGTATTTGTTCTCATGACGAAAGAAGACTGCTTTTCTATCATAGAGATAAGGACTTCCCATCACTATACCACATATATCAAGTGGTACAACATCCAAATCCACTTCATCAATCAACTTTGAAGCAATAGGAAATCCGACCCTACATTGTTTGGTTTTGGTGACATTCAGTTTTTCTTTATCACATACCCAACTAAGAGGATAAGGCTTTAAATGTGGTTTCGTTTCAAGACCGATCTTCTTGACAAGTGCTTTAGATTTTAAATTTACTTGAGAATTCGTATCAAATAATGTATCTATCTTAGTGTGTTTAGATACAACTCTTATGTGAAATAATTCATTCCTCTTTCATTCATCAACATGAGATTCGTTATTGGAACTTGAACTAGCATGAAGGGAATCTTTACCTTGTACTCCAACCGCTATGATATTTCCTTCATATCCTGAATCATAACCAAGATCTTGTTGCACTGTAGCAACAATTTTTGTCTTCCCCTTTCCACCGAACTGTTTCAGTTTCTTTTTCGATGCAGTTTCCAACATTGTTCTTCATCGTGACTGCTTTTCTTGCAATGCATGCAAGATGGCTTTCCTCCTTCTCTCGTCACTATGGCAGTCTTCTTGTCCTTACTTTTAAACATCTTAAATTTTTTATGTGGGAGATTGGAAGGTTTCTTCGTGGGATCTTCTTGAACATGTTTCCCCCTGTTTTCAAGGTGAGTGGCTTGCACACAAACTTCGTCAAGACTAGTGGGGTTAAACAAGAGAAAAGTATGACGAATATAAATGTGAAGTGCACCAATATAATTCATTAAAGTTTCATAAGAATCCAAAGGAATTTTCAATGCAAGAGCTTTCTTCCTAAATTTTTCTGTGAAACTTTGTACAGTTTGACCTTTACTTTGCCTTAAATTTTGCCATTCCATTATTGCTTTATGTAAATACCCTAATGGATAAAATTGCTTCCTTATCACTGATTTAAATTCCAACAATGAGGAAAGAATATTACCACACTTCTATCCCAAATATTTCCCTCCCACCATACGAGAGCGATGTCTTCCAACCGAAGAGAAATCAATTTCACTTTAACTTCTTCTTCATCAATATGTTGGACATGACAATACACTTCAACCTATCGGATCCAATTATCTAGCTTTTCAGGATTAACATCTCCATTAAACATAGGTAAAGCAAATTTTACCTCAAGCTTTAATAATGGTTTCTTAAAAGACGCTTTATGGATAGAATGATGAGAATGATGAGAATGCTCAAAGGAAGAAGAAATATAACTCGAAGGTGAAGATGAAGGCTCAGGAGGATCTCCTCCAGCCCCATGGTTTACCGAAGCATCATCATATGCATGTGCTTCTTTTTTCTTCCCTTTCTTCTTCATCCTCTTCTCATAATCTCCATACATTCGTTCGACCATTTCTGACATGTGATAAAATACCATGTGAAAGATTTTCTCCTGTTCATCATGCTTGTCCTCTTCTACCATTTTCTTCCTTTGGGATGCATGACCAAATTCAAGATTAAAAGTCTTAAGATTTCCTTCACCTTGCTTATGGTTGGCCCTAGTAAGCATTCACACTCAACAATTCAAGTCAAAGACGACTGCTCTGATACCAACATGATCCAAGATCTTTTCATCGAGTGACTTATAAAGAATTGCATTAAATGAACATAAATTAAAGTGCACCATTAAAGAAGGAAAAACTCAAAAATGAAGTGACATAAGCATCATATCTAAACATAAAAACTTGATAATAGAGTTCGTCCCTGGTGGACTACGTCTCTGGGTCCTGCTCTCAAATGGGTAGGATCTTTCATTAATTCATCAAAAGAATTTGGAAAAATACATAATTATACTTCATTCTGAAATCAATTTGTAGAAATAGTTCTCAGATCAGAAAACATAAAACACCATTGAATTCGTGGCATCGAATTACCTAAAAATGACTGTCTCCACGCCTCGATCTAACTCTGGAACTCCTAGGCCCAAGAGGAATTTTGTCTCGGTTTCCACGCCCTCTGCAACATGCAATTATGACTGTACTTCCATTGAAATGCATGCCCAAAAGGACGTACAATGCACACTCTTCCCTGGTGGTTGAGCGGATGCAACATTTAAGAATTTTTCTGGGTGTTGGTTACAATGTAACCTCTGCGGCCTGTTGGTTAGGGCAGATATGTTAAGGCGCTTTGTATGGGAGGACGTCCCAGGGTCAAACCCCACAAACTCTCCTTTTGGGATTTGTATTGTTATATGGTATATATATTTGTACGTTCCACCATTGTTAGGTGTGTCACTAGAACCATATCCGACGATCTTAACTGTGGCTAGTTTTGGCATTGTCTGCCAGATTTGGCGGACCTTCCAAATCATTTTTTTCCAAATTTTTGCCCACGGGCTGTCTTTTGGAATTTCTCGCCTGCCACATGGCATCCTCTGATTGGGCCACATGGTGGCCTCTCACTGGTCCACACTGCCACCTACCAAGTCAACACACCACATCAGTGTACAAACTGCCACATGGCATGATTCAATTGGTCCAAAAATGCCAAAACCAGGTGACACGTGGCAGCCTCTGGTATTGCCACATCATCATGCTGACATCAACATGCCACATGTCACTTTCCTGCTCCTACAACATGTGCTATATGGATGATAATGTCATCCATAAAGATGCTGACTCATCCTCTGCTGACTGGGCTAGGTTGACCAAGCTTTGACTGCAAATATCTTTCAATCCGTAACTCTGTTTGACAAGTCGTTTGCACAGTTAGAAATATTGCGACGCACTCTTCGTGATTGTGTAATGTTCACTGAGTTTTGGGAAATCTGAATTTTTTCCCTTTCTCCGTCTGTTGAAGCCATTCTGAGCATCTTGAGTTGCCTCTGTGAGTTTTGAGTTGTTCTTAGCCTTCTGTGGATCCTTTTTGGATCAGAGCCTCATGTTGAATGCTATCCTTTAAAGTTCCTATGAATACATCAATTAGGTTCTCATATGGAATATCTGTTACCTTTATATTCAATATTTGGAAGTTCTCAATGTGCTCTGCAACTGAACCCTTTTGCTTGAGATTTATCAATTGGATAAAGACGGTATTGCTCCTTGTATCCTCATAGTGTGCTATCATTTCTTCCATGAAAATTGTCCAAGTGATGAGTGATTTGCGAGAACAAAGCCATCAATACCACACAAATTGATTGGGTTCTAAATATAAAGAAGTAATTTGTACCTTTTGTGTATGTGGCACATCATGTAGATCAAAGAATTGCTCCATCCTAAGTATCCATGTGATTGGATCCTTGCGATCAAACTTCCTCATATCGATCTTAGGAAAGTGGTTGGTCTTCAACCCAAAGTTGGACTTTCTCCATTCTTGATTAATCTTCCTTGTGTCCTCATCATGATTTTCATGGGATCCATTTTTACTTTTGGGTGTCCTCTCTATTAGGAAAATTTTCAATCCTTCCATGATCTCCCTTTTTAAACCATCCATATTAGTATCCATTATTGCCTACAACTTAGCTTCAGTTGAATCCATCATCCCTTGTAGTTCATCTTTTGTTACCATCTTCTTTTGTAAATCATTTATGTCCTTGCACATTTCTTCACCTTCATCAAGAGTCCAAGTAGGACTATCTGGAGGCTTATTTGGTGTAGAAGTTCCCTTTTTTGGTGGCATGTTGGACAAGTATCACTTTTAAACCTTGATTACGAGATGGTTCTAGGCGATCTTTCTTCTGTTGTATCTCAAAAATTTCGGCTCTTCTGGGTATAAAAAATTCTTTTTGTAGTTATCTGATATGTCTTCTCTACAATTCCACAGGTTTGATCAAAATTATATGTGCCAAGTGGAAGTTATGGTAATTTCTCTACAACTTGATGATTTTTGTCCCTTCCAGGAGAGCGAACTTGTAAAGCATGCCAAGATCACAATATATGATATTTGATTCTGAAACTTGTACCATAAATACTATATACTGTCCACTATCCAATGCAAATAGTCTCACTTAGTTTGGATACTCACTAAATATTATATTACTTTTTTACCCGAAAGACATGTTTGAGACTAGTTAATATGACTAGTTAGATACCCTATCTTGCATAGGGTGTATCTACGAAAGTATGATGAACCAAAAGATAAATTGTTTTATCATAGATACCTTGATAATTTATATGAATAGCCTCCTGATTTAATGGTTTGAAACGTCACGTAAAAAAAATTATAGCGAAAATTCTGAGAGGACTAAATTTAGGATGATTCTAGAACCCTATCTTACATAGGCTATATCTATGAAATTGTAAGGCTTCAGGAGCTTAAATTTGAACTGAGCATACCTTGATCCGTCTAATAAATACTCTCCAAGGGGTTCCTTCTAAAACATTTTAGGAAAAATGTTATAACAAAAATTCCAAGGTGTCTTAGATGTAGCAGCGAAACCCCAAGACCTTGAGATTTGATACCAAATGTTAAGAACCAGATATCCTTAGAATAAGTACTCAATGCCTTGAAAAAGAGATAATTTCAAATAATAAGCCTCTTCGAGGGGGAAACCTCCTTATACACCACATAAATTTCCAAATACAAGATGATTCCAAATGAAAAGGTCTCCTTGGTATATATAGGAGACTATGAGGTACAATTACAACTAATGGACCCTGCCGACATAAATCAAATAACATTACTAATGTAATATAGACCAATTAAGGGGTAATGTGCCACTATTTAGGGCTTAACAAAAGCTCTGATAGTCAACGCCTTGAGAATTTCTCATATCTTCCTTGTTTCCAGTTGTCAAACACTACCTTTGAATCTTCCTTTGCAAATTGAATACTCCACCAACTGACCGAGTCATATGCAGTCGGGTTAAAATAGTCTTCCTCATTTCCTGCAGTCATAGTATGGAGATGATCGAAGGCATCCTCTTCCATATTCTCCTCTACCAGATTCATATAGCGAGGACCTCAATACGAGTCTAGTGGTTTGTTAATTTCATACCATCTGCTTTAAAGGTCATGATTTCCTTTTTAATATCTATAACAACGTAATTGTCATAAGCCTAGTCGGTGCCCAATATAGTTGGGTATGGGTCCTTCTCCCCTATGATTTTTATAACCTCAAAATCGGCCATTGTCTTGAATCAAGATATGTCCACTTCAACATTTTGTAGCCTCGTAACAAGATAGATACAATATTGATTGGCCATCTGCAACTGAATCGGCGAATAGAGAAGCTTGGGATTACCTATTGCTTCCCAAGTTTTTTTTAGTAGTATGTTGTCATCAGATCCCAAGTCTAACATAACATCATTAATCTTGTAGCCGTTGATGTGAGTATTTAATATGAATTCCCTTATAGATATCTGCTTCCTCCTCTGTATTCTACCTGTATTTCTTTCTAGAAGATGAGAAACAATCAATTCTTCCAGACTCCTTTCAATCTCTAAATTCCCCTTGAGTGTGTTCTACAACTCCTTAGTGAGTTTTTCATCATCCAAAATGTCATAAAATAATTGGAGCCACAACTCAATATTCTGTCGGGGTCTCACCGGAGGATCTTTCTGCTCCATAGAATTTTCCACGAGTTTAGCTTGAAGCTCACGACTTGAGTTTGCAAGCATTGGTATTGCAGGATTAGAAATCCATCGAAATATCTTGAAAACATCCTTGAAGAACTATTTTTGCACAAGAGGGTCATATTTATCATTTTTTGGTACCACCTTGCATATTTTACTTTGATTCAATTTGTCAACATCAACATTAGTCCTTGTTCCTCCTCAAGTAATAATATTAATCTTGGGTGCCTTTTATTTAGTAATAGGTCTGGGCTCAGAATTTATCAAATTGGCACCTCGCTAACTTGCGTGATCTTCCCACTTCGTAATCAACTTAGGGAAATCCTTAGTGGCATGGGTGTTGTTTTTACAATGGGCACACCAAGGACATCTCGGAAGAGGAAAACCTATAGGGAGATGTTCCTCCTGATCACAATTATAACACCTAGTTGGTCCTCTCCTGTCGTTTCTCCCACCTCTTAAATCTCCGCCACCTCAACGTCCTCCTCCAAATTCTTAAGGAGCTTCGTCAACCCTAAATGTAGACTAATCTAGTATGTCCTCTAGAGTATCTAGAGTGTGACACTACTTGGTGGTGTTGTAAGCGAGCCACATAATTCACAGTAAACTGTGTTCAGTACCAGGGTGTATTTTTGTAGGATTTGGTAGTTCCTCAGGGAATGCTTGTGACTTCTGTAAATTTCACAATGTTCATTATTCTGATTACCCTAATGGTTTGGGAAGGCATGGTATTGCATAGGGCCATGGAATGGATCTATAGATGTGATTTGCACAACCCCTCCAGATGGTTCTATTGGTGGAGGCACCATCGGTTGCAGAGGGGGTCCTGCACCCATCGACCTAGGACATTCTGTCACTGTATGCCCGTCAATATAGCAACCAATACACTAGACCTGTGGGTGACTTTCTATAGGAATGGTTAGTTCTTGAATTTTATAAGTTAGTGTAGAGATCCGAACTTGCAGTTTTATAATATTATAGTCATCGGGAGGTCTTATCACCCTCAAGCTAACATTATATCTTGCCATTTTCTAGAGTTTCATAGTCTATTCTAGGGATTCTCCCAATGTAGTTATCCATTGCCAGGTTAACATGATTCAAGTTAATGGTAAATGTCCCTAAATAAACCATTCCCACTGGTGGTATTCGTGGATGGGGTTTTCCAATTACCCTATTACATCTTTG
Source organism: Picea engelmannii (assembly GCA_009831015.1). Taxonomy (NCBI): domain Eukaryota; kingdom Viridiplantae; phylum Streptophyta; class Pinopsida; order Pinales; family Pinaceae; genus Picea; species Picea engelmannii. The sequence continues at coordinate 153,539 of ML798991.1, forward strand.
AACCTTTAGTTATACTCCCAGGAAGACTCACCATCTCTCTATTTGATCTCCCGCAACTTAGAGAGGGTATGCTTTTTTGACCGGGGTAAACAAAATTCTGCTATGAATCATTATTTAACTTGAGAAAGAGTGAACGTTTGTCCTTTAGGATTGTCAAGTTCAATGGATTTCATATACCATTTCAAAGCACGACCTCTCAAGGTGGTTTTAAACTCGACTAATTTATTGGCATCCAAAGTCCCACACAACCACCAAATGGCCTCACAAAGGAACCAATGTTTTTCAAAATTCTCATCCCCTTTACCCTAGAATTATAGGTATCAAGTGAGGGATCCAACATACTGATGTGCCATGGGAGGAATTGGGGATCTTATCAAGATAAATCCTAAAGGTCCTGGTTGCGATAAAGCTAAAGAAATTGCCACACTACTGCTACTGCTACCAATCGAGGACTAGAACGCGGATAAATGATAGAAATTATGGGAGAGTTTACTGTAGATTTTCCCAGATTGGTAGATTGCACTAAGGCACTGGGAGATCCAAGGCTAGTTCCCGTGTCTTCAAAATGGGATTCTATAATCTGGGGGGTTGCATTAGGAGGCCATATCGTATCAGGTCCTGTAGGGTACTTCACATCTTCGGGCATTGCAGGAGTTGGTTCTCCTGCAACTTCTGCAGAGGTTACAACTGAGTCTTGTTCCTCGGTGGTGATTCCTATCTTGATTCTTTCTTTCAAATTTTCTTCACCTCGTCTACTCTCTCCAGAAATCTCACATTTCTCTCCAAACCTCTCCTTCAACCATTTGCTGGAAAACCTCCCATGTGTTTGCAACTCCTTCAACTTCTCTAACTCTCTTTTATGACTCTTCTCGAGGTTGATCTCCTTCCATGACTAATCATACCTCTTCATCAAATTTCACATCTGTTTTTTCCACCTCTTCTCAATCATCACAACCTTTTTTGATCCCGCTCATCTCTAGAACTCTTCTCATGATGACCCCCCATACCTCAAGAAATTTCGTATCCTAATTCATGGACCCTCGCCTAAATCACCCACCCTAATGTGAAAAGGTTTTACACTGCCATTTCAACCGAAGGAACTGGTATCATTCCCTCTTCCACCAGCAAGATATTCATCCACAACATGATTTATCGTAGTAATCTTCCTTGGGCTCCCCCATTGAATACTGCTTCTACCTTTCAGAGAGACTGGTGGTTCTCTATGGAAAATTTAATGATGCATCCTTCTAGGGTAGTTTGGACCTAGTAGTCCAAAACTCAAGAAATATGGCGATCCAAATTGTGTAGAGAGACTAGTTGCTCAATAGTTCAGTTAAATATTTTCTTGACATGATCTTTAAATTGTGGCGCTTCTTGCAACCGTTCAAGCCACTAATATACCTCTTTTGAAAATTGGATCCATAATATTTTGTACTGATCACTTGTAGGTTCGGAATAGAAAACAACGTCCTTCACAAACCTCATAATTTCTTGTTGTATCTCAACTTATTGAAATATAAACTCATCACACCTTGTTTCCCACCAATTCATAATATCCTATTTAAAAAGGTGATGTTGCATCCTCTGAAAACTCGCTTAGAAGTCAGGTTATGAAAATAGAACCATTTGTTGGTGCAAAATTGGAGACCGGGTTCTCAGAGGTTACCAACAAAGGTACCACTGTAGTCTAGTAACACTGGCATATTCAACCTTCCATAGGGGAAGTAGGTCTCACTCGAAGCACTACCGAGACTTGTGTGTAATAAAGTGAGTTAATGAGGACACACCATTAGATCTAGTGCAATATTAGGAAGATTCATGCTTAAATGTAAAAGATCATATCATTAGAAGTCTAAACCAGGTTATGCATTTGATAATCCATGTTGTGTAGCATAAAGATAAGTGCATACATCACAAAATATTGTTAAAAAGTATCACAACTAGCAACTACACAAAAAAATACAGTTTGTGAATGAGAGAAATCATACATTCATACATATCATAACACATTTTTTTATGTCAGAATAATCCATTGTATATTATCATATCACAGAATGGCGTACATAAAGTATTTATTTCATATCAAGGATTATACAACAAAACCAAAATTAGCTCGGCCACACTAGAAACAATAGAATCTATGCAACAACAGTAGCTAGAATCATACATTCATAATTAACCGATCACCATTTCCCATTACATTTCCCCCAATTTGTATCCTTTTCTTGGTTGTTTCTTGATTCTGTTTCTGTTTCTTTCCCTCTTTGTCTTTTCCCGCACTTGAAGCTTCTAAGCCTTTCTGCTTCTTCCTCCAACTGACATGTGATATTTATCCACTGTTGGCCTGTTGGCAATTAGCTTTACGCTCAACGTAGGTACTTTTCGCTGCTTCTAGCTTTATGCTGCCCTGCTACACTTTCGCACAAAACTATGATCCTTTCCACAAAACTGAACATTCTCCAAAACAAAGGGACTAATAGGTGAAAAGTGGGACCAATTTGGGAATCAACCTTGATGTGGAAATCGACCAAGGAAATCAATTGAATAGGTGGAAATGAGGCCCAATTTGGGAATCTACGTTGATATGGAAATCAACTAAGGCAATCACTTGAATAGGTATCAAGGGGCCCCGATTTGGGAATCATCCCTGATGTGGAAATTGGCCAAGGAAATCACTCAAATATGTGTTGAACGGTGCCCAATTGGTAAATCTTCCTTGATGTGGAAATCAACTAAGGAAATCACTCGAATATGTGTAGAGGGGACTCGATTGGGAAATCAAGGTAGAAACAAAGTTTGATAAAGGAAGGAAAAAACCATTTTTTTAGGTATTTGTGAAGAATGCCAATTACTAAAGGATTAAGAGAAATTTGGCTAAGTATGAAGGGACCCTTGAAAATGTGAAATTTGTGAAGTAAAGGCTTGGTTTTGAATGTAGTTGACAAAAAAAATGATTTGGGATCAAAAAGGTGATGATAAGCTTAGTAAGGTGATAACATATTGGAAACTATTTGAAAGCCATTGATGATTGCAATAGTTTCAATATCGGATTACTCTGTAAGTAACCAAACATGAATGATAAGAGGTGCATTTAATATTCCTTCTCTTCCATATGCCTTTGATATTAAATTCATTCTTGCTAATTTTTTAATGGTATTCATTTCTTTTAATAGATGTTATCATGTGTAGGCCAGTGAGGTCCCAAATGTTAGAATATTCAAGAATACTGAGTTTGGGGGGTGAATCAATATAGAGTTATTCAATAAATTTTAACCTTCAATCAATACATAAACATTAACCATTAATCATGTCATTCATCATCACATAAAATCATACACATTGCACACATATTTTTACGTGGAAACCCAACTGGGAGAAAACTGCATAAACTTTTCTTAAGTAGTTTCAAGATTTTACAAGCACCAACTTGAAGGAAGCACCCACTCCTTGAGTTTTACAGCACCTACTGGAAAGAGACACCAATCCCGTTGGAATATTTTAAATGAATATACAAGATAAAATCAACCTTGAAATAGAATCCCAAAATTACTTCTTAAATCTGCATACAAAACTGCTCATAACTATACCTCAAATCTGCAAACTTGTAAGATTCGCCACGAGCTCAATTTTTCGTTTCTGATTCTAAAAATTGGACCTCAGAATTGAGATATTTTCTCCTTCTAATGCAATAAGTGAAATTCAATTTGGATCTACCAAGATTCAACTATATACGTTTTATCTTGAACACCTGTTTGGGACTAGTTTATGGATTGGTCAGAAACCCTAACTTCTAACAAGCATAACTCTATACCTGTAATGAATCAGGATATGAAACTTGTACCCAATATTATTCAATATCTTATTTATTGAAGATAATCAAAGGTATCCCTAGGAAGAGGCTTTGTGAAGATGTCTTCAATCTGTTCTTTTTTCCCAATGTACTCCAACTTGATATTCTTTTCTATGACTTGTTCTCACAGAATGCATCACTGGATTCTTGGAGATGCTTATAGCACTTGTGTTTTCATAGAGTATCGAAATAGGCTCATCATATCTCACTTCCATGTCTTTCAGGGTTTTCTTCATTCATAGAATATAAGTACAACATGTTGTTGCTACGATATATTCTACTTTTGCTGTGGATAAGGATACTGAAGATTGCTTCTTGCTCAACCATGACACAAAGCAATCACCTAAGTAGAAATATGCTCCACTTGTACTTCTTCTATCATCAATAATTCCTGCTCAATTTGCATCTGTGTAGGCGACCATAGTTAAATTATTTCCTTTCAGATACCATAGCCCAAAATCTATTGTTCCTTTAATATATCTAAAGATCCTTTTCACTGCTAGATTAGGGGTTTCCTTTGGTGCCGCTTGAAATCTTGCAACCTGTCCATCTGCTTGCATTACATCTGGTATTGAAGCTATCACATAGAGTAGAATCATTGATCTATAGAGTCTTTGATCCACTTCTTTAGATTCATCATCTTTTCTCATTGCAACCAATAACGATAAGATTACTCACAGGTTTACAATCTTCCATTTTGAACTTCTTTAACATTTCCTTGATGTACTTGGTTTGGGAAATTAAAATTCCTTCATCTAGCTGAGATATCTAGAGTCCCAAGATGAAATTCAAATCCCCAAGTAGGGACTTTTCAAATTCATTATTCATATCCTTGGAAAACTTCTGACTCAATCTATCATCATCACTTCCAAAGATCATGTCATCAACATACACTTCAATAATAATCATACTTCCTTGATCCACTTTTATGTAGAGGTTACTATCTACATTTCCCCTTCTGAATCCTTGTTACTATAAGTACCTGTCCAATCTTGAGTTCCAAGCTATTGGAGCTTGCTTAAGTCCATACACATATTTCTTCAATCTATAAACATAGTCTTCCTTTTTTGATAGTAGAAACCCTTCTGGCTGTTTTATGTAGACTTCTTATAATTCTCCATTTAGAAAAGCTGATTTTACATCCATATGATACACTTTGATCCTTTTGGAGCATGCATAATACAAGAGCATTCTAATTGCTTCCATTCTGGCCATGAGAGAAAAGGTTTCTTCAAAATGTATTCCTTCAACTTGAGCATATCCTTTGCACACTAGTATTTCTTTGTTTTTGGTTACTTGTCCATCTTCGTTTAGCTTGTTTATGAAGACCCATTTTGTCCCAATCACATTTTTGTCCTTTGTTCTTGGAACTAGTTCCCATGTCTCATTCTTCTCTATTTTATTTAGTTCTTCTTTCATATCCTTGATCTAATGTTAATTATTTATGGCTTCCTCAAAGTTACTTGGTGTCTGTGCTTGCCTCCTTCTTCTGGTTTCTACTTCGACACTTCTATCTCCAATGATTTGTTCTGGTGGATGATTCTTCTGAATCCGGTGGTTAGGTGTCTTAGAAGGTGTTTGATAATATTTTTGGTTGTTTTCTTCTTGTTCCACTTCTAGCTACTTCTCTTCTTTCTATTCTTCTTCTTCTTCCTCTTCTTCTTGCTTTAGTTCTTCATTTTCCTGTTATTCAAAGATGTCTGAATTTCTAATTTCCTTCCTAGTCTTCAACAAGTATGTTTCATCAACTTTTACATTGATTCTTTCCACTATCTTGTTGAGTATTAGATTGTAGCACTTATAATTCATGTTTGCATGAGTACCCAACAAATATTCCTTCATCCACCTAGAAGTAAAATTTTCGAATCTTCTCGTCTTCCCTTTTTATGTAACACTTTATTCCAAACACTCTAAGGTGCTTGACATTGGACAATCTTGCTTTCCAAAACTCATATGGATTCTTATCATTATTACTTTCAATTAGTCCTCTATTCAAGATATGAAAAAATGTATGCACTGCTTGTCTCCAAAATACATCACTTATCTTGGAGTGATTCAACCTGGTGTTTGCCATTTCTTGTATAGTTTTGTTTTTCCTTTTAGAAACTCCATTTTGTTGAGGTGTTCTAGTTGTTGAGAAATGTCTTTTTATTCCCCGTTCTTCACAGAAATACATGAATTCATTTGAATTAAACTCACCTCCATTATCTGATATTAAGAATTTGATTTTCAAATTAGTTTCATTTTCAACCAGTTCCTTGAATACCCTGAAACATTTGAAATCTTATGAATTTTTCTAGAGGAAGCAAACCCAGGTAATTTTGGTGTAGTAATCAATGAGTAGCGTGAAGCATTGTTCACCATTCAATCCTTTTTTTTCTCGTGGGCCCACATAAATCAATGTGTACAATCTCTAATGGTTTTTTCGTAGAGTATTCCTTTGTCTTGAATTCAACTTTTGTTTGTTTTCCATGCCAACAGTGCTTGCACATAGTATTCACTAGCTTTGTATTTTTTGGCATTTCTCTTAGAAATTGCTTCTTGCTGATCTTGACAAGATTATCAAAGTGTATATGAACCATTTTTTGATGATTGCAGCTACGTGAGACATTCTCTAGCTTACAAACCTGAGAGAAATCCCCTAAGACGGGTGTGCGGTTCCTATCTGAGACAGAGGTGAAACATAGAGATGGAATCCTCCTTACAGAGAGTTGAGAAGAACTCCAGATGATTCTCCTGTGTAACACAATGAGAAAGGAGATCTACAGAGTTGGACGTGCCTGTGGTGAGCACAATATGAACGTGTGAAATCCCAAAGTGATGGGTGCATCGTCATGAGAACATAAATGAAGATGATGTATTAGCTTCCTCTGAGAAGAAGAGTTGATGAGAAAATCCAGATGACTTTCCTTTGTAATGTAGTGGGAAAGAAGATCGGTTGAGTGGACATGCCTGTGGACGAGCATAGGTGAACGTGATCCTAGTGGTTGAGCACTAGTGAAGAAGTGGTTTTTCTGTGTAATGTAGTGAGCTAGAGATATGGACATCCCTATGGATGTTCCCCTAGTGGATGAGAACTAGTGGGTGTATAAGATCCCTTGCTATAATGTTCAAGAGTCATATCAATAACCCTAATTGTAATGTAAAGGGTACATGTTGACCCCACCTTAATGTGATTAATAATTAATGTAAAAGATAATTAATTTGGTTAATATTAATTATATTGTGAGCTAGTGAGGTCGGCCCTGTTGTGCCAATAGAAAATTCTATTGACATGTTCAGTCTAGTATAAGTAAAGGTAAATTCCCCATTGAGGAATCATATCTTTCATGTGAGTTTGGAAATTTCAGCAAGTACACCTTCTTGGGAAAAGTGCACACCTCTCTTGGGTACTAGTCTTCTAGGGTTTGAGCACCCTCTTCTGTGCTAGGTTTTATTGGTGGTGAAGATATTTCCCTTGAAGAATATAGCAAAGGATTTTGGCTGGGTTTTCTTCCCTTGTTGAGAAGGGTTTCCTAGGATACTTCTTGTGTTCTTGTGCATGGTGTTTCTTCTTGTGATCTTGGTTGCTGCAACATTATTAGTAATGGTTAAGTTAAATGATAAAAATGGAATGAACTTCACGCTTAACCTTGCTTATTGAAAAATAAACACCATTCTCCTATGCCAAAGCCAACTTTCATCTTGTTTTTCCAAACACCATCTTTCTTCTTCGACCTCATTCAAGATGTATATTTTGTTTGGAGTCCTTGTCACTGTTGCCACTAGTTTTCCCGATCCTTCTTTCCTTCTTTCACATTATTTTGAATTTAATATAAGTGTGTGTATATGATCACACATTTGGTTCACACATTTTGTCTCCAATCAAATTCTTTTAGAATCCACTGTCAATATACCAATGGCTTGTTCTATTTTGGGCTTGTAAGGAAAACCCACATTTCTCAACCTTCAAATATTCTTGCTTCCTTTCAAAGGAACATTCCTAGTTTCCCGTGAATAAACTATCAAATCACATCTGCAATTTCTAGATACGTGTCCAAAATTATTACATTTTTAGCATTCATTTTCATAACCCATAGCACCAAAACTGTTATAATTTCTATCAAACGCCTCAAGAGGCTTTTTGGGATAATTTCCTTCATAATGATTCTCGGGATTTTCATAGCTACTTTTGTTTCAGGTGTTTCTACCCTTTGCATAGGCTCTATAATTTGTGGCTTTATGCCCAAACTTATTGCAAGAATAACACAAGCCAAGAAAAATATTTTGGTACCTGGGTGTGGGTGGTCTTCTAGTTGGTGTCGTTCCTCTGAAATCATGTTCTTCTTCTTGGGTCTTCTTCATTGCTAGTTGCTAATTCCATGTTCCCCTGAATGCACAATCTTCTTCTTGATTCTTATTTATTTCTAGTTTATGTATGTCCTCCTTTAGAGGCTTGTATTCTTCTTTCTTGATGGAACCCTTGATAGTATCTGCATAAATTCTTTGCTTTGCTTCATTTCCTATCATCATAGAGATTGAACCCTCATTAGTATTATTTTGTTTGTATCTAAGTCTAGACTTGTTATAGAATGGTTTTTGATTACAAATGATTTCATCAAGTATTTTGGTGCTACTACCAAAATTTAGTTGGATGTCCTTCTTCTGTAGTTCCTTTCTTAGTGAGACTATTTTAGCTTCTCGATTCTCTGTTATTTTCTTCTTTTCTTCCAGTTGTCTCTCGAGTGTTTATTCAATCACTTTGGATTCTTCCAACTAAATCCTTAGATCTATGATAGTCTGCTTGGATTCTTCAGAATTTTTTCTAGGGTTTTGAAATCCTTCCTTCAATTTACTTAACTCTTCTTTGAGAGTCTTGTTTTTCTTCCTTTCTATTCTTAGATCACTTAAGGAACTAATAAATTCTGCCTCAAGATTCACTTCTCCTTCTTCTTCATAGTTTCCTTCATTATTTTCATTAGTTTCCTTTTGAGTCTCTAATGCCATGAAGAGTACTCTTCTTGAGTCACTGTCACTATCATCATCTTCATCAGATGATGAACTATCCTCTTTTGAATATAGGCTTTTCTTTTCAAAAAATATTCCTTTGTTTCTTTCCTTGTCTCTTTTCTAATATTTATTTTCTTTCTTAGGAACTTCTTCTTCACCATTATCTGGACCCCTTGCATAAGGACATTTGGAAGAAAAATGGCCAACTTTACCACAATTAAAGCATTTTAAATGAACCTTACCTTTGAACTTGCTGGTTCCTCTTTTCATCTTTCTAACAAAGTTGTCTTTTTCTTCATTGTCTGAATCATCATTATCGTTGCAGCAGGGTTTTGACCTTGGCTTGTTCTTTCTTGTCTTCTTGGGGGATTTGAACGTTGCTTCCCTTCTGGATGGATTTTCCTATTTTGTTCTCATTTCATATGCTGTAAGTATTCCATGTAATTCATCCACTCTCAATGTAGCCAGACCTTGTCTTTCTTCTAGAGCTGTGATTTGAGGGTCAAATCTCATTGGGAGAGATCTCAATATCTTTTACATAATAACTGAATTCTCAATATTTTCTCCCAATCCTCTTATAGTATTCACAATTTCATTAGTTCGGAGAAAATAAGCTGAAACATATTCATCTTCCTTCATTCTTAGATGTTCAAATTGTCCTCTGTAAGTATGAATCTTGGCCTCTTTGAATTTAGCATCTCCTTTATAAAGATTCTTGAGCTTGTCCTAGATTTCCTTTGCAGAATCACAATGCATAACCTTAACAAATTATGAACTCATTAGACCACTTAGAATGACACTTATATCCTTTGAATTGTATTCACTGAGCTTTTCCCTGACATTATTTGTTGGGGGAGAAGCTGGTGCAATGTATCCATTTACTACAACTTACCAAACATCAAATTCCTGTGCCTGCAAAAATGATCTCATGCTTATGCTCCAAAAAGCATATTTTTTCCCATCAAACAATGGTGTTCCATTTTTGGTAAATTCTCATTGCTTATCCATGATCTTCCTTCCAGTGGTTAGACTATTCCTGAATGAACCTGCTTTGATACCAATTGTTAGAATATTCAAGAATACTAAGAGGGGGGGGGGGGGGG
>ML798991.1:163580-178859 GCA_009831015.1 Picea engelmannii
GGGGGGGGTGAATCAATATAAAGTTATTTCAACAATTTTAACCTTCAAGCACTACATAAACATTAACCATTAATCATGTCATTCATCATCACATAAACTCATACACATTGCACACATATTTTTACGTGGAAACCCAATTGGGAGAAAATCACAAAAACTTTTCTTAAGTAGTTTCAAGATTTTACAAGCATCAACTTGAAGGAAGCACCCACTCCCTGAGATTTCCAGCACCTACTGGAAGGAGACACCAATCCCATTGGAATATTTTTAATGATGATACAATATCAAATCAACCTTCAAATACAATCCCAAAATTACTTCTTAAATTTGCATACAAAATTGCTCAGAAATGTACCTCAAATATGCAAACTTGTAAGATTCGCCACGAGCTAAATTTTCTGTTTCTGATTATGAAAATTTGACCTTAGATATTAGGATATGTTCTCCTTCTAATGCAATAAGTGAAATTATTTGGACCTACCAAGCTTCAGATATAACCCTTTTATCTCGAACACCTATTTGGGACTAGTTTTTGGATTAGTCACAAACCCTAAATTCCAACAAGTATAACTCCATACTTGTAATGAATTAGGATCTGAAACTTGTACCCAATATTCTTCGATATATTCTATGAAATTCCTCCAATTTTATCTCCTTGAATCTTCCCCAAAAAAAATTATAGAGAAAATGGCAAGATGATTCATTTTGAAGAAGAAAACCCTAGTTTTAAGAACCTCAACTTCCATTGAGTATAACTCTAGACCTGTAATGAGTCAAGACCTGAAATTCACAACGAAGATTCTTCACTATCTATTCTGAAACACCTCCAAGTTTCACTATATCAATCATTCTATTAAAAAAGTTGTATAAAAAAGTCCAATGCAACCTTCAAAGAAAACCCTAGAACAAATCATCACAAGATTTCATCTTCCCTTGGAATTTTCCCCTTCTTCACTTCATCTTCCATTGGAAATTCACTCTTCTAGGATGCAATTTGTTTCTCTTCCTTGGTTAGGTTGAATTGGTGTGATCCAAATGAGGCTCCTCTTATTTATATGAGTCTTGTCCATATGATGGGGTGTGACCAAGGGTCACAACTTTTGGGTCACACCTCTTCCTTAAGGATAGCTAACCTTAGGGGCTCTTTACTTTACTTTAGGGGATTATTCTCTTTGATTTAGGGGCTTCTTCACTTGGTTTTAGGGCTTCAGTAAGGATCCTTCAAGGCTCCATCTATGTACAAATCAAAATGGGCATGTGGAAACAAACACATGTTATCTCATCCCGTGACAGCCTTGCTTAAAAGCTATGCCATAAGGGGACCACTTTGGAGTTATATGCACTTATGTCAAGGATCCTTCAAGGCTCTTCAATGATTCTTCAAGTGGAAACATAATCATCACTTTTATGGGCTTCTTGGATTTTCTTTAGGGCTTCTTCTAAGGCTGACATCAATGAAAACCAATTTCCCAACACGAAAAACATAATGCATTCCTCTCGGGATTCCAGACTGTTTTTACCGTAAAATTCACTAGATTTTATTTGTTTGAATTCAAGTGAATTTGTTTCATTCATATTGGATTTAAAATATTGAAAGATAAGAATTTATGGCTATCTATGTTTCTTTGAATTAATAGGCCTATTTATTTTAATTGCAACAAATGTATCGACATACATTTTTAATCACTAGTTTGTTGATTTTGTTTTGCATATAAATTTTTTGCATATAAATTTTTATGTGCATATAAATTATGAAAATGTTAATGTTTGTGTTGAAAAATCACAAAAATGTTAGAGGTTCATATTCCTATATTATAGACTTGTGATCTTATTATATACTAAGAAATAGATTGACTGTATATTGGGGATAATAATAATGATATTTGCATCATTATGGAGCTCGTGTATGGAGCAATTATATTCATAGGAATCAACAAATGTTCAACTTTGTAGCCTCTGGTTGTAATAGATATAACTGTGATCCATAGACAAAGGGCTCGAGGAATGTAATATGCATTGCCCCATGCTTTAGATTAGGTTAATCCCATTTCATTATTTCATTTATTCCATACCCTATATGTCTACATTCTTACATACCATGCTCCAAATGTTGGCTTCTAAGGCATAATATGGGCCTATAAAATTGCCAATTCAAAAAGAACCTTTGGGCTCGAAATCATTCGGTCAAAATGAACATTTTCCACTATATTGTACTAGCATCATATAATGCTTCTACATGCTAAGGGTACCCTTTGGCATATTTAATGGACTAACTCTTAGTTTGGGATCTTGGTTGGGTTTGGGAAGGTCTTGAAAGGTCCTACTACCTAAGTTTCACTATGCTAACACCTTCAGGCTCAAATTTTGAAACTATATAAACTTATCCTTCTATTCCTAAGAATTTTTGTGACTTCTTCCATTCCTATTGGTAAAAGGGATTCCTTTTACATATGTAAGAATTTTTTTAAACTAGTGGTAGTTGAGATTCCATAAATCTTCATCTAGATAATTATGTAGACTTTTATTGTTTACAATATGGTTAATTTCGAGTGCATTATTGGAACTTCAAGGATTATAATGCATTGTGTATTCTTATTCTCTCTTTAAAATATTCCTTCAGACAAACATTTCTCCTTAACTACAATAAAATTTCTCTCTCAATCCACAATGGATGCCCTAAATATATTTTCTTTAAGACATCAACATTCAATTTGTTAATTTTCTTATGAAATTACTCCTTTGGACTCTAGAAAGACAAAAAAATGTATATTTTTAAAATACATTATCAATATTCTCAAGACACAATATTTTCAACAATTGAACCTATAGTTTTTAGAAAATAATTATAATAATATATGTATATAACCAAAATTTCCCATTGGAAGCCCAATGAGTTATCTCAATTAGTTGTTGCTGATGTTGTTGGGAATTTGGCTAGTCCCACGCTAGTAAGTTCTTGGTTTGAATTCCCCTAGGATAGGTGCACTAATATATGCTTATGGGTTTACTAGGGATGTCATCCAAAAATGTGGGGAAGCATCCCTTTGGTTTCCCCGTGAGGTTTTCCTTGGAAAAATATTATCCCATTAAAACTAAATATACATACAACACCTCAAGAGATTGCCTAAGATATTTTTGAGCTCTAAGAAAGTATAAGGGATATAATCAAAACATAAAATAAATATGTAGTATGTTGCTAGATAGAAAACATCATTAACTTGAAAGGGAATAAGCCTAGGGTAATGCAAAATGGAGAAAACCTAGTATTTTAAACTTATTTTTGTCGAGGTTTTTCCTAAAAGCATACTTATGTTGTAGGGAGAATATTCTGAAAACTAAATAATTTGATGTTCGTGACAATCGATATATTATCTAATCATGCTAAACTAATGCTATTTGAAAGATTCAGTGAAATTATATGCTATTAAATTAAGTATAACTTTGTAACATTGAGTGGAATTATATGTTGATCTAATCATGCTAAATTAATGCTATTTGAAAGATTCAATGGAATTATATGCTATTAAATTAAGTATAACTTTGTAACATTGAGTGGAATTATATGTTGAGTTCTAGTCCAGTGGGCATAGAACCCTCGATACTAGTTGGGAAAATTTGACAAGATTCATATAAAGCATTAATTCAATAAAAAACATTCAATGAAATATGTAAAATTGGTAATCTAATGACATTTTCCTCAATGCATTTAAGACATTTTCTAGATAGTGAAAATGTAGTCCCATCACATGGTGGAAACATCACGAGAGCATATTTATGTTGTAGGGAGAAGCTTTTGAAAACTAAAGTAATGTGATGTTTGCAAAAATCATTATCATGTCTACTAATGTTAAATTAATGTTAATTTCAAAGCTAAAATAAATATAACTTTAGTGGGGTCACATCTCGCTAACGCGATTGAATTTTGAGGGTTTTGTTCTGTAAGGCGGCCAAGGTTTGAAACTCGTGGTAGTTGAGAAGTGACACCCCAAAAAATCGATCCATGTTAACAGTTGGTGTGGCCTAGGCCAAATGCGATCCCTGGGTGATTTTGACAAATTAGATTCCTCTGGATCACAGTTTCTTAGACCACATACTAATCTCGCAAATAATGGACATGCTAGCAAACAAAAAAAATAATATAACTTTAGTGGGAAATAAACCCTGAATTAGAAGTTGAGTAAGTTTGATGAGATTCATATGAAACATTAATTCAATAAAAAACATTCAATGAACTGTGTGAAGTTGGTAATCTGATGATAATTTCCTCAATGCCTTTAAGATATGTTCTAGACAGTGAAAAAGTAGTCACATCACATGGTGACAACATTATGAACTTTTTCCATTCAGTTGGAAACCTAGTGCTCATTGGGTCCATGAGGTTTTAATAAAAAAGAACGAGTTTTTTTTTATTATACTTTTTATTATACTCAATTAATTGATGTTAAAACTCAAATTATTTTGAATCTTTCATCATTATATAGATATTTAAACTTGGCTGCTATCCCAATGTGGAAGATTGAGAGATTTTATAGTTATAGAGTACAATATACATAATGACATGCTTAATGGTGTCCATGAAAACAACTCACACAATGGAATGTAAAAGAACTTGAGAACCTTATGGAAAAAACTGAAGGTATACACATGACTTCAGTGATATTCATTCTTGTTCAAATTATTTCTCACTATAACTCTTTCTCTGGCACATCTAAATTAGGGGTTTTACTTTTTGTTTAAATTATACAAATTATGAATAGTGAGCGTAAAGGATACACACCTAGCATTTTCCCATATATATACATACATATAGTCACATGGAATATTAAAATCCAACTTGATGTTGGATGGCTAGAGTAGAATCCTTAAGAATTTAGTTTTGAAAATTTGCATATCCATTTTCAATCTGTCATGGGATAGAAACATATTTGTAGTGCATAGATACATGGTGCTTTCTATTTCACCATCATTTTGTGAGAGAATAAATATGTAACTTGATAATTAAATGCAACATATTATCTTCATAAAAACATTAGTCAAACTCTAAGAATCAACTAACCGGTAAAAAACCTTCAAGAAATCTTGAAAAAACCACATGCATATAATATTCAAATTATCGACAAAAATAATTATAAACAATTCCATTCAATGCCAGATCCACCATTTAATTATATGATATTCAAATTATCAACAAAAATAATTATAAACAATTCCATTCGATGCCAGATCCACCATTTAATTTTCAAAATGAAATCACATAAATGATATTATAAATTACAATATACTTATTAGATATCCCTTTTGAAATGGGTATCTCTTTTGGAATTGAAGTATCCTTCAAGGCTCATTGGGATTGGATTCTACATAAAGTGAAAGAAAACTTCAGAGATGATATTGTCAAGCATCCCTCTTACAAGTTGAATCACCATTATGGATAAAATGTCAAAAACAAGTCATTAATATTTTACTTTTCAAGTCTCTTTCTTTTTAAAATAATCTACAAGCACTTGAAGTGGCTTCTTCAATATTTTCTTTGGATGAAATAGGTTGTAGCTTCTTCAATATTTTCTTTGGATGAAATAGGTTGTAGAAAAGGGTTTTTTCTAGTTCCTTGGGATATTTGTATGTTGTTTGGGAAAGATGGAGGGATTTATATAACTAATACATGTACCAAAAGAACAATGGTCTACTAATGGCTTGTTCAAGCCATGTGTAGTAATACGTGATGGCGAATACTTGTTCACCTATTATCCATATAAATGGTAAACCATGCCCCTTTGACATATATGACATACTTGGTGCCTCCAAATCTTTTAAAACTTTAAAATAATTTATTCTCAAAAGGGTATGGCAAGATTGATAAGTTGGATCTAGAAAGTTTTAGTAGGACATCATAGATTATTGTAGAGGTATGGGTTTGGATAAATGTTTATTTGGACTTAAACTTTAAAATTATTTATTCTCAAAAGGGTATGGAAAGATTGATAAGTTGGATCTAGAAAGTTTTAGTAGGACATCATAGATTATTGTAGAGGTATGGGTTTGGCTAAATGTTTGTTTGGACTTTCTTAGTGGAGAAGGGATAATGTGGATTAATTCCTTATTCCATTGAGAATAAAATGACATGAAAATCTTTTTGACAAATGGAAATACATATGGGACAAATAATCTAGAAACTAGTTAACTTGGAAAACCTTAATAATTCTTAATGACTACATGCTATTTATAGATTCACTCACTTTGTCTACCAATTTCAGAGGTTAGTTTATTCAAGTAAACATATAATATAATGAATTTATATGGAAAGATTAACAATGGTCTTACATGAAGTTAGTTATGGATTATGGAACCACATATTTCTATGGAAAGCTTAACAATGGTTTTATAGGAAGTTAGTTATGGATTATGGAACCATATATTTTTATTGTCAATCACATTACTCGCTAATTGATTATCTTAACTAGAAGTTGACCCCTCAAGATCATGAGGCAAGAAGGATTTAGTCATGTCAAGGAACTTGGAGGTCCCACTCTTATTTTAATTCTCGAGTGCTTGGTTATTCAGAACAACCCGATAATTAAGTACTAACTACATCATATTGGCTTTATCGATGGTTGTTGTGAGTTTTCCATAAAGTGAAAATGGTTATACATGTATGTTGAACTGTAGGGTTGCTAATGTTTTTGGGCATGGATTGTTGCTAAGTACAATATTATTTTTATTGTGCCCCTTCATTGAAAATGGGTCCATTTTGGCTATAAATGGATGATCAGAGAGGTAGGCATGCATGAGGCGTGACTTATTGATTTTCTTATACTTTTAGAGTTATTGATGGAAACAATATTATACCCTCCTATTCAATAGCATGCTATAACACACTCGAAAACTCCTTTCATAATAGATGGACAAGTGATGAAGAAATCCATAATAGTAGTGAGAGAGAAAACACTAATCTCTCATGACCTTGAGAGAAATGGAGGTTGAGATTATCACATTAAAGAACTTTGTGGTGAAAAAGGATGAAACTGGTAGAGGGTTTTACAAGAGTGTACATTAAGAACCATGATGAATGCAACCCTAATACTTGCAACATTTCTTTGAGGAGGGGATTTTTTTTTCTTTCTAAACATGGAAAATAAGTATAGTATAGTTTAAAGAAAATATTTTCCTATTATTGTATATGGTTTTATACTCTATCAAAATATTTTCGAAGAGTTCATGATGTTCTATAATTCATTGAAATATTCACCAATAATTTACAAGGTTTTATGATCTAGTAAAATATTTGTTAAGACTTGACAATATTTTATAGTTCAATGAAAGATTCACTAAAAATATATATACATATTATATTATTGATAAAATTGCCTTAAAATTTTCCAATGTATCATGGGGATTCACCCATTTATTGTACATATAAAATTAAGGGCGGTTCTTAAAATTTTCTCTGATGCCAAAGCACCAATGATGCATCGAAGTGTTTAGGTTTAAGTCTCAATGGTCAAATATCACTTTACATGGGCACATATATTTATAGAATTGAGTTTTATTGAACATCTACTATTCATAAGCTAAATGTTTTTTTGAATAGTCAAACTAGAGAGTTATAAATGTAGTAATACAAAACTCTTGGAGAGATAAGAGCTTTGAGGAGATGAAGAGTCTCTTTTGAAGTTGAA
The DNA here is from genome assembly GCA_009831015.1 of Picea engelmannii. Lineage (NCBI taxonomy): Eukaryota > Viridiplantae > Streptophyta > Pinopsida > Pinales > Pinaceae > Picea > Picea engelmannii. The sequence goes on from ML798991.1 coordinate 171,257, forward strand.
GATTCTCGTTTGGTAAATGAAGAGTTGGATAATTACAAGGCCATGAGCCATAGGCATGGGTTACAAATAGAACCTTCATCCTCGAGCAAAAGGTTCTCATTTATTCATTGTAAGATATCTTCATGGATAAGGGAGGCACATGTTAGCTACGATGAATAAAATATAAGGTATTAAAGTAATAATAGACTATTCTATTTATGGATGTGTCTTATGCATCTTGTAAAATTATTTAGTTGTATCATGTGGACTATTCTCTTATGCAACTGCATTAGGTTATTGTCTTTCATATTGCTAACTTTGGTCTTGAAACATGGAGCTTCATTGTGTTGATGAACTTTTTTTCAATGTGTTGAATCTTTGATCAAGCACAAACATTAGTTTTCTACCACTCTCTTTTTTTTTTAATGTTTAATCATGTTTCATTTTCATCTTGGTTGTGTGATAATGGAAGTTTCTGAGGCATGGAACTATTTCACTGCTTGACATGTTTCTAATTTATATTGGGCAGATGTTTTGGACTATTCTTGTTGTCATCTTGTACTTATCATGTTGAATTTCCAACACTTTGTTTCTTCGCTCTAAGTATTATGATTTAGTTAATTGTAACCTACATTCTTGAATTTCTATATTTTCTTCATTTTATTTTACATATCCATCCCATCTTCATTCTATTTCTGCAATTTAGATTAGATAGATTAGTTTGCATATTCATTTTCACATTTAGATTATACATCTTAAAGGAACATTTACATTTCCTATGGCAACTAAGCCATAATCAAAGGGTTTTCCCTTCAATTGAGAAAGCTATAATTTGGCCCTTTCAAATTACATTTCCTATGGCAGCTAAGCCATAATCAAAGGGTTTTCCCTTCAATTGAGAAAACTCTAATTTGGCCCTTTCACTAAGTAAGCATGTGAGAAAGCTCTATTTTGGCCCTTTCACTAAGTAAGCACGTGTAGTTGATGAGACTCATTTGGATGCATCAACACAATGTAGCAACACTTCATTACTATTTCCAAAGATTCTCCAAAGGCCATTTCTATCTTGCTTTCTAGCTTCCATGGATACCTCTTGGCTTGAGAAAGGTGGAAAGAAATATATAGCATGTATCGAACTTCATCCACATACAAGAAACTAAGGATATACATGTTTAGTAAGCAATGATTCGTGTCAAATTCCTTAGTTTATGTGCTTGCATAAGATAACACTTATTATTCTTCAATTCTAGTGCTAAGAATGCTTTCTTTTACTTATCGATGCTAACAATACTAATCAAGGTAGGAAAAAGTGTCTTGTGACTGAAAGGAAAGTCCAAATCTTATACTTGCCAAATTTCATAATTAATTAAGTGATTGTTGATTCCAATGTCCAATTATAGAGTTGGAGAGCATGCTGGTATTTTAATTATTTTGCCTTCAACCAAAATTCAATTGGTTAATGTAGGACCAAATGGTGTTATAAAATATGCCCCGTAATGTATGAGGTTTGGAGGGTACTTTGGTGGAAATAATTCATTATTTTTTGGTTGGAGGAGGTCCCTAGATTGAAGGGAGATTAAGGATTACATCTATCCACAATAAAAGTTATATATACTTCATTCTTTCATGAGTTGGACATTCCCATGCTCATGCCTAAATGAAGTTGTTCCTTTATAGAAGATGATAAGCCCAACTAAATCAAGTGAATCATGACTTATAATGAGAGGGCCTTGTATAATTACATAATTTTTTCCAAGTGTAAAAGTTGAACTTTCCATGAGTTGAAAGAGGGTTCAAGACTTGGATGGAATTGACATGCTAATTGAATTGTTTCCAAATAGTTGGTTCCAATTTTTAGCTATGTAAAGGAACCACTAAATTCCATGGTGTTTGATTGGGTTAGGACACTACCATTACCGAGTACCATTCTCCTTGTGTGTGAAGGTGTTTAAGTTGAACATCTGGGAAACCATCTAGTCAAAGATCTCTGATGAAATATCTACTCGATGTGAAGTAACCTATTAATGAGGAAAAATGGGCTCCAAGGTACTAGTATGATCTTATTAGTTGAGGTTGAATACCAAAAGTAAATATTCAATCAAGAACTAATAATGATAATCCACTATTGAATGTAAGGAAATCTACCAATGGGGTATGTAGATATTAAGGAACTAAGGCCTCTAGATTAGACTCCCAGAGAATATATGTTGTTGATAGTAGTTGAGTTTGTTGGAGGAATGACAATGAGGCATCCCTTCAATGAACATGGGTTAAAATATTGTTCACGATGGACTTAATACATTGAATTGACTTAAAGGAATCAATCGAACTCAAAGATGACATGGAACTTCCCTTGACTAGGAGAAAACATGCAAGTGATCTAAGAAAGGCCTTAAAATGACCATGGAATGTTTGACTCTTTTGTATAAAGAGACTGATGGGCCAACTAAGACACCAAGTTAAAGACCACGATGTGAAAAATACCCTTGGGGTTATAATGAATATGCTCATGTCAAAGGTGACTCAAGGTTGAATGAACTCTTAATATTTCAATAGAACTTATTTCTTATTCCCCTCTTTTTCATTTTTCATTTATAAAATAAATTACAATATAGAAAAAAAGATTAGTACATATGGTACAAATGATGCAGTCTATCTATGTGCAAAAGGGAGAAATATCTTTGTAAAAATATGATGCGGTTTTGCTGGGTGTTCATTTTTGTGACCCATTTAATTTCTCATTCTTTTTATGTTTCTCCCTTTTGCACATAGCAACACCACATCATTTGTACCATATGTAGTAATAATTTTTTCTATAATTTAATTTACTTTATAAATGAAAAATGAAAAAGAGGGGAATGAGAAATAAATTCTATTGAAATATTAAGAGTTCAGGCAACCTTGAGTCGCCTTTGACATGAGCATATTTATTATCACCCCAAGGGTACATCATGGTCTTTAACTTGGTGTCTTAGTTGGCCCATAGTTTATTTCTACAAAAGAGTCAAACAATCCATGGTCATTTTAAGTCCTTGCTTAGATCACTTGCATGTTTTATCCTAGTCAAGGGAAGTTCCATGTCATCTCTGAGTTCAACTGATTCCTTTGAGTCAATTCAATGTATTAAGTCCATCATGAACAATATTTTAACTCACATTCATTTAAGGGATGCCTCATTTTCATTCCTTCAACAAACTCAACTATTGTAAACTACAACATATCTTCTCTAGGAGTTTGATCTAGAGGCCTTAGTTGCTTAATATCTACATACCCCATTGATAGATTTCCTTACATTCAATAGTGGATTATCATTATTATTTCTTGACTGAATGTTTACTTTTGGTGTTCAACCTCAACTAATTTATTCACACCAATAAGATCATACTAGTACCTTGGAGCCCATTCTTCATCGTTAATAGGTTACCTCACATCGATTAGGGATTTCATCATAGGTCTTTGACTAGATGGTTTCCCCTATTTCTTATTCCCCTCTTTTTCATTTTTCATTTATAAAGTAAATTACATTATAGGAAAATTATTAGTACATATGGTACAAATGATGTGATCTTGCTATGTGTAAAAGGGAGAAATATCAAAAGAATGAAAAATTAAATGGGTCACAAAAATGAACACCCGACATTTGTTCAAGTTAAATAAGGTGTTCATATAAGGGATAAGAATTAGGGATGACTTTGATTGCTAATCATAATGAAGGGATCTCACATTCTATGAGTAAAAATACGTTGGCGTCATACATTAAATGGAAAGGGGTGAATCATGTTGTAGTTTTAACTGAGGATTCGTAGGTCCATAATGTTGAAAAGAGATGGGGATGCCAATTGGATTTATGTTTGCTGGCCATGTAGATTTTAAACTTGTACAATTAATTACTACAAATAGATTCTTAATGAAAACAAAAAAGATACAATGGCACACACACATTACACATAGATTTTTACCCAGGAAACCCAAACTAGGAAAACCAACAACTTGTTTAGATCCGCACCTCTAATATTCTATTCATCATATTCATTTTTTATAATAAAATATACATATAGGATCCCGTGGCATACAAACCCCTAATACATTGACCCATATTATTCAACAACCCTAATTCCTTGACCAGAATTATAAAACCATTGACAAAAACCATGTGCTGAAAAACCACCAAAAATAGACCAATTTTTTTTTCTCGAGGGCTCCTACCCCTGAACCCCCGCAAACCTTCCAGTTGGAGGGTGCTAAGCACCCCCTAGACCCTCGAAAACCTTCCGGTTGGAGGGTGCTAAGCACCCCCTAGACCCCATTTTGTCCCATATCAGTGTACAACACATGGGATCAATTTTGCAAATAATATAATAAATACCCACAATTCTCCCACTTGTTGTTTTCTTTGCATACAAGGGGTTACAAGGTTACATAGTCAACAATCTAGGGCAGAAATACCCATAGATCCTCTACACCAAGAGAAATTCTCAATGCTCACAGATTTTGTTAATGAATATGCAACATTCTCTAAAGTGTCCACCTTCATTAACAACACCTTCTTGTCTTCAACCATGTCTCTCACAAAGTGATATTGAACATCAATATGCTTTGTCTTTGAATGATAAGCTGAGTTTTTTTTCCAAGAATATTTCACTCTGGCTGTCATAATCTATCTTTACAGCTTGTTGTACTAACCCAATACTTGAACACAACCTATGTAACCGTACTTCTTCCTTACTTGCACGAGTGGCTGCCATGTATTCAAATTCTATGGTTGAGAGTGCCACTACATACTGTCTCTTGCTCATCCAATTGATTGCTCCTCCAAATAGGTTAAAGACATACCCACTTGTAGATCTTCTACGATCCAAATCTCCATCCCAACATGCATCAACAAAGTCATGTATGTCCAACACTCTATCAGTCCTGGTCTTCCTTGGTAGCACAATCCATAACTAGTAGTGCCATGCAAATACATGAAAACCCTCTTTACTGTTGTCCAATGCTCCTTCCTTGGTTTCAACATATACCTACTCAAAACTCCAACTGCATGTGCAATGTATGGTCTAGTATAGACCATTGCATACATCAAATTACCAACTGTACTTGCATATGTAACAAGATACATGTCCTCTTCCTCTTCCTGTGACTTGGGACACTGATCCACATATAACTTTACACCCATAGGAATAGGAACCTTGAATGATTTACATTCTTTCATATTAAACCTATGCAACATTTTCTCGACATGTTTCTTCTGATTTAAATAGAGTTTCCTATTTGCCCTATCTCTATTGATTCCATGCCCAAAATGAGATTTGTAGAACCAATATCCTTCATGTCAAACTTAGAGGACAATTGAGATTTCACACCCTGGATAATCTCCTTGTTGTTTCCTATCAACAACATATCATCCACATACAAGACCAAATAAATGAGATGATCACCATTAATTTGAAATACACACAATGATTTTCTTTTCTCCTTGTGAAGCCATGTCCCAACATATAAGTGTCAAATTTTTGATACTACATCCTTGGTGATTGCTTTAACCCATACATGGACTTTTTCATCTTGCATACCAGTTCCTTCTTTCCCTTCACAACAAAGTCTTATGGCTGCTTCATGTAGATTTCTTCTTCCAGATCCCCATGTAGGAATGTTGTCTTCACATCCATCCATTATACTTCAAAATAAAACACAACAAAAACAAATAAAAGGAATCTAATTGAAGTTAACTAGGAAATAGGAGAAAATATCTCACCAAAGTCAATTCCCTCAACCTGGGAATAACCTTCTGCTACTAGACGAGCTTTGTATTTATCCACTTTTCCTTCTATATTCAACTTCTTCTTAAACACCCATTTACTGCCAATGGGATTCTTCTAGTCAACAACTCCACTAGATCCCAAGCCTCATTCTTATCCAAGGCTTCCATTTCTTCAATCGTGGCCTTTTACCATAGTTTTCCGTCCTTTGAATCCACTGCCTCCCTAATAGTTCTAGGATCATCATCAGTAATAGATAAAGAAAAATTTGAATGGAAATAAAGTGGAGTATACCTTTCCGGTTGCCTTCTTTCCCGAACCAATCTCCTCAATACTAGAGTATGATGATCTTCTTCTTCTGATTCCTATTCTTCTGTAGAGTTTGATTCATCATCCTTCAACTCAAACTCTATTTTCTCTGGTTCTTCCTTTTTTGGTAGGACTTCCTGTTTGAAAACATCTCTGATTTCCCTAAATACTACATCTCGACTATACACTACCTTTTTAGTTTTCGAGTTCCAAATATTATAACCTTTCAAACCATCTTTATACCCAATAAAGATACACTTTTCAACCTTTTTATCTAGCTTACTCATGTTTTCCTTTGGAACGTGAACATAGGCCTCACAACCAAATACCTTGAGATGTGTGAGAGAGGGTTTCTTACCAGTGCGTACCTTGTGTGGAGTCTTTTCATCCAGTGTTGATGAGGGTGATTGATTGAACATGTAACATGCAATACCCACTGCCTTTGCCTATAATTCATGTCCTAACCCAACACCGCTGAGCATGCACCTTAATTTTTCCATCAGTGTCTTGTTCATCCTTTCTGTAACTCCATTTTGGTGAGGTGTATATGGAGTAGTATTCTACCTTTCTATACCACACTTCTTACAAAATTCTTCGAATTCACTTCTGTATAACTCTCCACCATTATATGTCCTTAGAATCTTAATTATTTTGTCCGTTTGATTCTCCACAAGATCCTTGAACTCTTTAAATATGTCAAAGACTTCAAATTTCTTCCCGAGGAAATATATTTATGCATTCCTTTAGAATTCATCTATAAATGAGACATAATACACAGATGTTCCTAGTGATGGAACCAACACAGGTCCAAACACATCACTATGCACCTAATGTAAAATTCCCTTTGCCCTTTTTGCACCAGAGGGGAATATTACTCGATTCTGCTTCCCATATACACAATGTTCACAGAAATCAAAATTTAGAGAGAAGTTAGACATACCTTCAACCATACCTTTACCATGTAGTAGTCAAAATCCCTTATCTCCGATATGCCCCAGTCTTTGATGTCACAACATAGCATTTTCTCCAGAGATTGTAGAAGTTTTTTCTTCTTCAACTCCATTAATAGGAACAATGGAACAATTACATCCATCACTAATAATGATTCCCTACAACTTATATAGAGTTCCAATCCAAACTCCCTTCAACAACACCATTTCTCCTCTAACCATCCTACAAGTTTCTTTCTCAAATATTGTTTTTACCCTTGCATCGTCCATTTTGTTTACATAAATAAAATTTCTTTCCAAACCTGGGATGTGCAGAACAACAAGGAGTGTTATAATCCTTCCATCCATGAGCTTCAACATGAATTTTCCTCATCCTATGATTTTTTTTGTCGAGTAATCACCTAGGAAAACATCACCTCCATCATACCTTTCATATTCACAGAACCACTCCCTATGGGGAGTCATATGAAAGGATGTGCCTCAGTCAACTAACCATGTCTCATGATCTGCATGTGTGATTGAAGAAGCCAAGTAAACATCCCCTCCTTCTTATGAGGATGTTTTTCTTTTGTAGAAGGAGCATGTTCAGATCCCTTCCCTCTCTCAACA
>ML798992.1:16315-50941 GCA_009831015.1 Picea engelmannii
GATGAGAAGGCTTCTTGGAACTACTGGAGGATTGGAATCTCTACATCTACTAATTTGAGTTCCAATTGAACTTCCCTTTATTTATCTCCTCGTCACCAATAGGATTTGAGTTGGGAAATTTTCTAACTCATTGGCTTATGTTGATTTTTTTTCTCTACCAATGTGACTTTTCAAATTCTCCTTTAACTTCATGGTGAAAAAATAAGCATCTTTATGCATATTGGTGGTCAACAAGACAATATTTTTCAGTATATTATATCGATGCAGTGTCACTTTAAACTCTACAATGTAGTTAGGAACCTAGTGGTTTTTCTTCTGGTGCAACTGCTACCACTACATATACTCAACATGGCATATGTCCAATAGGTGTTCCCATGGGATGAAAATTTCCCTTCATGCAAGCATAATGATTCAATCCATTGTAATAGAAATACAATAAAAAATAGATAACTAAGATTTGAAATATTTGTTAACAAAAATAGAACTAGATTGTCCAACCCATGCATATTACACTAAACTATCATATTTAACATACCCCTATAAATAACTAAACTAACATATTTAACACGAGGAGGGTTGGTTACATAATGCCAAGAATATCAATGAATCCACAACCACACTTACAATGATTAGCAATGAGTAGTATAAGTTGAAATGACACTTAACTAGAAACACTCAACCATGAATATATTTTTGACCCTTTGTTTGGTAAATTTCAAATATAAAACTTATAGTCGAATAGGTTCACCATACCCAAACTTATTGTCTGAACATCACTAATAGCAAGGCCATCATTGTCTTCTCAATCAAAGGAAGCGTAGAACTACTTTCATAAAACATAGGTGGCATAACAAACTAACAACATCTACTTGACAAGATAAATGAAACAATGCTAACAAGAAAAAAAAGTTAACATAATACACAAGGAACAAATGTAATGATGCTAGCTTAACATGATGAAATTTATAATGTCAACATGACATGAACATTGAGAATATGAAATAGGGCTCCTAGAAATGCATACAAATAACACAAATCCATGAACATACAGGAAGTAGAGAAAATAACACAATTATGGGGAAAACTCACCACATCATTTGCTCTTCACTCAAGATCCTTTGTATTGGACATGTTGCAGATTACTTCATTAGAATCATGCTCTGCATGAATAACATAAAAGTTATAATAATTACACGGAAAACACCAATTAGTGGATGTTTTTGTGGAACCACTTCTCCCTTCTCCATTTTTAGTGCAGGTTTCTAGCAAAGGTAGGAAACCAGAGGTTTTCGTAGAATTTTTTTTATTGATAGCACTAGGTTTCTAGCAAAGGCATTCAACCAGATGTTTTGACAGAATTTTTTTTTATTGATGCACCTAAATTATTATGTTTTACTGGTGCCCTTTAATATCTAAAGCATTGGTGATCCATGGCTACAAGTGCATTGGAGAAACAACCTATCAAAAATACATCAGTTCTAAACATTGGTCAAGACACAATGATGATCCACATTGGTCTAGGTGCACCAATTCTTCTATACCAATGTGCACCCAAGTGTAAAAAAACACAAAATACAGTAGTGCTCCACTTTGGTTCCAAAAAAATTGTGCTCCATGACCCATGTGCACTAGAGTGCTAATAGCCCAAAAAGACATCAGTGCTTCGCTTCTGTATCGATATATTGTTTCTCCTATTTGGTATGGGTGAACTAATGCTCATATATGGTGTAGGTGCAGGGATGCTCTTATTTAGGTATGGGTGCACTAGTGCTCCTAATACACCAAATCACTGAACAATAATGTCCCTAATGCTTGAGACTAAGAAATAAAGAAATTATATTGATGTCCACAATATACCAGCAGCACCAAGAAAATCTACACAAAATTAAGTAAGAACTACAACTTATAGTTTTGTGATTTTCATCGATTTGGTCACATGTAATTAAGCTTTCCCAAAATGCAACCCTGATTATTACTCGAATACTAGTTCTTTGCTAAATACAATTTCAATTCCCAATGATCATATTTCCCCCTTCCCACCTATAAATAGGAATACAGAACACTGGAATTTCAATGGACCACTCCCCCTCCAAATTCTTCCTTACTACCATCTTAATATGTCAGTGTAATATTTTCCACGGAACAGACAATGGGACATTTTTCTTCCTACACAAATCCAATAAGGTTATTACCCTCCTATGCAGAAATGACTTCATATACCTCTTTGTTCTGGATTTCACATTGTAAAAAAGGGATGCCTGCTTCTTTACATAAAGTTTAAGAACTTTGTTATCAAAGGTTGATATATCCATAAACTATGCTAACTTGATGCATAGAATGAAAACGTCTTGTATGTTATTGCCATCTTCACCTCTAGATCAGAGATATGTTCTAAAATTTATTTTGGGACTCTAAAGTGGACTGGCAATCACTAATATATCTTCTTAAGCATAAAACACCATGTCCATGACACAATGAAAAGACACAATGAAAATAATGGTAATGCTCTTTGTCATGTGAGACACAATGAAACATGTCACAAGAATTTCAAATTTGCATATATCATGTCACAAGATTTTGGAAGTTTCATCATTAAGAGAAGCTAAAATTATCATTAAGTGTATAACAAAATTACATTCACAGATATATACAAGCCATAGAAATAGCCTTGTGTATATTATCAGCTATATACTGTACATCTAACTGTCTTATAAAATTATTACATGGCATCATGAATTTCTTTTAGTCTTCTTTTTTGCTTTCCAGTGCTTAAGCAAATCATCAATGTCCATGTCTTCGTTTACTGGGTGCTCTTCAGCAGATGATGTTGTTTCAGTCCTTTCACACCAAGTATGTTTGGTCTCATACCCACAACGTGGATTCTACTGTGAGGGGCCATCACCTAAAAAAATAAAAAATATTGAATTTATATGGCCAATTTGTAAATATCATTGAAGTAGTTCATTAATATTAAAAAAAAAACTCTGCAATGTAATTATTTACCTGGTCCTCTAGTCGGCACCGTTGGAATGGTTGTCGGACTGTTCACCTAATCTTCAGGTCGAGGATGATCATCTATGACATTCTCTGCCATTGAAACGTCAAAATTTATAAGTACAAAATTATTAAGTATATGATTAATATATAGACATTTTACCATCGTGGGCCTCATTCACAGGAACATCTTGGGGTTGCACCTCATTGGGATGGGGATGCTAGGGAGCACCATGATATTCTGGTTTTGTTTCACTATCAATGCTCTGTTGTTCAGTACTAATGGTAGGGTTGATAGTGCTTCTCCCTTGATTAAAACAAAGTAAGACATTAAATTATGGATGATATCAAACATTTACGTATTTTATAAATAACGAAAGGTTAATGTGGACTGATTTTTATTTACCTTATCCAGCAAATTGGATCTTGGGGTCTGCTCCATTCTTTTCCTTTGATCAACCACGACTTTATAACCGTACTTGTAACCAAGTTGGAGGTCTTCCTCTGTGGTTCCAATTCCGAATTCGTCACCCTGTATTGCATAAGGGTATGGTTTTTTAATGTTTTTTGCTGCAATTACCTTAAAGTTGTAAGGTGATACAATTAATATTATTAATATGTTTGGGTACTTACGATTCATGACAGTAACCTCAAGTAGCCGCCCGGGCCTAGCTTGTGTTGGCCATGTTTGGAAATCCTTGCTTTGGTTTCCTTCGAAGTTTCAGGCAACCTATCATCAAAATTTTCAAGTATGTTATATATAAACACACTTTTATTTAGATCTAAAGAAACATAAAGCTAGTATTGAATTCAAAAAATTGTAATTTACCTTGGTGTACCAATTATTTGTTCTCCTGATTTTCTCAAAATCTTCTCTTTTGCATCATCAATGATCGCCTTCCACTCTCTCTCTAGAATTGAGGGAGGATGCTCATACCTAGGATTTCTTGCCAAGCTTCATCTATAAACATCCTGGGTATATTTTAAATAATCACTGGCTACAGATGTGACCTCTTTTGTATTGAACGTGTCTACACCAAAGAAGCCTTCAAGATAATCCATAAGTTCCTTTTTGAGGTTGGAATTATGGAAATTCCACCTCATGCGTAAGGTTTCCCCAAAAATAGACAAGGCCTTGCTCTCTACGTGCCTATAAAAAAGGTTGTTTCCTACACACAAAAAGATATGATCATTAATTTAAAATTAATAATCTAAACAATTTCTATATGAGGACAACATTAAATGATTAAAAAATGAATTAAAACTACCTGGGAGTCTTGATTGTTTTAATGGAAGTCCATTATCGTCGACCAAAAATGTGCACAGAAGGGTCCCCGTGCTTGTCACACGTCTAGCTCCAGGAAATGCATCCATATCAACCACATCACTATGATCCTCATCTCTGCCACCCTCTCTAGACTCTGATCGAGGTGTGGATTCCTATCAACGTGTGTCATGGCTCCTATCTAAATGAGGTGTGGAATATGGAGAAGTAAATAGTGCTCTGGAAGCTGTATGACCGCCTGCATCAGGACTTTGTAGCATTTTTGTAGCGCCACTACTACCAACCCCAAATTGAACACGCTCCAAATATTCCTTTATAAAAAAGTAAATGTTTTTTCGTGAGATAATGTAAAAGTTAAAGAAAAAAGTATCATAATTGAACATATGAGTGCATTAAACAAAAAAAAAAAAAAAAATTATGGTTATTACCGTATATGTGTTAAGTTGTGACATAAGGAGCTTGATCCTTTCTTTAACATCCAGAGTTTGTTCTAGACGATCTAACAAGATAAATAGTTCCTTGTTAGCTTTAAGGATTTTTTTTTTATTGAGACCATCAGATCAGCGCAAGAATAAAACCCCTCCTCATCGGCGGAATCATGATCCACATGGCCTGCTGACTACATATAATTTCAACAAAAACAATGTTATTTCAATAAAATTATATAAGCAAATAATAAAAACAACGTAAAATGAAAGTGGAAATTGATAATCATTTACATGTTCTGTGGCTGGCCCTTTTCCACGATCATCCTGCCACATTATAATATAATTAGAACCCCCAAATATTTAAAAAATTGTTAATGATAACAAAAGAACAATGTTAACGATAATATTTACAATAATGTTAAAGATATTAAAAAAATATAATGCAATAACTAGAGGTTTCTTAAAGAGGTGTTGCTTAAGAACCTGCACACTATTAGTCAATGTCTCTATTCGATGCAAATGGTAATCCACTAATAACTCTTCCCCGGGAGATATCTTTTTTATTGCGCACAGGACTACTTGATTCTCTTCACGTCCCTCAAATATGGAATTCGGTTGTTTGTTTTTTGTCCTGGGTCATGTGATGTTTATAAACCTTGCGATATTGCCGAAAGATTTAGGCCTTCCATCAATATATATAGTCACTCCCTTATTTTTATCCTTGTTTATTAGTTGTATATAATTTGCGGCGAGTGCATATCTCCGCATACTTCGCATGTACTGGACCAACCGCATCCAATCATTATAATTGTAACACGGTCCAACATAGTCCATCAATTCATTTATTGTATTGTATTTTACAATTATTCCATCCATGGAAAATAGCCCCAAGCCATGCAGGGAGGATGGTGCAATGCGATATGTCCTATTGTTGACAACGAAGTCAGCATCTATAGGAGGTAGTTCCTTAGGTACCCATTGCTTCACCAGATACCTGAGTGGAACATCTATGTCTCCTATGCTCTCATCATCATAAGAGCATGATCCTCCTTCAGCAAGAAAAAATTTCATGCGTCTACAGAATTTTATTCTGACTTTTTCACCTCTGGTCCTTGTTTCTTATCATATATACTAGATGCAGTCGCATTTCCGGCCTCTAATTGTCCTAAGATTTCCTCACTTGACGAAGAAATATCCGACGGGTACCTGTTTGGTTGTACCTTCATTTGCATGTGCACGTGTTGTTAGTTAGTAGCCCATCATCATACTCACAGTTCTAAATAAAAAAATTATATCAGATCCATAGGAATTGAGCAGATTTTTCATTTCAAATATTTCCAATGCAAGAAATTTCTTAGAAACATGGTACCTAGACTTAAGCCTAATGCATAATATTTTAGGTTTGGATGCCTTGGTGGGCCTGGGGTTCCATGGATTAAGTTTGTTAGACACTTGACACTTGACACTTTCTAGAAACATATTGCATCATATGTTTGCATGTATGAGGAATACAACCACATCCACTCTCATGTTTCTCCATGGTAGGATGCATCAAGTCCACAAAGGTACAACTAGTCTATGATAGTTGGATATGATTTGGACTAATGATTAAATGTCTAACGAGATCTGTCTCGAGAATCCTTAAACATGGTTGGCTCATTAAACACAAAGTCCAATTAAATTCCACCACATGGAAATGCAACATCAACATGAATGAACTTGGAAGGACTAGTAGTGGCTCTAGAGTGTGCCACATGGGACCACTACACATTTTAAAAGATAAGTTAGAAGACACCCTTATCAAAAAAATTCCAAGTATTTTGGAGAATTGGACTGAAACAAGATTTCACTAGGCTCTAATAATACTTCAGATCCATAGGAATTGAGTAGATTTGTCATTTCAAATATCTCCAATGCAAGAACTTTCTTAGAAACATGGTACCTAGACTTAAGCCTAATGCATAATATTTTAGGTTTGGATGCCTTGGTGGGCCTGGGGTTCCATGGCTTAAGGTTGTTAGACACTTGACTCTTGCTAGAAGCATATTGCATTAGATTTTTTCCTGCATGAGGACTACAACCACATCCACTCTCATGTTTCTACATGGTACGAGTCTATGATAGTTGGATATGATGTGGACTAATGATTAAATGTCTAACGAGATATGTCTTGAGAATCCTTATAGGATCCATGTCTTGTGTTCTAACACCTCCCATATAAGAAGAGCCATGTCTCGTGTACTAACACCTCCCATATAAGAAGAGATATGCATAGTATTTTAGGTTTGGATACCTTGGTGGGCCTGGGGTTCCATGGATTAAGTTCTTTAGACACTTGACACTTGCTAGAAGCATATTGCATCAGATTTTTTCCTGCATGAGGAATACAACGACATCCACTCTCATTTTTCTCCATGGTAGGGAGCTCAAAAATGTTGTTGATCCGTTAGGTTTTTATGCCATCAGGAGAAATTGGCTAAGAGTCCCTGAAATGGTTTGGGATGAAAATTTCATGGAGGAAAGTTCAAAAATATTTTAGAATCAGTGATTGATTCTAGGCTTGTAGTTGATGGGAGTGTTGTAGAGTATAGGGGCAAGATTGTTGGATTCTCTCATGGATTTGACCTTGTTGTTACTCTTTCTTTAGGATTATCTCAAAAATAGGGAGGTGACCTTGTTGAGGTTGTTGATTTAGTTCCCAGATGTTTTGAGATGCATGGGAGAGATGCCCATAATCATAGCTTGAATACAACCCCACTTGGGTTTTTTCTTATACCACAAGTTTGGTATTTCAGGATAGGTAGAATTTGTGCAGTTGTCTACATTTGTGATTTTGATAGATCTGATCCACTTGTATTGTCTTGTAGTAGATGTCATTATTTTTACATGAAGTCCTGAACAGTTCATGGCATGGTGTCCAAATACTTTGACTTGTTATGTTGTCATGCTTGAGGTATGATAGATTTTGGCAAGTTATTGACAATCCAAGGTTATGTTCCTTCAGTTTCACAAGTGGTTAGTGTTTCTAGGAGGTTTGAAACACTATGATATCATCTTGTGTTGTTGGTTACAATGAGACTTCCACAACTTATACTTGTGTTGTTGTTGTTGTTGGTTCCTTAAAGAAGATGCAATATCTTTAAAATACATTCATTTTCCTTCATCTAGTTTTGTCAATCTAAAAATGGGAAACGATGCCTTATTTCTAGTTTCTTCTTCAAGCATAACTAATGTTAAAAGGGTCTCTAGTGGTTGTGATGAAAGGCATTTTTATGCTCACAAAAATTTTAGCATCTTCAAAGGAAAGAAAGAGGGTTATTAAGTGTTTGGCATCTAATGGCATGATATTATATGGATGAGGATGTTGGAAATAGAGTGGGAAAAAATAAATGAGAATTAAAGAAGATGAGCTAGAAGTAGAAGTGTGAATGGAAACAATTTAGAATTTGCTATTGCAAAAGATTTTGAAGTTCTTGGATCTTATTTTCAAAAGGAAATGACTCAAAAGTCTGCTCCATTGGTATAATTCTTGTTACCACATGCACACCTTGATCTTTTAGGCTCCAAGCATGTTGTACTAGATAATATTCTAAGTTTGTTCACAAATTAGATTTGTTTTAAAGAGAAGAAAAAAATTCATTTGAATTCATAAGGATAACTTGTGAAGGAAAGATGTCACTTAAAGGTATCGTGGTCCTTGATTTTGTTTGGTTGTAAGGTTCTTGATATTACAACACATTTGGTAGAGATAGTGAACATAAAGGATTTGATGGGAAGGGAAATTCAATGATATTGGACTAGTTTTCAACTAACAATTAAGAATGTTGAAGCACTGGTTATATCAAATATTAAGGGTGTCTTTGGTGCCATCTATCTTTGTCTAAAATATGATGAGGGATTTGTGTATGGGTCATTTGGTAAAAAGGAGAGTAAAAACAATATATTGGAGCAATTGGAGAGAATAACATAGATATATGGCATGGATTACAAGTGTGGTCACAAGAAAGGAAATCATATGACCAGGTCTAAGGCTCCTTGAGAGACCTTGATAAACTTATCAAAACATATTATCTATGAGAAATAGGTCATGTTGATGCACATGCTCCAACATCACATAGGAATAGAGGAAGATCGAGGCTAAGAATTAAACTATAATATGTACCCTAGATATAGAAGCCCTATCCAAAGGATGTATGTAGATATAGTAGCCCTATCCAAAGGTATGTAAAACAAATATGATTATATTCAAGTCTGTTGGAGAATGGCATGCAAAAGAATTTAATCTCAACATGATTGTGATTGAAAAGACACCAAATATTTATTTTCACAATAAGCATATGTGATGACGAGGCAAATGGATCATGGAGATACCATTTACAAATCAAGGATAGATGAAAATACCACAATGATTGAAGTATTTGGCATGGAAATTTAGATAATTGTTATAACATATAATGAGCAATGGCATCTGATGTGAATGTACGTATATGGCCACATGTTAAAACTATAGCTAAAAGAGAAGGAAATGGAGGAATTAAGTGATCATTGGATGCACCATATTTTTTTTCTTTATGATAAAGCTTGCTTACATGAGCTATTCAATGGTATATGGACACAATTCCTAAAAGTAATCAAGTTCATCTCCAACAAACTGTTGATATTATGGTAGTTGCGGGAGGTATTTACCTCCATGTGTAAACCTGACAAGAATAGAATATTCCGGGAAGCAAGAAGAAACCCTGATTGATTGGTTAATAACCCTAGAAGACAAGTCAACTCAAGGGAATGACTTGTATTAGGTTATTAGTCTCCAAGAGAAGAAGTCGGCTAAAGGAAATAATATATACTAAAGAATTAGTACCTAGAATGAGGAGTTGGCCCAGGTAGTCTGCCAGATTTAGTATAAATATAGGAGGCCAGTCTTCATTATGGCAGGCATTCTCAAAACTGCAGAGCACACTTTTGCGCATTGCAGTTCGACAGTTTTGTGCACAAGTTTGGAAGAGAGTTGTCATTGTAGCTGCTCCAGCTAGCAGATTTCATTTTGGCTTGAACTATCTCTTGGTTATGGTTTGGACTATCTGATTAGCTCTTGTTTGGTGCGTTATCCTTGGAGAAATGTGTGCTACCCTTTGTTTGGCTATCTAGCCTAGGGTTTTCTTCCAGAGTTATCAAACACAAACAGACTATTAAAATTGCACAATCTAACACAAACAGTCTATTAAAACTAACACAAACGGTCTATTAAAATTGCAATATGCAAGTTATCACTTGTTTGTTTCAGAATGTTTCCATGACCTTTACAAAGAACTACATGTTCAATAAAGTAGTCAAACTTTATTAAACCTATATAGTCTCTTGGTTGAGAGTATATTGAGGGTTCCTAAAGGGTACCTCATTTTTTTTCCACAACATGCATAACAGAGAGGTAGTTTGGGATAAAAAACCCAGAATCTCAATCCACGGTACTGAGTCAAACACACGATACAATTGTTCTGTACAAATATAGCATAGTGTCATTAGTGCTTCCTAGACAAATGTTTGAGTGATAATAATTATCTTGTGTGTAGGTTTGTTTCTCAATCGGCTTTGAAAGATAATTGAGCTATCACTGACCAATATCATACTTCCCTGGGGGTTCTGGGGGCATGAGGAGTTTTTTGTCCACACTCACCTCTACAACATTGAAGTGTTTTGGGAGGTGATATGACTGGTAGTTGGAATTATTAGCCTCAAACCATAGCTTCATTTTCTACGATTATTAACCAACACTTGTGTTAGGAATATGCAACGTCAAACCACATTCTTTGCAAGGTGCTTACTATTGATATCTAAATATGTAATACACTTCTAATAAGTTCATGGTCTTGAATTGTAAATGACATTCTTTGCAAGGTGCTTACCTATATGTACTACTCTTCTCATGAGTTCATGGTCTTCAATTTTATGGTATTTGTCTTTCACATTTATTTAGTTTTGACCTATATATCATAGGTGTTAGTTTTCCTATAATGGGTACACTACTTGTTTTGAGTGAGATCTGATCTCTATCAGATCATAATCAAGGAATGATAGAGTTTCTTATGAAAAACAATCTGAGATTGTCTCAATGGCATCGAATTTTTTAAGAAAGTGTAATGAAACCAAAGTTCGTCGATTCCAAGAATTAAATCAAAAACTCAAGAAAATTCAATTCTTGATTTGGGGTTTTAAAGGATTAGAAAAACTTACCGATTTTGGAAACATTCCTGGTCTAGGTGGGGTCTCCAAAGTTGCTCGAGCTAGGGCCTCCTCTGTTGAGCTAGGGCCTCCTCTGTCGCACTATGCGCTAGCGTTGTTGCTCTCTAGAAACCATCTATTATCGAGGCTAAGGTTGTTGGTCCTATATTGGCCAAGCTAGGGTTGTCGAGAGCTTGAATATTGCAGTGAGAATATCTAGGGTTGTCTCTCTCTGTCAGGATCTGAATGTGGTGAGGGGTGTCTAGGGATATCACATGGTTAGGAGCTGAATGTGATGAGGTGAGGCGAGAATGCAGTGAGGGATGGCTAGGGATATCGCACAGTCAGGAGATGAATGTGGTGAGGTGAGGCAAGTTTGTGGTGAAGTGAGGTGAGAATGTGATATTGAGGTGAGGCGAGAGTTAACAATGGCTTACGAGGATAAGGATATCAATGCTCAATCAGGAGTTGAATGCAATGAGGTATGAGGAAATAATTCAGTGAGGGCACGAGAGTTAACAATGGCTTTTGATTTTTAAACTTTTGGTTATATAAATTATATATTACATATTATATAAATTATAAATATATAAATTATATATTAAATATAATATATTATATATTATATATTACATATTATATATAATATATAACTTATATAACCAAAAGTTAAAAAAATGCAAATAAATTAAGAACATGTGTTTACTCCATAGAGGTCACAAGTTCAAATCTAGAAGGGGGTAGGGTATGTATACCTTCATAGAGTTTAGCAATCAAATCACTATAACACCAAATTCATATACTTTAGCGGTCAAATCACTATACACCAAATTCGTAGATTTTAGCAGTCAAATAGCATAGATGATGACAATGACGACAAACATGAAAATGTTAATTATGATGATGATGACGATGATGATGACGATGATGACAAGGACGACAACTACGATAAAAATGACAATGATTATGATGATGATGATGACGACGGAAATGATGATGAGGAGGAGGAGGAGGAGTAGGTAATGGTTTAATGGGTTAGGAGTTGTCATTTTAGAGGTTACGGGTTAATGGGTTAGTGATTTTGAGTCTAGTAGGAGTTAGTGGGTTAGTTGTAAAGAATTAGTGTGTTAGGGGTTGTGAGTTAGTGGGTTAGTATTTTTAGCCTATATAATGGGTTTGTGTGTTCAACATTAGGGGTTATTGGTTTACAGGGTTAGCGATTACTAGGTTATATGTTAGTCAATTAATTGTTCTTAGGAGTTAGTAGGTTAGATGTTAGTCAATTAGTTCTCATTGGAGGTTAACGGACAAGTGGCCATTAGTGGTTGGGTTTTACGGGTTATGGATTTCTCTCTTGGTGGTTTAGGGATCATTAGGGGATATAAATTTAATTTGTTGGTGTGTTAGGGATTTTGGTTAAATCTCAATTAATCATTTAATAGGTTAGTACAGTAGAATTTATTGTGTTAGTGCTTAGTGGGTTAGGATTTAGTGTCTTAGTTGTCATCCAGTTAGTGGTTAGTGGGATAATTTCCATCCATGGTTAATGGGTTAGGGTTATGTGTTAGTGGGTTAGTATATTTAGGGGTAGTGAGTTAGGTATTAGGGGGTTAGTGCATTAAGGGATCAAGGATTAGTGGGTTATGGGTTATTGGATAACGTGTTGGGGATTAGAAGTCAAAGGATCACATGTTAGTGTGTTAGGGATTAGGAGTTAGTGGTTATGGGTATAATTAGGTTAATGGTTAGTGGGTTAGTGGGTTAGACAATCTTTTGAATCCCTTGAAGACAAGGTAAGAAATATTTGAAGATGCAACTCTCCATATGAAAACCATTTCATATGGAGTTCTTTCATATCATATCTTCTCAAATATAAGTAGATTTGTTGGATAGGGAAAAGAGCCATCTTGAGGTCATTATGTTCAACAAAAAATAAGGTTCCATAAAGTCTGAAGGAATCCCCGACATAAAACAAAGAAGGAAATGGTACCAACTCTTCCAATAATTCTGCAATGTATTGTTCTTGTATTTAGGGAATCCGAAGCCTTAGCCAAAAAATGCATCCCTAGAGAAATATTACTAGAAAGAATGAACACGAAGATAGAGTTGGATTTAAAAAGAGGTAAAAACCTAGGATGGAAGTTCTACTTTTGTAAAGGGTGTAAAAATCCTTAGAGATACCCAAGGAACCCTAGAAGAGAAGCAAAACCATTGCATAAGGATTAAACCATAAAATAATATATGTGAATCCCCATATGTGATGATGAGAAAAATTTGAAACAAATATTGAAGTGAACCCTGAGAGAGATGATCCAAACAAACTTCCAAATTAGTTGTTGTAGTGACCCCTTGAAGGTGGCTTAAAACTCAAGGATAAAACCCTAGGAAACCCTAAACAAGAGATGAATCAAGAAACACTAGATCCACAATCCTTTGTGCAACACCTCTAGCCAAAAATATCCAAATCACCTATAGGAAAAAAATCAAATCTAGAAACCCTATCTTTGCAAACCTTAGGGCAATGCCACTAACCAAAAATCTCCAAATATTGTTGTTGAAAAATAAAATATGGAAAACCTAGTTCCGTAGTCACAAAAAAGTGATTCCACTAGCCAAAAGGTCTCTAAACCATTGCTGAAAAATCAGATATGGAAACCTAATTTCACAGCCAAAAAAAAGTAATGCCATTAACCAAAATTTTCCAAACTGCTGCTCAAAAATCAAGTTCGAAACCCTGGTTTTGAAGCCACAAAAAAGTGATGCTACTAGCCCATAGCATGGAACAACTTAAAAAGAATTGAAATAAATCAACAAGTAAATTCTAGTGATGTGGGCAAACAATATATTTGTAATTAGTGCATAAAACATGCTCCAACAACACCCAAAAGACATATTTTCCAACTAGTGAAACACTATGAAAAAAAACCCTAATATTCCTCCAATTTGATTCTCTTTTGAATGCCAAAATCATATCTCAATGGCATGAATAGCSAAGAAGAAGCCTTAAAAACAAAAATGGAGTGAGTAGGGAAGGTTCACACCTATTTTGATACAATGATGAGATCACAAATAGAAAGAAGGGATTGAATGGAACTAAAACACCAACCCAAAAACTTGTAGTAAAAAGAGAACAAATGACACTAAAGAGGTGCATTAGGGATGAACCAAAAGTGTTACAGAGAGAAAAAATAGTCCAATCATGAGTGTTCTATACTTGAGATGCACAAATGCACATAAAAGAGAAAATATGTCAACCATAAGAGAACACCAAAAATGTACAGTTCCCAAAGGCTTAACACTTTATACTAGAAAGTCTTATCTCAATGATAAAAAAGATGATATTTGAATGGGGTTTGAATTGTGTATTTATACACAACTCAAGTAGATCTTCCTAAAAGGAGTTATAGGTCTACATAAGTAGGGCACACTACTTGAGAGGATACACAACATAAGTAGGGAATTCTCCCAAGAGGGATTATCATCCCACATATGTAGGGTGCACCCTTCAAGAGGGTTATTGAGACACATATCAAAGTTGACTAGTGTTGAACAACTGAGAGGGGGGGGGTGAATCAGTTGTTACCGTGCTTAAACAATTTATACTTATTTTAAACTCTTCACAAAGAACTCAATGATATTCACAATAATGCAGGGAAATAAGTAATATCACATTCAACATCAGTCACACATATGATATACATAGAGACAGGTATTTCCTAAGGAAACCCATAAGGGGTAAAAACCTCTTCTTCTTCATATGATAAGTAATATTTACATTATTTACATTATCATACATATGAGCACCAACTCATAATGAGGCTGAAACCACTGTTTTGCAAGTTGCTACTTGCTGAGAGCACCAACTCTCTGGTTTCTCTAGCACCAACTAGAAGGAAGCACCAACTCCCTAGTTTCTCTAGCACCCGCTAGAAGGAAGCACCAACTCCCTAGTTTCTCTAGCACCCGCTAGAAGAAAGCACCAACTCCCTAAATGTTCTAGCACCAACTGGATGGAAGCACCAACTTCCAGTCACACAGGCACCAACCTGTATAACAGAGAACAACAGTTCTCCCTTGCACCACTCTGCCACCCTGGTTTTTTTCTGGCTCCAACCAGATGGAAGCTACAAATCCCTTTATTCAAGCACCCACTTGAACCTTTGAGGACAACAGTCCTCCCTAGCACCTCCCTACCACCCTGATATATAACTTTTGCTAATGAAACTTATCACAGTGATACTGTATTTATCATTGGCTTACTAGACTTATCATTGTCCTTCTACACTGCGCTGCTCTATCTACATCAGTGTCTTCTACACACTCCTCTGCGCTTTATGTTCTTCTCCCATTATGCACCATGTGCCATCTCCATTTAATCCACCATTCCTCTGCTCTATATTTCAGTTGTTGTCCACTCCTCCTTCTACACTCCTAAATTTTCACCACAACAGCAACTCCTCTCTTCTTTGTTCTGCATCCTTATATTCTCTGTGCAACTGGTGCATTTTCTCGCTCCATGCTTTTGCATCCTCTATTCATGTCGAGCGCTCTGGCTTATCATAATTTCCACTCTTCATATTCTCTGGCAGTTGGATCCATGTGTCCATCATCACTGGGTGTTAAGCCGAGATTCCTTAGCCAGTCTGGTAGTTGAAACTCTTCGTCATCTCTATCAAAGTCGAGCTAATCCTCTCTGTTACAGTTACAGGCTTCAATACTCTTCCATATGTTAATCACCTCTAAGAATAATCTCCATTCCACTGGAAGATTCCTCGAGCCTCTTCATCTTCTCATGAGATCACATTGAAGCCTGTTTGATTTCTCTGGCAAAAGATATCAGTTCTTTCTGGCAGTTACAATCTGAAGTGCAACAGTAGCCCTCTGATCATACTTAAATTCACCTACACCATTGGATTGGATTAGTGGGATCTTGCATTTAATTCACATTTTGGCATTTCGAGATTTCGACATTCATGTGGTAGAGTTTCTTGACGCTCCATGCCGCGGTCCCCGAAACTCCGAAATGGAGCTTGTTTGTATTAGATCCTATCATTTTGGTCATTTTGCATTTCGGCCTTTCGCAATTTCGCATGTCACAAAATCCTGTTGCGAGGCACCCAGGCCATGTCTTAATTTCGCCTTTCAGAATTTCGCGATTTCACAATTCTTGTGATGAGATATCTTGATGCTCCATGTCACGATCCCCAAAACTCTGAAATGGAGCTTGCCAATTTGAGCTCTTCTCTACAGATCTTCGATCTCCAGATTAATGTTCCACGATACATGGTGATCGAACGACAATCCTCTGCCTCGAAACTTCATCCTTCAGGACTTTGAGGGAGTGATGAAGTTAAAACTCCTGAATCAAGAACTCCCAGAGTGAGGTCAGTCTTGTGTCACTCGATGACGTGTCGTGACCAGAGTGGTTGTCACGTGTCACTTAGAATTGTGATTTCTAGTGGCCTAAAATGCCTAATCAACTTGACACTTGTCATTGTCTGACCATGCCACATGTCATAGTCTTCCACCTGTCCTTTCTGACGTGGTCTGCTACATTCTCCTCCTAGATCTATCGACCCAGATCACTTCGCAATTTCGACATTCTGGTGTGAATGTTCTCGACACTTCCAAGTATCGGTTTGCAAAACTCTGACATGAAGTCAGATCATCTTTTCGGATTTTCGCACTTCGCAACTTCGGGACTCCTGTGATGAGGAGTTTCGACACTTGACTCCCCCATCTCCCAGTATCCGAAATTCCGGTATGGAGTCTTTGACATTTTGCAATTTCGCAATTTGTGACTTCGGGTTTCGTGACTTTGGGACTTCTGTAGTAAGAGTTCTTTCCCTCTCCATCTCCCGGTATCCGAAACTGTCTCCTTCTTTCAGTATTTCGGCGTTTCGCATTTCGCAATTTCGAGACTCCTGTGATCAAGAGTCTCAACTCTTGACTCCTCCAACTCCTGGTATCCGAAACTATCTCCTGCTTTCGAGATTTTGGTGTTTCTCATTTCGCGATTCCGGTACTCTTGTGGTGAAGTGTTTTGACACTACAACTCCCGGTATCCGGGACTCCGAAATGGAGTTATTTCTCGGTAAACTCTTGTTGTTGTGCCTCTTTTGATATTTTGGGATTCCGGATTTCGCAACTCCGGGACTCCTGTGTTGAAGAGTCTCAAATCTTGACTTCTCAATCTCCCTGTATCCAAAACTACGAAATGGAGTTGGATCTACGTATTCCGATGTTTCACATTTCGCCATTTCGGCATTCTTGTCGTGAGTTGCTTCCTTGAATCCTCCAATGCCCGATATCTGAAACTCCGATACCATCACACTCTTACATTCTTTGTGCACCTCTGCACTATCTCTTCTGAGCTTACGTTGTCCTTGTTTTTCCATCGCTGCATATTCTGATCTTTCCATCAATGACAAGCACACATGTCTGTAAACATGCCAACAATCTCCCCCTTTGGCATTGATGGAAACCCTGAACGAGTGCACTAAACTGTTTGGACCTCCAACTGTAGCATCTGGTCTAGACCATTCCTTTTCTCCCCCTTTGACATCAATGTCAAAGAAAACATGCTCCCCCTGAGCTGTTGTAGAATTTTTAGGAGGTATCTGATATTCAATCAATACAAAACTCCCCCTAACAGAGATGGACTCTCTTAGGTGTGAGACGGGATGACACCCAGCTTCTGTCTGAGATATTCAAATGGTGTCTTGGCTAGGGTTTTAGTAAATATGTATGGAATTTGTTCTATGGTTGGAATGTAATGGACCTAAAAAAACTGATTGGTGACCTGCTCTCTTAGAAAATGGTATTTTATGGGAATATGCTTGGTCTTGGAGTGGAATACATGATTCTTGGACACACTGATGGAACTAGTGTTATCACAATGAATTGGGATCGGTGCAGTGTATTTTACCTCCAATTCTGCAAGTGTCTGAATCATCCATAATACCTAAGTGCAACAGGTAGCAGCAGCAATGTACTCTGCCTCTGTAGTTGATAAAGATATGGAACCTTTCTTTTTACTCAACCATGCTACTAGAGAATCTCCTAAGAAAAATGCACCTCCACTCATGCTTTTCCTTTCATCCATATAGTTAGCCCAATTAGCATCTGAGTAGGTTAATAATTGAAACTTCTAATTCTTAGGATACCATAGGCCATAGTTCATTGTTTCTTTCAAATATCTGAATATCCTTTTGACAGCTAGCAAATGACTCTGTTTAGGTGCAGACTGATATCTTCCTACCATTCCAACAAAATGCATTATGTCTGGGCGAGATGTTGTGATATACAATAGGATGACTATCATTGACCTATATGAACTTTGATCAACATCAGGTGAGTCATCATCCTTGCTTAATTTTCATCCAGTAACCATAGGTGTGCCCACAGGTTTAGAGTCTTCCATTTGAAATCTTTTCAACATTTCTCTTAGATATTTTTCTTGAGAAATGAACATCCCTTCAGACCTCTGAGTAATTTGCAGACCAAGGAAAAATGACAGTTCACCTATCATAGACATTTCAAACTCAGACTCCATGGCATAAGCAAACCATTTTACCAATGAATCCTTATTACATCTGAAGATGATATCATCTACATAGACCAACACAATGAGAAGATCATCACCCTCTGTTTTGATATATAGATTGTTGTCAATTGTTCCTCTCTTGAACCCTTTGTCTTTGAGAAACGTATCCAGTCTGTGATACCAGGCACGAGGAGCTTGTTTTAGCCCATATAAAGCTTTCTTCAGCTTGCATACTAAGTCAGGTTTATCATATAGTTCGAAACCCTCTGGTTGTTCCATATAGACTTCTTCATTTAGATCTCCATTTAGAAAAGATGACTTGACATCCATTTGATAGACTTTAAATCTTTTATGACAAGCATAGGCTAGAATTATTTTGATAGCTTCTAACCTTACTACGGGCACAAATGTTTCATTAAAATCTAGTCCTTCTATTTGAGCATAGCCTTTACAGACCAATCTTTCTTTGTTCCTGACAACTTGTGCCTACTCATTCAACTTATTCTTAAAGATCCATTTGGAACCAATGATATTTTTACCTTCTGGTCTATGAACCATCTCCCACGTATTGTTTTTCTCAATCTGATCAAGTTCGTCATTCATTGCTTTAACCCAATGTTCATCTTTGCTAGCTTCATTAAAATTCTTGGCTTCCAGCATGGATATGAAAGCTATATGTCATTGTTCAGTGTTTTTTATTAGCTTTCTCCTGGTTTGTACACCTTTGTCTTTTTCACCAATTATCTGACTTGCAGGATGATTCTTTTGAGTGATTCTAGAGGAGGAATTTGATGTTGTATATTGATTTGAGTCTGTCTGAGTATCTATGTCTTCATCTGATTCAGAGTCTTTGTTTTCTAATTCTTGGACCTATTCATCTTTGGCTTTAGCTGTGTCTTATGTAGAAAACTCATTATTGTACACCTCTCTTGCTGGGATTCCTTCATCAACTTTTATGTCAATACAGTCAACCATTTTATGCAGCCTCTTATTATAGCATCTGTATCCTTTACTGTTTGTAGCATACCCCAAGAAGATACCTTCATCAGCCCTGTCATCATATTTTCCAAGGTTCTCATCAGTATTCTTTATGTAGCATTTACTCCCAAAGACTTTGAAGTGTTTAATTGAAGCAGGTCTCTCAAACCACAATTCATAAGGTGTATTGTCACTTTGTGGTCTGAGGTGGGATTTGTTAAGAACATGGAATTCTGTGTGTATTTCTTCTACCCAGTAGGTTTGACCAATGTTCTTCTCGTTCATCATTGACCTGGCCATTTCTTGCACTATTCTATTTTTCCTCTCAACTAATCCATTTTGTTGTGGAGTTCTTGGGATTGTGTATTCTCTCTTGATCCCATGTTTATCACAGAATTCCTTGAAGTCACTTGACATAAACTCTCCTCCTCGGTCTGATCTTACTACCTTTAACCTCTTGCCTATTTGAGTCTTAGTTAAAGCCTTAAATATTTTAAATTTCTCAAATGCTTCACCTTTTTCTTTGAGAAAGCCAACCCAAGTAAGTCTGGAGTAATCATCAATAATCAGCATGAAGTAGTTTTCTTTCCCTGTGCCTTCCTGTCTTGATGGTCCACATAAATCCATATGAACTAGTTGGAGTGGTTTCTCTGTTGAAGTAAAGCTCTTGGACTTAAATTGTGTCCTGTTTAGCTTTCCTACTTGACAGGGTTTACACATTGAATCTTGGGGCTTTGATATTCTTAGAATATCCTTTACTGCCTCGAGATTTATGAGTTTGATTAAATGGTCAAATTTTAGATGTCCAAGTCTCCTATGCCATAACCAACTTTCATCATGTTTTCTTAGATGACATTCTTCTCTATTTTCTTTCAGCAAATAAACATTATTTTTTTTCCTTATGCCTTTGGCTACCACTTGTCCTGAATTTACAGACTTTATCTTACAGTCCTTGGATGTGAACACCACTTCACATCCTCTATCCCACATTTGACTTACACTAAGTAGATTATGTTTCATCCCATCTACAAGTAGAACATATTGGGATTTTCCTTCTCCATTACTTAAACTCACCATCCATTTACCCTTTATTTTACCTGGAGCATCATTTCCAAAGGTTAGGTTTCCTGATTTGCTTTCTTTTAGAGACATAAACTTACCTTTGTCTCCCATCATATGTTTGAAGCATCCACTGTCTATATACCAAGGGTTTGTTTTTCTTTGAGCTGAAAACACTAATCCACACTTGTCACTTTCTTTCTTCTTCCAAAACTTGACATTTTCAGCAGGGGAATTCAAGTCTAGTTCATGGTTCTTTAATCGATAGTCAACAGATTTATGTCCATAGTTATGACAGATGTATCATTCAATATCATTGTTCAATAGGTCAAAATTATTGTTGCAACGTTGTCTACTCATTGACTGTTGATTATTTCTTGACCTCCTTAGTTGCATGTCCCTAGACTTAATTTGGCAAATTGCAATCTGTGAAGGTTTGTTACTTGGCTACATCATTCTTTGTTGTGGCAAGAATTTATTCCTTTGAAATCTTAATTGCTCATGTCTAAGTCTTAAGGAATAGTTTACAACTTTGTGACCAAAGTTAGAACAGTAGAAACAATAGCCATAGAAAAATTCTTTGTACCTGGAAAATGGTTGTCTTCTTTGAGAAAATCGATTTCTTCCATGTTGATGACATCTTTCAGTAGGGAGCGCATTATTTATTTGTTCTAAAGATTCAGTCCTGTCACCTTTTTCCTTACTTGTCCTGTGCGACTGATTGTCTTCCTTTGTTTATGTAGGTTTTTTGTTGTCATTGGTTGTACATTTGACAAACTTGATGGGTTCTTCGTTTCTTGCTTGCCACTACTTGATCCCTCTTCATAACCCAAACCAATTTTCAGCTTTGGATTCCTTTGTTGATTCAGAATGGTGGCTAATCCTTCTGAGGCTTTGATACTTGACAGATTTTGATTATACAAGGCTTGAAACTTCTCCATCTCTTTCCAAGTTTTCACTACTTCTTGTTCTAATGCTTCACATCTTGCCTTCTTTTATAATAACTGTCATTTCAGAATGTCTTCAATTTTCTTTGCCTCTTCTAATTATACTTTTAGTAGGACAAGTTCTTCATCAGGTTCTTTACTGTCTTTCTCGAACTATATCAGCAATTGTCTTTGCTTTCTATTCTTAACTCTTAGTCTGTCAATATCTTCCAGTGCACTGATCAGTTCTCCTTCCATGTCAACCACAACTTCTTCTTCATTAGCATCACTTCCTGTGTTGTTATAATCATAGTCCTCTTTGGCCATAAGTATGAATTCATTTATTTTATCTTCAATAGAGGAGTCATTGTCTTCATCATCTGAAGGATCATCATCATTATTTACGCAAAGACTTTTCTTCTTAAAGTTATTCTCTTTGAAGAAATTTCTTTGTTTGTACTTCTCCTCATCATCACATGTCTGATCCTTTCCTTTGTGGGGACATTTATTTGCAAAATGACCTATCCTACCACAGTTGAAACATTTGAAAGGCAGTTTACCTTTGTATTTTCCTGACCCCTTCTTCAGTCTCTTCATGAATTTTGCTTAAATTTCATTGTGCTCAGAATCCTCATTCTTGTATGCTTTAAACGATGCTTCTCAGGAGGTGGGTTTATCTTTAACTATTCTCATTTCATATGAAGTCAATGTTCCTAGAAGTTGATCAAACTCCAATGTTTTTAGATCATTAAGTTGTTCTATAGCAAAGACCTTCGGTTTGAACCTATCTGGGAGAGATCTCAAGATTTTATGAACTAAAGAAGGTTCCTCAATTGTTTCTCCAAGTGCTTTCATTGCATTTACCATTTCTTCTACTCTCAGAAATATTTTCCAACAGTTTCATCTTCCTTCATCTTCAGTTGTTCAAACTGTATTTTGTAGGTTTGAAGCTTGGTGTCCTTTACCTTCTCATTACCTTCATAACTGCTAATGAATTTGTCCCACATTTCTTTGGCAATTCCTAGGTGCATAACTTTTATGGATTCTGCTTCTGCAAGCCCACTCAAGATAGAATTCATAGCCTTAGCGTTGAAGCTAAATTCTAGCTTGTCATCCTTATTAGCTAGTACAACTGGCTTTACATAACCAGTATCTACCACATCCCAGACATCTGCTCCTAAAGCAATTATGTAGGTTCTTATTCTCACTTTTCAGAAGGAAAAGTTTGTTTCATTGAATAGAGGGGCCTTATTGGTTGAATTTCCTTCATGGATTGACATGTTTAAGCTCTAGGATCTACCCTTAGATGAAAGGAACCCGCTCTGATACCAATTTTTGAACAACTGAGGGGGGGGTGAATCAGTTGTTACCGTGCTTAAACAATTTATACTTATTTTAAACTCTTCACAAAGCACTCAATGATATTCACAATAATGCAAGGAAATAAGTAATAGAACATTCATCATCAGTCACACATATGAGATACACAGAGACAGGTATTTCCTGAGGAAACCCATAAGGGGTAAAAACCTCTTCCTCTTTATATGATAAGTAATCTTTACATTCTTTACATTATCATACATATGAGCACCAACTCATAATGAGGTTGCAACCTCTATTTTGCAAGCTGCTACTTGCTGAGAGCACCAACTCTCTGGTTTCTCTAGCACCAACTAGAAGGAAGCACCAACTCCTTAGTTTCTCTAGCACCCGCTAGAAGGAAGAACCAACTCCCTAGTTTCTCTAGCACCCGCTAGAAGGAAGCACCAACTCCCTAAGTGTTCCAACACCAACTGGATGGAAGCACCAACTTCTCGTCACACAGGCACCAACCTGTATAACAGAGAACAACAGTTCTCCCTTGCACCACTCTGCCACCCTAGTTTTTTTCTCGCTCCAACCAGATGGAAGCTACAAATCCCTTTGTTCAAGCACCCACTTGAACCTTTGAGGACAACAGTCCTCCCTAGCACCTCCCTACCACCCTGACATATAACTTTTTCTAATGAAACTTATCACAGTGATACCGTATTTATCATTGGCTTACCAGACTTATCATTGTCCTTCTACACTACGCTGCTATGTCTACATCAATGTCTTCTACACACTCCTCTACGCATTATGTTCTTCTCCCGTTATGCACCGTGTGCCATCTCCATTTAATCCACCATTCCTCTGCTCTATATTTCAGTTGTTGTCCACTCCTCCTTCTACACTCCTGAATTTTCACCACAACAACAACTCCTCTCTTCTTTGTTCTACCTCCTTATATTCTCTGTGAAACTTGTGCATTTTCTCGCTCCATGCTTTTGCATCCTTTGTCCATGTCAAGTGCTCTAGCTAATCATAATTGCCACTCTTCAGCTTCTCTGGCAATTGGATCCATGTGTCCATCATCACTGGGTTTTAAGTCGAGATTCCTTAGCCAGTCTAGTAGTTGAGACTCTTCGTCTTCTCTATCAAAGTTGAGCTAATCCTCTCTGTTGCAATTACAAGATTCAGCACTCTTCCATCTGTCAATCACCTCTAAGAATAATCTCCATTCCACTGGAAGATGCCTCGATCCTCTTCATCTTCTCTGAATATCACACTGAAGCCTGTTTGATTCCTCTGGTAAAAGATATCAATCATTTCTGGCAGTTACAATCTGAAGTGCAACAATAGCCCTCCGATCATACTTAAATTCACCTGCACCGTTGGATTGGATCAGTGGGATCTTGCATTTAATTCGCATTTCGGCATTTCAGGATTTCGGCATTACTATGGTAGAGTTTCTTGACGCTCCATGTCGCGGTCCCCAAAACTTTGAAATGGAGCTTGTCTGTATTAGATCCTATCATTTTGGTCATTTCACGTTTCGGCCTTTTGCGATTTCGCATGTCGTGAAATCCTGTTGCGAGGCACCCAGTCCATGTCGCAATTTCGCCTTTTGGGATTTTACGATTTCACAATTTTTGTGATGAGATATCTTGATGCTCCATGTCATGATCCCCGAAACTCCGAAATGGACCTTGTCGATTTGATCTCTTCTCTACATCTCTTTGATATCCAAATGAATGGTCCACGATACGTGGTGATCAGATGACTATCCTCTGCCCCAGAACTTCATCCTTCGAGACTTTGGGGGAGTGATGAAGTTAAAACTCTTGAAGCAAGAACTCCCGGAGTGAGGTCAGTCTTGCGTCACTCGATGACATGTCATGACCGGAGTGGCTATCACATGTCACTCATAATTGTTATTTCTAGTGGCCTGAAATGCCTAATCAACTCGACACTTGTCGTTGTCTGACCGTGCCACGTGTCATAGTCTTCCACCTGTCCTTTCTGACGTGGTCTACCACATTCTCCTCCTGGATCTATCGGCCCAGATCACTTCACAATTTCGCATATCGTGATTTCAGCATTCTGGTGTGAATGTTCTCAACACTTCCAAGTCCCTGTTTGCGAAAATCCGACATGAAGTCAGATCATATTTTTGGATTTTTGCACTTCGCAACTTCGGGACTTCTGTGATAAGGAGTTTCGACACTTGACTCCTCCATCTCCCGGTATCCGAAATTCCAGTATGGAGTCTTTGACATTTCGCGATTTCTCAATTCACGACTTTGGGTTTTGCGACTTTGGGACTCCTATAGTAAGAGTTCTTTCCCTCTCCATCTCCCAGTTTTCGAAACTCCGGTATCTGAAACTATCTCCTGCTTTCAGGATTTCGGCGTTTCGCATTTCGCAATTTCGGGACTCCTGTGATCAAGAGTCTCGCCTCTTGACTCCTCCAACTCGTGGTATTCGAAACTCCAGTATCCGAAACTGTCTCCTGCTTTTGGGATTTCAACGTTTCACATTTCGGGATTCCAGGACTCTTGTGGTGAAGTGTTTTGACACTTCAACTCCCGGTATACGGGACTTCGAAATGGAGTTATTTCTCGGTAAACTCTTTTTGTTGTGCCTCTTTCAAGATTTCGGATTTTGCGACTCCAGGACTCCTGTGTTGAAGAGTCTCAACTCTTGACTTCTCAATCTCTCAGTATCCGAAACTCCAAAATGGAGTCGGATCTACGTATTCTGGCGTTTCACATTTCGTTGTTTCGACATTCTTGTCGTGAGTTGCTTCCTTGACTCCTCCAATGCCCAGTATCTGAAACTCTGATACCATCACACTCTTTCATTCTTTGTGCACCTCTACACTATCTCTTCTGAGCTTACGTTGTCCCTATTTTCCCATTGTTGCATATTCTTATCTTGCCATCAATGACAAGAACACCTGTCTGTAAACATGCCAACAAATAGGTCATCCTTAACCACACCTAGTTATACAATAAAATAATAGTGTATGGCCTTAGACATGATTACAAATACACTGATGATACATATAGATGGGTTGTGGCCACATGTACAAATTACTCCAATATTTCCAACAAAACTTTTCTAGGGCACGCTTTGAAAGCATGAAGCCCCAAAATCAAATCATAGTCAATCAATTAGTGCATRGGGTTARGCTTTGAAATYSAAACCTAGAGGRTGTKTTARCACCATATTCMTAKAGGRTGTGTTAATACCATATTTGTCTTCATAAATATAGGTGTTACTTTCTAACATATGTTTGTGGATATTATTTAGGGTGAACTCAAAATTACAAAGTTCACCATTCAACATCGTTGGTTCATATATTATACAGGATGGACTCACCATTACAAAATATATCATTCGACATTGATGGTTTGTGAATACCTTAGCCATATGGGTACCTTGTTGTAGATCTACGTTCTAGACTTATCTTGTTTTACAATTGTAATGTATAATTTTTGGAGTATTCAAAGATTAGTGTTTTAGGGGGGCAACACATGTTGTCCTAGTTTTAACAAGTTTCTAGTTCTGGTTTCTAGAGATCTATTTTTAGAAGTTTTCTAGTTTAGTCTATAAGATCTATTTTAGCAATGCTTCCCCATGCATTAAATGAACATTCAGATTTGGCATATGCATGGGTGGATGAGGACAATTAGATGGACACTTTCAAATTCTTGATTCCACTATTTTTATTAGTTTCTATTTTTAGAAACTTAATCTTTTTAGAAATAGAGGATAGTTTTGGAGATCTAGAATTGAGTTCTTCAAATGAGTACTCTCAAATTTTCAAGATTCACAATCTTGGAAAATTTCTATTATTACAAATTTTATCTTTCTTGAAATCTAAAAGTAGGGTTGGATACCCATTTGAGAGATAAGCATAGGGTTCCATTTTTATGAAATTTCATCATGTTTTAGGCCTCAGTCAAACTTGGTCAAACCCAAGGTCTAAAAATATAATTTTTCATTTTTCAAAGACCTAGTATCGAGTACAGTATGGGGGTGGAATATGATGACAATTAGAGACTACCAATTTTTGGCCTATTTTTAGCAGTGACATTTTCAAGAATTGGTGTTATTTTAGGAGACACAATATTTTGTATAGCACATGGGTTAAATTTGACTCCATTCCAAGAAGTTTGGTTTCCAATCAAATTTGTAATGTCCATACAATTTTAGAGCATCCTAAGAGGTTTTTGGGTGGGCCCAACTTGTTGATGATCTGCCATGAGTTGGTTGATGAGCCTAGGAAAAGAGTGCATTGGTTGAGAAGGATTTTTGTGGAGATTAGAGTGATACTATTATCCTAAGTTCGAGTGCATGCTTTGAGGAGGTTTTTTATGGAAAAGGAGGATATTTTCTTAATTTTTTGGACTTGCTTATTTTATATGAGCTATTATTGTCAAGAAAGGAAGTGCATGGGTTGGAAAATATTTAATTTAAGAAAGAGTTGGTTTATTATAGCACTTTATCCATCTTTAGTTCATACGCCCTCTTTAGAGGAGTTTATATTTGGGATGTGATAGATTTGTTCCTCTATTTATGGTTGTGAAATTTGTTTAAACCTATATTCCTATTCTATAAAGGCTAAAGGGGTAGTGAGGACAGGGGTGGGATTTGATTATTGATTTTTCTTGACTTCTCTTGTCTTCGCACTCCACTTTCTGATTGGAGAAAGTGTGAGAAACCATAATATTCAATGAGAGGTAGAGGTTTATATCACCTTTCTCATGTGAATTCATCCCTAAACATTGGTGTGAATCAATTGTAGTGTTGCATAGGGGAGTAGATTGGAGTGAAATCAAATTGTCCAATTGCAAAATAATTTCAAATCGATCCAATTTTTGAAAGAATTTATTCTATATTGAATTGCATAAGTATAGGCTCATTGATATCAAATCAAATTTTTCAATAATATGATCAAATTCACATTCAAGACATTTTTTCATACAAAAAAGGTCAATGTGGCCATATTTGGTAACTATGCTTACAATGCCATGATTCATGGATTCAACAGATTTGGAAAAGTTGGTTGTGCATATTCAATTTTTCACGACACAAGTTCTAATGGTTG
Organism: Picea engelmannii; assembly: GCA_009831015.1. NCBI lineage: Eukaryota > Viridiplantae > Streptophyta > Pinopsida > Pinales > Pinaceae > Picea > Picea engelmannii. The sequence continues at coordinate 44,169 of ML798992.1, forward strand.
CAAACCTGCTCCATTGACATATGATTTTTAATGTTTAAGCCATTATTATAGTTCTTTGCATTTCAATAGATAACAATAGCATAATACAAGATCACTGAGAAATACACAATCACAAGAGACACAACATTTATCCTGGGAAACCCTCTAGGGGAAGAAAACCCAACAAAACTTCCTTATTATAGATAGCCAATACAATGCCAAGAGATAACTCAAACTAAAATGAAATTTCCTCTCCCAAAGATGCACCACTCTCTCTCCTTATTCTGCAATTCTAAAACTTGTTTCTCAAAATGAGAAAGTGAGTTGTGTCTAAGTGAGGTGCTAGCATCCTTATTTATATTAGACTAGCATGTGTGATGTGTCTCTTCACTGGCAGGGCCGACTTCTCCAACTGGGTGGTTATAACCACCTTTATTATAATTCAACACCCCTTTAATATTTTTTGGGGCTGACTTCTTATTCTGCCTATTACAATTATCTTTTGACCAATCCACAAAAGGGGATTTGGTCCTTTATAATAACCGACATGATCAATCCGCAATGGGTATTGATCCAATGAATAATATATCAAATAATAATAAGAATACACTTTGCAGTTACATTATTTTAACAATCCCCCTTAACAAGAAGGGTATTCTTCAGCGGCATCATGTGAGAGAGAGGGGTTTTTATCATCAACAACATCAAGTGGGTGAGAGGACAACATCATCAATATCATATTGGAACAATGACTGGTGTATCTATAAATCATCATAAGTTTTCTTCATCGGCAACATCGTCATTCTCAAAGGAATGCCATCATCATCTGCATCACTATGTATTATTATAAAAACGGATACATAATCATCATCATCATCATCATAGAACGAGGCTGGCTCATCATAATACAGGATTGGGTTTACATCATAGCTGTCAATTTGGAAGCTCAGTACTCTTCTCATCTCAATGTCTTTCTTTACGTCACAACACTCAGGATGGAAGAAAGATACTAGACTGGCTTTATGTCACAGTTATCAAGCTAGAAGCATAGTACTAGTCTCATCTCATCATATTGCTTTATGTCACAGCAATCAAGATGGAAGAAAGATACTAGACTGGATTTACGTCACATCTATCAGGCTGGAAGCACAGTACTAGTCTCATCTCATTGTCTTTCTTTACATCACAACACTCAAGATGGAAGCAAGATACTAGATCAAATTTACATCACAGCCATCAAACTGGAAGCACAGTACTAGTCTCATCTCATCATCTTGATTTATGTTACAACACTCAAGTTGGAAGAAAGAGACTCATCCTTCTTTACATCACAACCATCCGGTCGGAAGAAGGATACTAGATTGGCTTTACGTCATAGTTATCCAGCCAGAAGTTCAGTGTTAGTCTCATCATATCATCTTGCTTTACGTCACAACTATCAGGTTGGAAGCAAGGTACACATCCTTCTTTACATCACAACCATCATGTCAGAAGCAAGGTACTCGTCCTGCTTTACGTCACAACCATCAGGTCGGAAGAAGGATACTAGACTAGCTTTACGTCACAGCTATCCAACTGGAAGCACAGTTCTAGTCACATCACATCATCTTGCTTTGCGTCACAACCATCAGGTCGGAATAAAGAGATGTCTCATCTCAGCATCTACTCCCCCTTTCGAGGAGGGTCCTTTCAGACTATACCAATCTTATCTCAAAAGTACTCAGACTTTATACGAGATAGTGGCTTGGTCAACACATCAACAACCGGTTCATCCATGCTAATGTACTAGAGATTTTAAGGCTCCTCTTTGCACCATGTCACGGATGTAATGATATCGAATCTCTATGTGTTTCAACCTGTCATGGAATATAGGATTCTCTGTCATCTTTATGAAGCTCTGGTTGTCACATAGAATCAAGTTTGCTCTCCTCTCTAAGTCAAATAGGTTGGTCAGTAACTTTCGAAGCCATATAGCTTCGCAGCTGGCAGAACCTGTAGCAATGTATTATGCTTCTATTATGTTGAGAGAAATGCTAGATTGCTTCCTACTCTGCCACGAGATCATAACTAATTGCAAACTGAAAAAACATCCTGAAGTGATTTTCCTATCATAAACACTTCCTGCCCAATCTGCATCAGTATATCCACTCAATGTGAAATCATGATCTCCATCATAGCTAAGACCACAATATATTGTACCCTTAAGGTACCTCATCACATGTTTTGCAACCACTAAGTGAACATGTCTAGGTTCTACCAGAAACTAACTCAAGGTGTTCACGACAAAACAAATGTTTGGTCTGGTGTTCTTCAGGTACATCAGTGATCCAATAATCTGTTTGTATAGTGTGGAATCAATCAGTTCTGACAAAGTGTCGACCAGTAGCTTCAGCTTCGCTTCCATGGGTGTATTCATGGACTTGCACTCCAACATGTCGAATCTCTTCAGGATTTCGACTGTATACTTACCTTGGTTAAGGAAGATCCTCTCTGGACTCTGCCATACCTCAAGACCTAAGAAATAATGCATTAGGCCAAGGTATTTCATTTCAAATTCCGAGGTAAGTCTCTTTTTACATTTGGTGATGAGATTTTCTTCTCCAATTAAGAATAAGTCATCCACATATAGTAGTAATATTACTGGCTCATTATTCATGACTTTGAAGTAGAGGTTAGAGTCTTCTTTACTCTTGGTAAAGCCTAAGCTCGTCAAGAAACTGTCTATATGGCCATACCAAGCTCTAGGATCTTGCTTCAATCCGTATAAGGCTTTCTTCAATCTGCAGACATGAGACTTCATGTCTTCAACCTCAAATCCTTGGGGTTTCTCTATATACACTTCCTCTTCGATGACACCATTCAAGAAAGTTGTCTTTACGTCCATCTGGTGAAACTTCCACTTCATCTTAGTTGCAAGAGCTATGATGGTTTTGATCGAAGTGTATCTGGATACAGGAGCGAATGTCTCTTCATAGTCAATGCCTTCTTTCTGAGAAAATCCACGAGCGACAAATCTTTCCTTATACTTCTCAATACTTCCATCAACAACTTGTTTTATTTTGAAGATCCATTTCGAGGATACCACATATTTACTCTTCGGTCTGGGAACTATTTCCCATACTTTGTTCTTCATTGTGGATTGGTATTCCTCTGTCATGGAATCTACCCATTATTTCCTCTGAATGGATTATTCAAGCAGGTAGGCTCCTCCTCTAGAAGATCGCACATCAAAGCCGTATAACTGGAGAATGGATTTGGTCTTTTCACATGTCTCATGGTTCCTTCGGGAACACCATACTTCTCTCCATCTTGAATAATCTCTCTAGCCCAAGATGGCTTCCTTTTATGGGGGATCCTCATCTGAGGAGGTTCTTGAACTTCTATCAGGTCATGATCTTCTAGTGATTCCTCATCAAGGGAAGTTATGACTTCCCTCACTGGTTCAACAGCTCTGGGAACCTACCTCACTGGTTCTGCAGTCTTTGGGATTACGGGTTCCTCTTCATATACTTCTTCAAGCTGGCATCTTCATCAAAATTCATGTCCCTGTTGATCTCAATGTGACGATGACCTGGTATATAGATTTTGAAGGCCTTGGAAACCTCACAGTATCCCACAAATATTCCCTTGTTTCTTGAAGGTTCCAGCTTGTTTCTCTTCTCTTTTGGTATATGAATAAATAATGGGCAGCCAAATATTTTGAGATGGCTTACCTCTGGCTTCTTTCTGGTGTACATCTCTTCCGAGGTATTGAGCCCAAGTGCACTATGGGATAATCTGTTCTGCACATATACAGCTGCCATTGTTGCTTCTACCCATAAGCACATACGAAGATCTTGATCATGGATCATAGTCTTCATAGCTTCCATTATTGTTATGTTCTCTCATTTAGCTACACCATTTTTTTGGGGATTATAGGGAGTAGTGAGTTCCCTCTTGATCCCAACATCTTTGCAGAAGTTCACAAACTCTTTTGAGGTGTATTCTCCTCCATTATCTGACCTGATTATATTGATCTTTCTCTCAGAAAGATTCTCTATCAAGGCTTTGAATTCCCACTAATGGAGGACGATGGAATTAGGTCACACACATCTGAATGAATGAGCTCTAGGACTCCTTCTACCTTGCTGTCTTTCTTCGGAAATAGGTTCTTGATGTTCTTCCCTTGTGCACATCCATTGCATACGCCTTCATGGTCACCTTTGAGTTCTGGTAAACCTGTGACCGCTTTGCATATGTATGGTAGCGCCTTGTAGTTGATGTGAGCTAATATTCTATTCCAAAGTTCACATGGATTCTTCAATGGCGTGGGTCATGGCAGCTTCTGAGTGACCCTTTAGCTTATGCAAGCCACCTTCTTCTTTTCCAATGATGATTGCTTCATTTATGGTCTCTCCTTTAGCATGTTTCCTTCTACAACCTTCACTATAGCTTCCTCAGGGTTATTACATGTGACCTAGAGCAAGGTCAACAAAACAACAAGCAAGAATAAAATCCTTCCGATAATATAAAGCAATAGCACAAACAATCATCACAATATCTCTTTTAGAGCTATCACTTATAATTTATCTGAAGCAAAGATTAAAGGTAAGGAATACAATATGAAATGAGGTCAACACTCTCATAGTGTTGTGACCAAGCATTCTTCCATGGCAACCTAGAACTAATACAGGAGGTTTCTCCTAGAGGAGGTGTTAGTTGTATCAGGCAAAGCATTTAACTATATATGTTCACATGTTATCAAGTATAATACTTTACAAAGACTGGTATATCAACTATAGTCATCAACTTGTCATGTGTACCTTTGAATCTTATCAACTTGATTTAATCAAACCTAGAGCCTTGTCTTCAGGAATGAGTGCTTTCTTTTCTTCCAAGTCTCCTTCACTCAAGATGACAAGTGCTTTATTCAACATGTTTGTTGTACTAAGACAATATGATATCTTGATAGAAGGTTGGGTTAGAGGATGATCTCCATGATCTCAACTTTTAATCCATCTAATACCTTGACTCATAAAAGGTTAGAATGATGGTCATAGCTACAGCATGCAACACGCATCAAAATAATAATGCATATCAGAATAATCACACCTAGGTTGCTTCATTCCTTTGAATGTTTTGGATCTTGAGATTCTTCTAGATCTATGGCAAGAGATCTCTTCTCCTGCAAACACTCTTTGGGGTTTAACCATTAAACATATGTGAGTACATACCTCTGATGGCATTTGCAAGTAGTGGATCCATCTGGTAGCAACAGTAATCATTACCAACTCTTAAGAAAACTTCAAGGGTGATTGCAACGGGTTCTACGACTGCAACTGCAACTGGTTCTGAAACTGCAATTGCAACTGCAACTTAGGGTTTTATGAGGAAACCCTAATTTTCAAACTTCAAATTTTGAAATTCTAATTCAGGGAATAGATGTGTTGAGTTGAGGCGAGTATGTTGGTGTAATCAGAATTTCGAAAATCTAACTTTTACCCCCTCAAACTTGATCTGTGGATTTCTGGACTGATGCGTCTAGTTTTCTAGTACTTCTGGTACTCTGGTACTCCGGGTACTTCTGGTACTCTGGTTTTCTAATACTTTGTGAAACTAGGGTTTCACTTTCTGGGAGATCTATCCACTGAAAAGGTGCGTTGAAGGTGCCAAAATGATCCTTTGGGGAGGGTGCACTTTTCTAGGTGGTTTTAGGGCTGAAATACCTTTCCAACAAAAAGCCATAATTTTCATGTACGACAACAGTGAATTTTTTCACTTTTCTCTTGTGAAAGATGCTCTCTTCAACTTGGATCTGATACCATGTTAATGTTTAAGCCATTATTATAGTTCTTTGCATTTCAATAGATAACAATAGCATAATACAAGATCACTGAGAAATACACAATCACAAGAGACACAACATTTATTCTGGGAAACCCTCTAGGGGAAGAAAACCCAGCAAAACTTCCTTATTATAGATAGCCAATACAATGCCAAGAGATAACTCAAACTAAAACATAAGTTCCTCTCCCAAAGATTCACCACTCTCTCTCCTTCTTCTGCAATTTTGACACTTGTCTCTCAAAATGAGCAAGTGAGTTGTGTCTAAGTGAGGCGCTAGCCTCGTTATTTATATTAGACTGGCATGTGTGAGGTGTCTCTTCACTGGCAGGGTTGATTTCTCCAACTGGGTGGTTATAACCACCTTTATTATAATTCAGCGCCCCTTTAATATTTTTTAGGGCTGACTTCTTATTCTGCCTATTACAATTATCTTTTGACCAATCCGCAAAAGGGGATTTGGTCCTTTATAATAACTAACATGATCATTCCGCAATGGGGATTGATCCAATGAATAATATATCGAATAATAATAAGAATACACTTTGCAGTTACATTATTTTAACAATGATTACATACCTAATAAATGGTGAAAATTGGATACTTTGTACTTGTTTTTTGTAAACTTTGTGCATTGTGAGCTTTCCTTTTACAACTCTGTTGTGACTAGTCGGAAGTTATTGTGATGATGTCGTCTATGCCTTGGAATTGGATAGGAATGTGACCATAGGTAACATAAGGCATATGAAAATGTGGAGACATTGTTTGGTTGCATTAGCCACTTTGGTGAGCAAAACAACCATTTTGTGTAAGCTAGGTTGAAGTTATAGTATAGTCAATATGTTAGAGTTAATCCATATACATAAATCACCATTGCAAGATAGATAAAGAAAAAGAAAAAGAAATACAAAGAGCATGGGAATAAAAATAACACTATCAAATGGAAGCAAAGATGAAATATATACCAATGG
>ML798992.1:55278-115230 GCA_009831015.1 Picea engelmannii
GTAGTCACATTAGTATAATATAAAATAACTGAATAAAATGGGTGAAATTGCTTACTTGTCCATCTTTCAAACCATATGCTAGATCAATTTCCCTCTGCGTAACATTGGCATCTCCGTTACGACGAGCTTCTCTAACCAATTCATACATATGTTTCCATGATAACCTACCTCCGTTATGTTGTTTACATCTTTCAATCCATACATTCATCCAGTCAATATTGTTTGCAATGTATAAATGCAGTGCATCCCACTCTAGAGCAACTGAATCAAAAAAACATAATTCACCAATATTAAATATTAGTTATAATGTATAATATGAAGGTAATTATAAATATTTATAATAAGTGAAATAAATTATATTAATATATTAATGATTATGATCATATACACAAAAATGAAACTTTATATGTACTATTAATATAAATTTTCACGATTATTAATATATTACCTCTCATTTTTTTCATTCTACCTTTCCCCAACAGATGCTCATGATCTTCAAATTTTTTGATGGAGTTCACATGCCAAATGCGATCCACTGCATGCATAGTTGGAGTTGCTAATTTAGGAAGATACTGACTAATATACACCATGGATTGATATACCATATATCCCTCCACCATAGAACCCTCAAGACGTGCTCTTTGTCTAACCAAATCCTTCAATGATTTCAAGTGCCTCTCCACCATCCACATTGACCTTGTGTGAACAGGTCCACAAATTTCAATCTCCTCAACTTGGTGTATGAGGTAGTGTTCTTGTGCATTGAAAAATGTAGGAGGTATATACTTTTTCATTTCACAAATTAGACGAGGAATTTCTATCTTCCAATACTTTATATCATCTTCATGGATTTCTTTCAATGAAAACCATCTACATGAGATCGTGACACATGAAAAAAACGTGTTTCAACATAACATAATATAATATATTACATTACATTACAAGTAAAACACGTTTCATTAAGAACAACAATAATTTGAAAGAACATTTTGCTTATAAATCACAACTATGTCTTACCTCATGTATTTTCCAAGATCATATATAACTTGTTTGACGTTGTTGTCAAAGTCGTTTGGGAGAGATAGTGGTAGAACATACTGTAAAAACAAAATTGTTGAAGAGAAATCCCCCTACAGACAAGTGGATTCTCTCGAGGTCCCTAGACTCCTAAGACCAAGACAGAAAGTGCTTAACATGGACATTGACTTCCTTTTGGATCTAATCAAGCTAATGAATGAAAGACAAACAGAAATATATGTACCTTATGAACGACATTTGTCCTTGCAAAGTCCAGGCTAAGATTCGATCTTGAGCTCCTTGCTAGGTCTTGCAAAACAAACAAAGGTACAAAAGACTTCCTACTCTACTGAGATTAGCTCAAACATAGATCCATCTACTGAAGAAAAAATTATATGGAACAAGTACAAGTTTGAAAGAAACAGGCCAAGCATGAATTTATATTGATGAGAACAAAGTGTTACTTACAACCATGGATGTAGTGAAACAGCTTCACCAAGCTCTCCTTGTCCAGACCCCTGCTCAAATAACCCACATACAAGATGTTGATGCTTAAAATGACATCTCCCTCATGAGATCATAAGTTGGATGATGTTGCAATGTCTCTCTTCCTGTACTGTATGTTTCCTATGAGATCATAGGTTTCATACCTCCAATATTTCCTCCCCTTTCACCATGAGACAGCCTCTTTATATAAGTTTGGAAAGACCCAACCACTTGAGAGATATTTGGGATAAGTTGAGGATTTCTCTCCTTCAGTTGAGGATCTTCCCTAAGATCATGCCTTGATATCATATTCGAACCCAACCACCTTTATATATTGAGGGGATCTTTCCCTTATTCTTCTCAACAAACCAAATTTCGCCCAGAAAAGGTAGCGCTCCCCCAAAAGGGGAACCAGAGCGTTATAGTGCTCCCCCAAATAATTCCATGGAATGTCAGTGCTCCCTGATAGTGTATAGGGGAGTGCTCCCCTCTAAAACCCATTTTTTAGTGGTTCTTTCAGTGGAAAAAGGCTTGTACTTCTAGTAGACTAAATCCTCCTCTTCAAAACTAGTCTTTGAGGTGTCCTAAGTGTCACTATCATGTCCTTGGAGGAATGACATAGGAAAGAAGTAAATATGATGTTAGCAAGACTTATAGCACTTGTGGCCAATATGTGACACTTGCAGATAATATGTGACACTTACAACACTTGTAATGACAACACTTGCCACACTATCAAAGTGAGTAATTTTGAAGTGTAACAGATTACCCCCCAAAGTATGAAGTTAGAAGACGTGACAACTAAAATAATTTGTAGACTTTTTTCAGCAAGGGTATAGATGCAGAGAACTTGATATAAGCTTCACACAAACATCCAACAAATATAATGACATGTTTTAAACCCAAGGCAAGCATACCTATGCTTGGGTGATAAAGACTTGCAAGATATGGTTTCCATAAAATACACTGTGGATCCATAATTATATTTATAAAAGGTATAGCCATCGAGGATATAGTGTGGATCTATACTACTATTACCTTAACTAATCGTAGCCACGAAGAATACACAGTGGATCTATGAGATGAAAAGACATAGCCACGACCAATACAAAGTGGATCTATGTAACAATATATGTGTCATTGTTCAAAAGAAACTCCTTCGCAACCTGGGCAAAGTACATATAAGAGTGATGACTCAACCTAGGGTCTTCTTACTGATCCCGGTGTAGTACGAATCTAACCATGTGGATAGATTTTCTGATGTCGAACATGGCATAAACCACTTGATTACTGGTCAATGATGTAAATCGTTAACAAGCGCGAGGGAAATCACCATTGATGTCAATGATTCCCAAGGTACCCTAGTACATTCCAATGAATGTGAATAGATGAGCTGAAGTCGAACATTCGTGGAATCATCTTATCAGAGTTCAATGATGTAAACCCACTGTCAGGTGTGAGGAGGCCTGCCATTGAGGCATGCAGGTCCCAAGGTACTAACTGGTTTCTAGGTCTAGTTCTCAGATAATGTGTTGAAGTCGACAGGAAAAAACTCGTCGTAGGAGGGCCTTGATGTATCCCCCATCAATGACACAAAACTGACACGGAGATGTAAATTGGTAGATCAAATGAACATAGACTGACATGGGTATTGAAACAAGATATTTTTGATGGTTGACTCTCGAGGTGGATACTTACCTTGAACACTGAGGCACAACAATAGAAACATGACATGGACCAAAACACGATTATGCAGTGGATACTGTGACTTTCGTCGGGTGACCCAAAGGAGTAAGAAAAACTCAGAGGATTGGTTCAGTGCAGAGGTTCAACGGATTAAGATGTGATCAAAGACAAAGTGTCGTGTTCAAGGGCGACTCTAAGAGTTACTGGTAATGTTCTCAAAAACTGCTTGGCTTGCTTCCTTCAATTTTTCCAACATCCAGATAGATGAGTACCTCTTTGTAATTTAATGAGCTCGAGGAGGGTAACACATGCTCGATATAACTCACCTTCGGTAAGTCCCTCTTCCTTTGTTTAACGAACTGGAAGAATTAAGGTTTCGGTCCCATATGGACCCTTAAATGTATGAAGGTTTAACGAGTACAGAGAAGGTAAAATCGGTGGTTTTTCATATTTAGAGAGTCTGAAAAAGAACTTACATATGACTCCATTGTTGTCCTTTTTCGTAATGTTAGTCTCGTGAGGCCTAAAAAGAGATAAATTATCACTCAAAAGACACCCTTTCAAACCTTTTAACGAGTGGGAAAGTAAGCAAGATCACTCGACAATATTTTCACATTTAGAGAGTTTGAAAAGAGCTTAAAGAAGACTCCAGGGGGTTCCTTTTTCATATATCCATGCGAGTCTGAAAAAGAGATAAAAGGTTTCTCAATTAAATTCTCATGTTTTTACGAGGATGAGAAAGAACAAATACTAAGCTCGGTATGCCCCCAGCTTGAAAAACTAGTGGCTTAACTCCAGAATGATCATCAAAGGCTGGAGACATGCCCCCCAAGCTTCAATTCATTCACCGACTTTGAGGTTGTCACCAATTTCTGTACTAGATGGAGAAAAAGGATATAAGTGGATGAAATGAAGGTGAAAATACGAGACCTAATAAAAGACTTGACTCGACATCTATGAGATCCAACGAAAGACTCAACCTGATGAGAGAAGAAACTGTTTCATTTTTTAACGAGCTTGACACAGGAAAAGAACTATGCTCAAGGCTCTGGGTTCAATCCCCAGATTTTTGTTTCATTTTTTAACGAGCTTTCCATGTAAATAAAAACTATTCTCAAGGCCATTGTTTCATTTTTTAACGAGCTTGTCACAGAGAAGTGAAACTATGCCTGTACTGTTGTTTCATTTTTTAATGAGCTTGCCACAGAGAAGAGAAACTATGCTCGTACACTCTTCTTGATCATGGATTCTAAGACGATAATGCTCTGGAAGGACACCATGTCAAGGGACAAAACTCGGTCATGGATTCCAAGAGATCTTCACTAGATGGAAGAACAATGCTCTGGAAGGAACACATGTCGAGGGCCACGACAGGGGTAAGTAGATCAGGCTCCAATATCCCTACCGAAGAGATCACCATGTCAACTACTGGATCTAAGTCATCGGAAGTTGAATTCATGGGAGATAATGCCACATAATTAACATGCGGCGGAGGCAATATTGTATGCATATAAGAACCATTTAGGGAGGTAATCCAGTCAGGACCGATGAATTAAATTTGATCAATAGTCACAATTCTTCCATCGTGGGGGAAATATATCACATGAAAAAGAGTGGACACAATATCTTTCATGGCATAGACATAATCCCACCTAAGGATTAAAGCGAAATCCAAGGGGTCTTGGACTACCATGAAATCAATAAAGACAGTTTTCCCTCCCAAAGTTACGGGAAACTGAGGAAGGGTCCCTAAAGGTTGACTAGTTCTTTTGTTAAAATCTAACAGATTATGTGTAACTGGCGCAAGCTGAGGACAACCCAAACCGTGCCAAGCAACAGAAGACAAAATACTAACGGATGCACCTTCATCTATCAGTGTTTGAGGAATGTCCCGACCACAAACTTGTACTGTAATCTAGAAAGGAATGTGAGAGGGAAGACGAGGTCCAGTTAGTGCACTCCAATAAAAAAGGATGGCCTCATTACTTGGAGGGGGTTTCACGGGAGAAGGAGGAATGCCCCCCGGCACGGTAGATTCTATATCAACTAGAAAAACATGGGTAGTATTGGGTTTACTCTCTAGAGGGAGAGTAGGATCAAACAATGGTGGAATTGGATCGACCAATGGTGGGCTTGGATCAACCACTTTGGCACTCTTCGATCGACTGATGATGTAACCAGAGAAACCAATTTGGCACTCTTCAGATGAAGGGTGGGACTAATCAAGGAAGGGACTGGATCAGTCACTTTGGCACTCCTCAATGGAAGAGTGGGATTGACCGATGATGTAACTAGAGCAACCACTTTGGCACTCTTTGGATGAAGGGTGGGACTGACCGAGGAAGGGACTAGATCAGTCACTTTGGCACTCATCAAGGGAGGAGTGGGATCGACCGATGGTGGAACCAGATCGACAACTTTGGTGTCACCCTCTAACGGGAGAGTGGGATCGACCGAGGATGAAAACAGATCGACCACTTGGGTTACACTCATTCGATGAAGAGTGGGGCGGATTGATGATGGAACTGGATCAGCTCCTTGGGTTTGTGGTTCAATTGAGGAGGAAACTAGATTGACCATCTGATCAACCGAACCGATCAGGGATGGAACCGGATTGACCAGTCCATCAACTAACGATGGGTTGGGGGAAAACCTATGATAACCAGCTAGAATTTGAATCTTTTCCAAAAGAGAAGAAGCCTCGTCCATACGAGGGAAAAGGTGAGAGTAATGATCACCTTTGCATAACATGCAAGGAAAATTGACAGTTGTCTTCTTCTTACCAACCTTAACGTCACTAGTTGACGGGGCATCACCAGCATACCCAACAGGGGTTGATGACATGGAAGACCACATTTCTAAGACCTTGATAAGACCAGGGAAATCCCTCAGAAAGTGGTCACCCTTACAAAGGATGCAAGGGAATTTGGGTTTTAGATTCTTCATTTTAATCTTGTTGACCTCATCAACACTCCCAGTACTATTAAAAGTAGTTGGTTGCTTGGATTCCAACATCGAATGTTGTTGGAACTTTGGTCTTTTTTGGGCTCTTCTTCTTCTTCTCTTTCTGTTTCTTCTTCTTCTGATCAACCTGGCTACTTGCTTTAGATATTTCGCTAGGCGAAGAAGGAGAAAGGGAAGGAGACTTAATGGGTGAAGAAGGCAAAAAATCGACATGAGGTTGATGTGTGGGTGGTGTACTAATATCTAAAGTATTAGGTGCAGTTGAAAAATTGGGAGGATTCGAGATCATCGGAGTGGGGAACAACCAAACTGGTAATCCGATTGTAAGTCCTGGGAGACTCAGTGTGGCAATATATAGAGGACCAAAGTTTCCAAAATAAGGAAAGGTGTAAGGTTCCCCGGGACAAGGGGTTCCTCCATTGGTACTCTTAGGATTTGATGCCATTAATACTGATTAGACCTAAGGTCCACCAAGTAAAATAAACAACACACACTATGAATCTGAGAAGCAATCAATCAAATAAACCTTCCCACGATGAAACCACTAGTTGGTGATGAAATCCAACATCGTGAGATCAAAATAGGAAGGGGTGGGGATAGAGTGGGTGGATCAGTTACATTGGTGACCTGCTTAATGGACTTATGCCTTGGTGCAAGATTCCATGCAGTAATTGTGGATTTACCCTCCAAGGAGCTTGAGTGAGTTTGACCAATGTCTGTTCCAGGTACAATTAGACTTCCCTTCACCGTCACCTTGTGTAAGACCCTAAAGATTGTGGCTACTAAGGTCACCAACTTGTAGTCAGCCCCTGGGTGGGTACAGTCGACAGTCCATTCCAAACGTAAGGGAAGGGTATCTAGCCCGAAATCAACTTGAAAGGCTTCAAATGACATATCCCTCATAATATCATAAGTTGGATGATGTTGCAATGTCTCTCTTCTTGTATTGTATGTTGTCTATGAGATCATAGGTTTCATACCTCCAATCTTTCCTCACCTTTCACCATGAGAAGGCATCTTTATATAAGCTTGGAAATACCCAACCACTTGAGAGATCTTTGGGATAATTTGAGGATTTATGTCCTTCAGTTGAATATCTTCCCTAAGATCATGCCTTGAGATCATATTCGAACCCAACCACCTTCAGATATTAAGGGGATCTTTCCCTCATTATTCTCAACAAACCAAATTTCACCCAGAAAAGGTAGAGCTCCCCCAAAAGGGGCACCAGAGAGTTATAACGCTTCCCCAAAGAAGGCCAGAACTCCCTGACAGTGTATAGGGGAGTGCTCCCCTCCAAAACCCATTTTTGAGTGGTTCTTTCAGTGGCAAAAGGCTTGTACTTCTAGTAGACTGATTCCTCCTCTTCAAAACTAGTCTTTGAGGTGTTCTAAGTGTTCCTATCATGTCGTTGGAGGCATGACATAGGCAAGAAGGCAGTATGATGTTAGCAACACTTAAAACACTTGTAGTCAATATGCGACACTTACAACACTTGTAATGACGACACTTGCGACACTATCGAAGTGAGTAATTTTGAGGTGTAACAAAAATAATTTGTTATTTGTTTCAACCAAAGTAGACAATAAAAAAAAAAAGAGATCTATATGGACAATATATATAAATATGTATACCAAAATTATTACTTTAATGAAGGTATGTCAATCATGTGTTTTTACCCCACCAAATTCGCCTTTCTTCGTTAAGATATTTTTTATGTTTGAAGCAAAACCCGTTGGAAATTTAATTCTTTGAATGACCTCTTTTAAATCATTGCTTTGTTTCTCTGTTAATAAACATGGAAGGTTATTTCAGTCTAGTACTCCATCTAATCTATTTGAATATTGGATCACACTTCGCATTGCACGATTGGCTTCCTGAATGTCAATACAAATTTTGACAATTTTTTCTTTGTCTCTCCTACCATCTATGATTCGCCATAACGTTTTAGTCACATTCTTCCCGATATGCATTATATCAAACAAATGAGCTATTTTTAGTTCCTCATAGTAGGAAAACCTCATGAATTGAGAGGGATAAGATTTCATTCCTCGTGGAAGCCCATTATTAATACCTTCATGATGATTGCAGCCTTCATGAAGCATAAAAGAAATCAAAAAAATAATTATCAAATACGGTAAAATAAATTCAATGATTAAAATAAAAATTCAAAACATTACATGATCTACGATACATTATGAAATTGAGTACCTTGATGATTTATATTACATTCCAACCTCCATAAGTGAGGTGTCATTCTTCATGGTTTTAAACCAGTCTCTTCTTTCCCATTGAAAATATGTTTTTCAGTAGTACGATACCTAGGGTTCTTTGGAAGAAGGTGCCTATACTCATCAAGCACCATCTTTCCTAAACTTTTTGAATGAAGATACTTCATCTTAGGGCCACAAACTAGACATGCAAATTCACCCTTTGTTTGAAAACCTGCAACAAATGGATTAATGTCAATTATAGGATGAGATTATTTAAAAAGTAAACATACAGCATGATAAGATTAAAATATTGTATAGTGTTAAAGAGCAATATTAGAATGCTTATACATACCACAAAAATGTGTTAGTCCAGGGGCATCATGATTTGTCCATAAAAGTATTCCATGGAATTTAAATTTCTTCTCCTCGATTGGTTTACATATGTCGTACATTGTGATGCCAGCCCATAACTTTAGTAGCTCGTCGATAAGAGGATCGATATATACATTCATATCTTTAACTTGGTACTTACCTAATTGTTTGAAATTACACATAATTACTAAAGGAAATATATCATGTAATATATATAATTAAATAAATAAACAAAAGATATTATGAAAAAATTGAAACAAATTAAAATGTTAAATTCAAAAAAATAATGTCAACAAATACCTGGAACAATCATTGTCAACATTATGTGCTCCCTCTTTATTGACATCCAAGGAGGAATGTTATTGTTGATAACAAAAATAGGCCACACTGAGTAAATATACCTAAGCTCTTTGAATGGATTAACATCGTCAATTGCCAATGAAAGCCTAACATTATTAGTTTCATCTTTAAAATCTACCCATTTTTCCTCAATTTCCCTAAATGCAGAACCATCAGCAGGCATTCAAAGAACACCATCTTCACTTCTATTTCGTGCATGGTAATCCATAAATTTTCCTATGCTTTCACACCTGAACAATCATTGCAAACGTGGAATTATGGGAATATGACATGGAACCTTTCGAGGAACCATTTTTTTTACTTGATCGGTTTGATATCTACTGATAAGACATTGTGGACATTCGGTTTTCGAAGCATGTTTTCCATAATATAAAATATGGTCATTGGGACATGCATTTATAGTTTGATAATCCATTCCAATGTCTTTGATAATGGCATGAAAACCTCGATATGTGCGAGGTAAAATATTTGACGATGGTAACAAAAATTCACCTAACAATCTACAACATAACAAACAACTAGTTAATGTAAGAATATTAATCGTAAAAAATGCATTCTTATTTTACACATTAATTAACACTAAAAACAAATATAAAAAAATCAACATTTATGTACAGTATGAGATGAAACATATTACATACCTTAGTATCTGTGTCATACAAGTGTTTGACAAATTATTCATAGCCTTTAAGTTCACCAGCAACAATGTAGCGGAGAGAAGATTTGATCTTGATCCTTCGTAAAGTCGTTTATTTGCCTTTTCTAATAGAAGTTCATCATAAATACCATCATTTTCCACATCCTTATCCGGCTGTGAAAACAAATCTTGGATCATTTGATTTGTCCCATCATCTTCTTCCATGGGATCATTAAATTGATTTTCCCCATCATCTTCTTCCATGAGATCCTCATTTGCTTGGTCATGATGATGTTCCTGATCAGCTTGTACAACATCATTTCTACTAATACTTGGTGCAATATTTTGTGGAAAGTTAGAGGGCAACTCTAACTTTATAATTACAAACAATCATGCAAAATTAGTGTATGTTATAACAAACATTCAAACAATATATATACATATATATAATTTTATATAAAATTGACAAAATAAAAAAACATAATGAATATATAGCTAATTACCATGGGACGATATTCATTCGAACTGCCATCAATGTGACCATATTTCCTACAATGTTTTGTAGTTGTTGCTATTAAAATTCTTACGGGACGTCTGAGGCAACATTTTTTACAAGGGAAATAACATCTATCATCACCCTTTTCACCCGCTTTACTTTTTTCCCCACCTCTAACAACATTCTGCGACATTTTTCCGCACAAAAATACCATTTCGGAACCATCGTTGTTATAGCAAGATTGTCGCAACACATTTAAATTGTCAAATATTTATAGGCCAATTTTAGGTCACTATCGTTGCCATTTCGACGATAGTGACCTAAAAATATATATTTGTTTCCACCTATTTATTTTAGGTCATTTTCAACGGTAAAGTTTAACTAAATTATTATGGTCAACATTCGTCGCTTATGCGATGGACTATCTAAGGTTGTCTC
The DNA here is from genome assembly GCA_009831015.1 of Picea engelmannii. Classification (NCBI taxonomy): domain Eukaryota; kingdom Viridiplantae; phylum Streptophyta; class Pinopsida; order Pinales; family Pinaceae; genus Picea; species Picea engelmannii. Next base: position 65,948 of record ML798992.1, read on the forward strand.
TTATGCGACAAACATTGAACATTATAATGCAGTCAAACTGAAGGCATCAAGATTGCGATGAACACGGGGTAGATTTAGAAAAAAAAACTCTTGCATGTTGCAATGAAAGAGTACTTTCGTCGCAAGTGGTCATCGCTTATTTTTCAATATGCAGTAGTGGTAAGAAGGGGTTGAAGGTCCAAAGGGATTTTTGATGGGTAAAATATAAAATCCTATGTATAAACCTTCCATATGCTTCACCCAGGGATCCCCCAAGAAAGAAATGAAACAATTATCTATAAGAAAAGGGGGAACCACAAGAGTAAATGATAGAATGCCTAGAGGGTTATTTGGAGGATAGGAGGTCTCATCATGAGCTGGTCTATCATGATCATAGGTATCTAGCGGTATGACATTACCATCATCTGGCCACCAAGCCAGGGTAGTGGATCTTAGTTTCACAACTTAGAGAAAGGGGATCTCATCACGAGCCAACCTTCTCATTTCTACAAGGTATTTGTGAGTGACAATGTCATTATATGGACACCACACCAAGACATTGGACTTCAAATCATCCTTAAAACATGAAAGAAACAAAGAATGGAAAAATGATGGACTTGGAAAAATTGCATTGCAAACAAAGTTGCCACACACACTCTACAAGGGCACCCATGAATGAGACATTACAACCCCTTGTATGTCATGAACCCCATTCCCATTGAGTCTTGATCCTTAACCACCTCATCCACTTTACTTGGATTAGAGAGGGATCACTTGGGAAACACTCCTTGACCTAAGGAATATCTTCCCAATAGGACACCTCGGCAACCCTCCCATATCCAAGATTGACAAGTTGCATAATGTATTTGAGCACTTACTTGTTTGACAGGGTAATATTTGATGTACATGCTTAGGTGCCTCATTTATTGACTTGATTTAATCGTCATGATATTTTGACTCAAGATCCTTGGAGGGTGTGCTTATTTGTCTTTGCAGGACCTAGTTGGTGGATAGTTTTGGAGTAACAAGCCTATCTTGGGCTTCCGTGGGGCTTGAAGCCCACAGGTTGGATGCCAAAGACCCACATGTTGTATGAGAGAGACATACCTTCGAATGCCTAGAAGACATTGTGGACAACATGACCTAGCCCTCACATGCCAAACGTTTTTCCTAGGAGAGGCAAAACGTCACCTTTGGAGGCATGACGTCATCTAGGACGGATAGGGTTTGGTGGTGAGGTTATTATTCATTGACACAAGGATGTTTTGAGGATAATGGGGCTTTTTCCATGAAGAAATGACCTATATGATTGAAATGTGGCTTTGGAAAGCCTAACTACACTTATCCAACACCAACGACTTGCTCCTAGTGTCAAAATGTCCCCTAAAAGGGTGGCATCACCTTAAGTTAGGGTTTATTTTTGTGTAAAAGTAAATTTTAAGTGAATTGTTTAATATTATTTGTGTAAAGGGGAAATATTAGGGTTGTTGACCCCTAGTATTTTGGTTTACCCTAAAATTATGAGGACAAATTTTGGTGACAATTTGTATAAATAGAGATCATAAGATCTCATTTCATAACATAACTCTCCCATTTGTGAGAAGTATTGGATTGAAATTTTCTCTATCTTTAGCTAGTTATCTCTCTTGTGCTCTTGTATATGGCTATTTATTTGATTATTGGTTGATGTAAGTGATGTGCTAGCCTTAAAAGGATTGTCTCTAGCTATTTTGGTGGTTTGTCTTAGCTTTTTCCTTGAATTGGTAAGGGTTTTTTTACATAATGCTATCACTTGCTATTCAAGCCAAGGTTATTTTCTAGAGCTAGGTGGGAAGTATAAGGTCATACCCCCCACCTTATTCTCCATCATTTTTTTCTTACATTGTATTTTTTTAACAAGGGTTTTCTAAGAGAAGCATAAGGGCATACACCCTCTTAGCCTAAACCCTAGCTAGAGATACTTTCCTTGGGGAGTAAGAGGATTTACACCCCCAAGGAGGTAGTACCTCTATCTCTTTATTTTATTAAATCCATTTACCCAATTATTGAAGGAACTAGTCATTTACTTGTTGCATTGGAGAAATAAATTGTTGCCTTGATAAAGGTGATTTTTTCAAGATTTAAAGTTGTCTCTTTGGGAAATTGTTCCTTGAGCCTTTGGCTCCCTTGCCTCATTGAGGCGTCCCCTTCCAACCATAAATTCTTGATTATGTTACAAAAAATAACCTACAGCCAATAGGGCTGCAGGAAACTAACCCTCTAACCCCTAATAACTCCTAAACTAACCCTAGGATTTAGCCCTGACTTTGCCCTAACTCTCTATTAACCCTAGCGCACCTATTGGGATAGTTAGAAGTTATTTCTAGTGGCTTATTTTTCTGTTGTCAAGCTTAGTTTTCTACAGTCATAAGGCTGATAATATCACTACAACAACCTTTTGTTTCAGCCTTGCTTTTTGTGCTAGAGTTATTGCTTAATCATTGATGAGTTGAGGTAGCTTTCACTAGTTTCCCTCTTGTTTATTTTATCATATTTCTAGCACTTATATTGCATCCTTTGTTATATTAACATAGTTACCAACTTAACGAGAACTCTATAGAGTTCTCGTTTTTTGGAGGGTCAAGTATTTTACCCCGTTTTTAAAAATGGTGCTACCGGTATCACCCCCCTCCATTTTTAGGTGTTTTTTTTTATATTAAGGTTTCCACTTTGTTTTATTAAATACTCGTTTTTTCACTTATTTTCAAATTGTTCAATTTTTTTCTTTTTTTTCTTTTTTCTCAATGATGTTTTTTCATCTATTTTCAAACTTTTCTAATTTATTTTATTTTTATTCAATCGTGTTTTTAATCATATTTTCATGTTTCATCCAATGTTAAAAATGTTGTACACCATTTGTTTTTTTGAAATTAAGATTTTTCATATAATTATCTATCCTTAATTAAGGTATGGTTCCATACATTTTAAATATAGTGGAAAATATCATTTTTAACACACTTTTTTTACCTTACTTCAATACATAAAAAATAATTGTTGTTAAATAACAATATTTTTAAATATTTAGAAAAAAAAAATATAATTCATTTTTTTGGATCAATTAGAAACTAAAATAAATAAGAAAACAAATATAATTGAAATTTGAAAAAAATTAAAAATTAAAACAAATTTATATGAGAAAACACCATTGAAGAAAAACCTAAAAAGATAAAGAGGAAAAGAAAACCATAAAATTATATATATAATAAAAAAATTAAAAAAAAAATTATATCCCAAAAAAACTTCAAAAATATGAAAAAACCACAAAAAAGTTAAAAACATATAAAAAAAAATCCAAATTAAAAAATTTAAAATAAAAATTTGAATACAAAATTTAAATAAAAATTAACAAATACAAGTTGAAAAACCTTAAAACTACAACAACAAAAAATTAAAATTAAAATTTATATCAAAAACCTTAAAAAAAAAAAATTACACAAAAGAAATCATAAATATCTTAAAAAAAGCATAAACATATTTTAGAATATAACATTGTTGTATTATAACAATGTTATAATATAACATTAACATGTTATATTATAACATTGTTATAATATAACATTAACATGTTATATTATAACATTGTTATATTATTATAACATTGTTATAATATTATAGTGTAATATTATAACATTATTATAATATAACATTATTATAATATAACATTGGTATAATATAACATTGTTATAATATAACAATGTTATATTATAACATTGTTATAATATAACAATGTTATATTATAACATTGTTATAATATAACAGTGTTATATTATAACATTGTTATAATATAACAGTGTTATATTATAACATTGTTATAATATAACAGTGTTATATTATAACATTCTTACATTATTAACATATTATCAAAAAAATATTTAAATAAATTTGTAGCTTAGGTAATATTAATGTTTTTGTTATTTTTATTTTATTTTTTAGATGTTTTTTTAAAAACATTTTATTAAATTTTGATTATTTTTCAGTTTTTTTTTTCTACTTTTATTTTTCTTTTTTTAAGTTTGAAGGGATTTTTTTGCTCTCTTTTTTAACAAAAAAAACGTATTTTTGTTTTTTAAATTATTGTTTTTCAGAGAATTTTTAATTTTGTTTCATTTCTTTCTAGTTTTTCTTTGTTTTTCACAATTTTGTTAGATTATAAAATTTCTTAGCTCATATGTTTTGAATATGGTCAATGTAACAATACTTTTAAGAAATTATTTATGTTTCATTCAATGTAACTTGTATTTATTGTTTTATTATTAAAAGTAAAAAATTATTAAAAAGTGACGTTGAATTTTTAAAGTATATTGTGATATTTTCATGGCATTATGTATTACATTGTGTTTTGCGTGCTAATGACATTTAAAAAGTAAACATTTAAGGGTTTATTTTATGGTTTTGTTTATAGTAATGATGAGTTATTTTACCACATTATAAAAATGTGTCATTTTCATACCCCAATTTTAGAATGGATGCTACCGGTAGCAGTACTTTTCAATTTGATGGTCGATTTTGAGGTTTTGATTTTAATGGTACCAAGTGATAAAAATACAATTTAAAATGATATCAAAATTTAACATTTTGAAAAGAAAAGAAAAATTCAAAAACATCTTATTTGTTTTTAGGTGTTGATTTTAAGGTTATTCTGAGCTACTGTCTAAGTTTTCAAGGGCCTATGTTTGAAAAATGTTGTAATTTTGACTCCATTTTAAAAAATGGTGCTACTGATAGCACCACTTTTTGATTTGGGGGTTGATTTTGATGTTTTTTATGCAAAAATATGGTTTTTTGGGGTCAAAGTTCTCGTTTTGAGATCACAATTCTCATTAAGTTGGTAACTATGTTTATTTATTGAGTTGATATATATCATTTAATTTTGATGAAATTAAGGACAAAAATCTTAACTTGCTTTTCCAACTAACATATTGCAAGTATCATTGGCTTTTATTGTGTCTCAAAAAATTAAAATTTAATTTATATCAAAAACCTTTAAAAAAAAATTACACAAAAAAAATCATAAATATCTTTAAAAAAGCATAAACATATTTTAGAATATAACATTGTTGTATTATAACAATGTTATAATATCACATTAACATGTTATATTATAACATTGTTATAATATAACATTAACATGTTATATTATAACATTGTTATATTATTATAACATTGTTATAATATAACAGTGTAATATTATAACATTGTTATATTATAACAGTGTTATATTATAACATTGTTATAATATAACAGTGTTATATTATAACATTGTTATAATATAACAGTGTTATATTATAACACTGTTATATTATAACAATGTTATAATATAACACTGTTATAATATAACAATGTTACATTATTAACATATTATCAAAAAAACATTTAAATAAATTTGTAGCTTAGGAAATATTAATGTTTTTGTTATTTTTATTTTATTTTTTAGATGTTTTTTTAAAAACATTTTATTAAATTTTGATTATTTTTCATTTTTTTTTTTTTTACTTTTATTTTTCTTTTTTTAAGTTTGAAGGTATTTTTTGCTCTCTTTTTTAACGAAAAAAAAATGTATTTTTGTTTTTTAAATTATTGTTTTTCAAAGAATTTTAAATTTTGTTTCATTTCTTTCTAGTTTTTCTTTGTTTTTCACAATTTTGTTAGCTTATAAAATTTCTTAGCTCATATGTTTTGAATATGGTCAATATAACAATACTTTTAAGAAATTATTTATGTTTCATTCAATGTAACTTGTATTTATTGTTTTATTATTAAAAGTAAAAAATTATTAAAAAGTGACATTGAATTTTTAAAGTATATTGTGATATTTTCATAGCATTATGTATTACCTTGTGTTTTGCGTGCTAATGACATTTAAAAAGTAAACATTTAAGGGTTTCTTTTATGGTTTGGTTTATAGTAATGATGAGTTCTTTTACCACATTATAAAAATGTGTCATTTTCATACCCCAATTTTAGAATGGATGCTACCGGTAGCAGTACTTTTCAATTTGATGGTCGATTTTGAGGTTTTGGTTTTAATGGTACCAAGTGATAAAAATACAATTTAAAATGATCTCAAAATTTAACATTTTGAAAAGAAAAGAAAAATTCAAAAACATCTTATTTGTTTTTAGATGTTGATTTTAAGGTTATTTTGAGCTATTGTCTAAGTTTTCAAGCCTATGTTTGAAAAATGTTGTAATTTTGACCCCATTTTAAAAAATGGTGCTACTGATAGCACCACTTTTTGATTTGGGGGTTGATTTTGATGTTTTTATGCAAAAATATGGTTTTTTGGGGCCAAAGTTCTCGTTTTGAGGTCACAATTCTCATTAAGTTGGTAACTATGTTTATTTATTGAGTTGATATATATCATTTAATTTTGATGAAATTAAGGACAAAAATATTAACTTGCTTTTCCAACTAACATATTGCAAATATCATTGGCTTTTATTGTGTCTCAAAAAATTAAAATTTAAATTTAAATTTAATTTATATCAAAAACCTTTAAAAAAAAAATTTACACAAAAAATCTATAAATATCTTTAAAAAAGCATAAACATATTTTAGAATATAACATTGTTGTATTATAACAATGTTATAATATAACATTAACATGTTATATTATAACATTGTTATAATATAACATTACCATGTTATATTATAACATTACCATGTTATATTATAACATTGTTATATTATTATAACATTGTTATAATATAACATTATTATAACATTGTTATAATATAACAGTGTAATATTATAACATTGTTATAATATAACATTGTTATAATATAACAGTGTTATAATATAACATTGTTATAATATAACAGTGTTATAATATAACAGTGTTATAATATAACAGTGTTATATTATAACATTCTTACATTATTAACATATTATCAAAAAAACATTTAAATAAATTTGTAGCTTAGGTAATATTAATGTTTTTGTTATTTTTATTTTGTTTTTTAGATGTTTTTTTAAAAACATTTTATTAAATTTTGATTATTTTTCAGTTTTTTTTTTCTACTTTTATTTTTCTTTTTTTAAGTTTGAAGGGATTTTTTGCTCTTTTTTTTAACAAAAAAAAAAGTATTTTTGTTTTTTAAATTATTGTTTTTCAGAGAATTTTTAATTTTGTTTCATTTCTTTCTAGTTTTTCTTTGTTTTTCACAATTTTGTTAGCTTATAAAATTTCTTAGCTCATATGTTTTGAATATGGTCAATATAACAATACTTTTAAGAAATTATTTATGTTTCATTCAATGTAACTTGTATTTATTGTTTTATTATTAAAAGTAAAAAATTATTAAAAAGTGACATTGAATTTTTAAAGTATATTGTGATATTTTCATAGCATTATGTATTACCTTGTGTTTTGCGTGCTAATGACATTTAAAAAGTAAACATTTAAGGGTTTCTTTTATGGTTTGGTTTATAGTAATGATGAGTTCTTTTACCACATTATAAAAATGTGTCATTTTCATACCCCAATTTTAGAATGGATGCTACCGGTAGCAGTACTTTTCAATTTGATGGTCGATTTTGAGGTTTTGGTTTTAATGGTACCAAGTGATAAAAATACAATTTAAAATGATCTCAAAATTTGACGTTTTGAAAAGAAAAGAAAAATTCAAAAACATCTTATTTGTTTTTAGGTGTTGATTTTAAGGTTATTCTAAGCTACTGTCTAATTTTTCAAGCCTATGTTTGAAAAATGTTGTAATTTTGACCCCATTTTAAAAAATGGTGCTACTGATAGCACCACTTTTTGATTTGGGGGTTGATTTTGATGTTTTTTATGCAAAAATATGGTTTTTTTGAGCCAAAGTTCTCGTTTTGAGGTCACAATTCTCATTAAGTTGGTAACTATGTTTATTTATTGAGATGATATATATCATTTAATTTTGATGAAATTAAGGGAAAAAATCTTAACTTGCTTTTCCAACTAACATATTGCAAGTATCATTGGCTTTTATTGTGTCTCAGGCAGGTACTTTACTCTCAACTGTTGGAAATATAAGATTGAAACTTTTTGTTCTTTTCTAAATCTTTCTTAATTATTATTTAATGTGTTACTGATAACTTAACATGCATAGATAAACAATATTTGATCCATCACACAGAATACACAGAGACACGGATTTCTTATGAGGAAACCCATAAAGGGAGAAAACTTCTTCTTCTTAGGATGTCAATAGAGCTCCAACTTTCATGTACATCACAATATTTGAGCTCCAACTCAAATATGAGGCTACAACCTCTGATTGCAAGTTACAACTTGCAGAGAGCAACAACTCTCAGATTTCTCTAGCAACAACTAGATGGAAGTACCAACTCCCAGGTTTCTCTAGCACCAACTCCCAGAATATCTTCTAGCACCAACTAGAATTCAGAGGACTACAATCCTCCCTAGAACCAACCTACCACCCTGATTGAATCTTAAAAAACTTTACTTACTTGCTCTGTCTCTGATATGGTCTGTTACAGCTCCATGATTCCTCTGCCTTCTTCATCTTCTATCCTCTGTTATTTTTCTTCCTATGCTCAACTACCCTCATGTTCAACTTCTCTTCTTCCTTTTATGCTCTGTGTTGCCTCTCCAGACTCTTCACTGCGCCACCGATATCCACTACATCTCCTCCTACCCAAATTCCTCACTCCTCAAAAGACACTCTATCTCTTCTCTATTATGCATGTCATTCACACGTTGAGTCATCTTCATGATCATCATATGAACTCTTCATCTTCTCTGGCCGTTATTCAAGGTTCTTTGGCTTCTCTGGAATTTATCCTGAGAATATTTTACTTCTCCGTCAGTCGAAATTCTTCTTCATCTCTGACAATTACAATCAGTCGATTTTTGGCTCCTTTGGCTCCTAAGCCTCTTCCTTCTCGTGACCTTCAGCGGTGACCTGGGGCCAATCACTTCGGGACTTCGTGTTTTGGGTCATCTGTCATGAATCACCCTGACTCTCCCAACTCCCGATCTTCTGAACTCTGAAGTGGATCTTAGCGATGTGTTATCTCCTCCCTCTATATGACCTTGGGCGATCATCTCATGTGACCATGCAATTGCACGTGTGTCCAAAGGTGGTTTATACCAAACTGCTTTTCGCCTTGGAATTTACCTCGAGCCTCCAGGTGTCCTTTCTCCAAAACCATGGTTTCGATTGTGGCCTGCCCTAAACTCATTAACAGTCATGCACCTTCAATCCCCACAATGCAACGAGATCGTCGATCTCACGATCTTGATGATGCTCATGAAATGACGGTTCAGATATGTCCTTCCTGAATCAATGGTTGTGATTTACTTTGTGATTCGGGCTCCGGGAGTTTTAAGTCTCAAGCCCTTCTTTCCTCTGTATGAAAATATTCCGGAGTGGAGGATCTATTGACACCTGTCTCTTGAGTCTACGATCAATATATCCTCCGTGAGTCCGACCTTCGGGACTTTCAATTCTCAAACTCTCATTTTCTTCTGGAGCATTTCACCCAGAGTCCATGATCTAACGATGTGTGGTCTTCTCGAATAAATGGTCACAATCCCTTTGGGTATTTAGGGTTCATAAATCTCAACTTTCCAACCTGTCAACCTTCCTTTTCTTTTCCCTGGATCTGACAATCCACTGACGTGTGTCCCTTTTGGATCAACGGGAACGATCCTTCCACGTCTCTGGACTTCAGAATTCTCAAGTCTCAACTGGAAATCCTTGAAGTGAGATCTCTCTGAAATCTCAGATCATCTAACATGTACTCCCCTTGATGATCAATGGTTGATATTTGTCTTCGATGATTTTTACATTCTCTCCATCCACAAACTTCCAAAGTTGTGGACTTCGCACCACCTTTCCTCCTCGACGATGGACGACCCCAAACCACTTCGAGACTTTGGAACTTTGGGCAAGTGTTGGTGGTAAAACCCCTAGAGTGATGTCACTTCCTTACGTCACTTGATGATGTGTCATGAGCCTAGTAGCTACCACGTGTCACCCGGATTTGTGATTTTCACATACCTGAAATGTTGAATCAAATTGACACTTGTCATTGTCTGATTGTGCCACGTGTCCTTGCTGACATAGTCTTGATGATGTGGATCCTCATTCACTTCGATATTTTGGCCTTCAGGACTTCAGGTATTTCAACTTTTCAAGTCCGCAGTTCTTCTGAAGTGAGAATCCTTGAATAGTAACTTCCTCACAACGTTTAGACCCGAACTAAATGTTGTCCATCGATCATGTTTTTAGATCGATGACTCGATATTTCTGCAATGATTATTTTCTATCTTATCCTGTCCTTCCACTTAAAAATTATCTGACAGATGTCATTTACTCTGGCTCTCCGGACTTTAGGTTTTTCAAGTCTCAAATTGAAAAATCCTCGAAGTGATTTTCTCCGGAGTTGAGGATCATGTACCACCTATCAATCTTGATGATGGACAATCCCTTCTTACTTTGGGACTTTGGGAATTTGAAAATTTTTCTCTCCTATGCTCATCCAAAGGCTTAACCTTCGAGCATTTGTTTCTGAATCCAATGAATGTTGATCCTCGGTGCTCAGATCCAACAGATCAGATATGTACTTATCCTCTACGCTTCCTCTGGTCACTAGACGATGATCTAACAGTCATCGGGTATTCAGGATTGGTGATCCAATGACCACTGTCATTATTCATCCTGAGATTTCTGATCTCTCTGACTTAGAATGTTTTCTAAGTGTTCAAAGGTCTCGTCCTTTTCTCCTCCTACGATTTCATCTCTTGGACCTCGACTGCACTTCTGGAAAGCGTAAAGTGCTATCTCTTCTGATCTTTGATTTTTGCATACTGTTCGCTCCTCTTGAGCTTACGCTTCCTTATGCTCTGCCTTATGTTCTTTCCATTAATGAAAAGAAAACATTTCATGTAAATTGATGTAGGAGCATCTCTCCACATTAGCAATGTGTCATCCAGCCAACACATTCAGCGCACATTCATGGAGAAAGAGAGAGGCGCTAACCCTCCCACTTTAAAATTTTTGGAATATGATCTGATACGGATCATTCATGTTGTAAAGTTGTAAGAGAAGGCCATGCCTCTTTGCAGGTAGTGGTTGAGGTTGCCTTTAATGGTTGCCTGCAGCAAGTCTAGATCATAGTCAGGTCTGCGACATCCATTTATGGAATAGAGGTAGAGTGTTTGAACTGATGACATCGATGGCACTAAGACAGTGAAGAGGATAAGCTTGTAGATCCCTATTTTGTATTTAGAAAAATGAGGAGATAGGGGATATATATCGAGGGAGAGAGGCCTTAGGAGGTCTTAGAAGTTCTGAGAGAGAGATTGAGAGAAATAAGACTCTGAGCAGTCCAGGTTTTGTAAATCATCTGTATAGATACCTAGAGATTAATATAAAAGCAGTTTTTCCTGCATATTGTTGTTCATGTGATTATGTTTCATGAATGAATGTTGTAGATGTATGATAGATTTAATTTATAGTAGGAATATAGATTTCTCTATCTTTGTTTGAGTTGTTGAATCATTCTAGGTTCTTTAGGCTATGAAAGGATTGCACAACAGAACGTTGGAACTTTTGTAGCCAGCGCAAGGAGTGCGCACCTGATTATCGAATCGAGTTCAAGAGGGGACGTGCCAGGAGGGCACACCAGAAGGATTCACATACTCAAGAAGGAAAATCAAGAATTCTAAATACCTTGGAGGTAATACTGTGCAGAGGAGTACACAGAGAGACAAAACTTTTGGAGGTTCTTTAGAGCTCTTCCAAGAGGGCATCGAGCAAGTGCAAGGAGTGCACCAAGGAGAAATCTATTTCTAGTTGTTTGAGAAGAGAAGTTTCTAGGAGAAGACACTTACAGAGTTGATGAACACTCTGGATGAAGACCTGTGCAAGGAGTGCATCAGGAAAACGCTCAGAGGAAGTGTTGAAAGACTACCATCTGAAGGCCAGTCGGAGCGTAAGGAGTGTGCGTAGAGAGGACTCAGTCTAAGTCCATAAGATCAGGAGAGATAGTATTTCCAAAATGCAAGAGAGAACCAAAGTTGAAAGGCTTACAGAGGACAAATCAAAGGTTGAGACCTTCGAAACATTGGAAATCTTCCAAGTCAGGAAGAAATCACAAGCTTAGGAAAAAGAGCACAGTAGTCGTAGATCAGTTGCGGAGGAGAAAATCTGGACCGTCAAATCCACGTCCAAACACCCATCAAAGATCATAGGAGAAAAAGAGATCTCGGCCGTCAGATCTGAAGAGCATGGAATAACAGTCATTGGATCAAGGTAAAGTGCAAAAATGTTAACCCTTTGCGTGCACAAGAGAACGGGCTTGTCAAAGTCCTGAAGTTTTGAATTCATTTGGGTTCGTTCATCGTAAAGAAGGATGCATGACATAAATCCATACATTTCGAGTAAAATCACTCTGGGAGGAATGAGTGCACAAGATTTGAAACTCTCGAAGCCCGAAGCACTGAAGGAAATCTGGACCGTCAGATCCAGAAAAGGACCCATGGTGCAAAATAGGAAGAGAGATAGAGAAGACAGTCGGACTACATCAAGTGGTATCTGATTGATTTTTTTCTACAGATTGTAGGCAAAGTAGAGAAGGTGAAAATAGACAATATGATACATCAAATGGTATCGGAAGCTGGAGTTCACTTGTGGATAGAAGGTGAATAAGGAGATAGAGTAATGATGCTCTGTAAATATTGTTGCAAGGTGTGTAGCAAATGGTAGATAGCCAGGAGGGATAAAGGAAAAAAATATGGCTACTGAAGACCATGTGTGGGGTCGAAGAGGAGACCACCAACAGAAAAGAAACCCATAAATTGACAAAGAGCTCGTTGAGATAAGAGGGAGAATGGAACAGTTGACATTGAAGATGCAGCAGGAGGCAAAAGTACACTAGAGGTACGAATGGCCTCTGAACAAGAAATCCAAATGGCCTGTTCAAAATTTGTTGGCCAGGAAACAACAACAAGAGTTGAGGAAGTGGTTAAGGTATGATGAAAATCTCAGTGACACATAGTTGGTTTGTATATGTGGACCAGAATTTGGAGAAACCCTTAAGGACGAGGAAGGGAGATTAGTTTCAGGTATCATAAACTACCAGGAGGGCAGAGACAAATTTCCAAATTGCCAGGTGGGAAATGGAAGGAGATCGGTGGGTGGTCTCATAGACTGCCAGGTGGGAAGTGATGGAAGTTCAAATTTCCAAGTGGGCAATGAGATAAGGTCAGTTGATCTCATATACTGCCAGGTGGGAAGAAATGGAATTTTGAGTTTCCAGGTGGGCAATGGAAAGAGATCAATAGGAGGTCTCGCATACTGCCAGGGGGGCATTGCTAAAAGTTCAAGTTGTCAGGTGGGCAATGAAGAGGGATCATTGGATCTCATAGACTACCAAGTGGGAAGCAGAAAATTCCCAAATTTCCAGGTGGGTAGGGGAAAAGAGATGAGACTGTCTGAGAGTATCACGGGCTCTGTTGAGAGTTCATATCATCAAGGAGTGTTTATGGAAGAGGATCAAAGGAGAATTATGATCATTGGGGTAATTCGAGTATTCCTACCAAGAATATCAGTTGAGGAGGCAGCAGGAGAAGGACATCCAGTAGAGACTGTCAAAGAAGAGGAAGAAATAGAGAAAACACTGATGTGTACCCCAGCAGAAGGAGAAGAGCATTCAAAGAAATGGCTCAAATTTTCCAGCTAGGAAGCTCAAATGGAGATGACTGAAGCACTGGAGCCTGCACCAGAAGAGGAAGCAGACAACATGGATTTTATTGATCTATATGAAGAATTGGAAGCCTTGGAGAAGAGGGTGATAGTGAAAATCTTTCACATCCAACAGATCAAATTGGAGACAGATGGAGGAGCGTACCAGCCCCAGGAGCGGCTGGGAGAAGTTGCACTTGAGCCAACACAAGGGGAGATGACAGTCAAGTTGTCAGAAGAAGAATCTGAGAAGAAACTCAGTGATGGGACTGCAGGACTGGAATCTAAAGTAGGGTGGCAAGCTAAGGCCACAAGAAATGGAGAAAATCATAAGGGGGATCGAGTTGATCTACCCACTGAGGAGAAGGGAGTGTAGCAGAGAATACTACATAAGAAGAGCTATCCACTAGAGAAGTTGGATGAGGTGATAGAGGAGATCAAGAAGTTGATGTTGAGTTCAGCAGAAGCAATCAGAAAACAGGAGATGAACAAAAGATAGCATGTCATAGCAGCAGGGAAGAAGAAGAAAAAGATGCAAAAGCAACAACATAGTTGGAAAGGAGCAAGAGGACAGCTCCAAGGGAAATTTTGGGATCCAGGTGGATTTCAACGCTGGAGAAGAGGAGCTCATGAGAAAGAGCTCATGATTTTTCTAGCATGGGATTATTATGTAGGAGCATCTCTCCATGTCAACAACGCGTCAGCCAACCAACACATTCAGTGCGCATTCATGAGGAAAGGGAGAGGCCCTGACCCTCCCACTTTTAAATTTTTGGAATATGATTCGATATGGATCATTCATGTTGTAAAGTTGTAAGAGTCGCCCTCACCTCTGTATAGGTAGTGGTTGGGGTTTCCTTTAATGGTTGCATGCAGCAAATCCATATCATATTTAGGTCTACAACATCCATTTATGGCATAGAGGTAGATTGTCTGAATTCATGACAATGATGGCACTAAGACGGTGAAGAGGATAAGCTCGTAGAGACCTCTTTTGTATGTAGAAAAATTAGGAGATAGGGGAGAGATCTCAAGGGAGAGAGTCCTTAGGAGGTCTTAGAAGTTCTAAGAGAGATCTTGAGAGAACTGAGACTCTGAGCAGTCCATTTTTTGTAAATCATCTATATAGATACACAGAGATTAATAGAAATGAAGTTTTTCCTGCATATTCTTGTTCATGTGTTTATGTTTCATGAATGAATTTTGTATATGTATGATATTTTTCATTTACGGTAGGAAGATATATTTCTCTATATTTGTTTGATTTGTTGAATCACTCCATGTTCTTTAGGTTGTGCAAGTTGTGCACAACAGAACGTTGGAAGTTCTCTAGCCAGTGCAAGTAGTGTGCACCTGAATATCCAATCGAGTTCAAGAGGGGATGTGCCAGGAGGGAATACCAAAAGGATTCACAGACTCAAGGAGGAACCTCAAGGTTGTTGAATACCTTGGAGGTAAGACTATGCAAAGGAGTGCACAGAGAGACAAAACTTCTAGAGGTTCTGTAGAGCTCTGCCAAGATGGCATTGAGAGAGTGCAAGGAGTGCACCAAGGAGAACTCTATTTCGAGTTCTATGAGAAGAGAAGTTTCCAGGAGAAGACACTTACAGAGTTGTTGAACACTCTATATGAAGACCTGTGCAAGGATTGCATTAGGAAAATGCTCGGAGGAAGTGTTAAAAGACTACCATATTAAGGCCAGTCAGAGTGTAAGGAGTGTGCGTAGAGAGGACTCAGTCTAAGTCCATAAGCTCAGGAGAGATAGAATTTATAGAATGAAAACGAGACCCAAAGTTGCAAGGCTCATAGGAGACAAATAGAAGGTCGAGACCTTCGAAACATTGAAAATCTTCCAAGTTAGGAAGAAATCATAAGCTCAGGAGGAAGAGCACAACAGTTTTAGATTAGTTGTGGAGGAGAAAATATGGACCGTTAAATCCACGTACAGACACCCATCAGAGAGCGCAAGAGAAAAAGAAATATTAGCCGTCAGATCTAAAGGACATGGATCAACAACCATTGGATCAAGGTAAAGTGCACAAATGTTAACCCTTTGCATGCACAAGAGAAAGAGATTGTCAAAGTTCTGAAGTTCTGAAGATATTTGGGGTCGTTCATCATCGAGAAGGACGTGTGGCAGAAATCCATACATTTCGAGTAAAATCACTTTGAGAGGAATGAGTGCACAGGAGTTGAAAATCTCGAAGCCCAAAGCGCCAGAGAAAATATGGGCCATCGGATCCATAAAAGGATGCATGGCACGAGATCGTGAACTCTGGGAGAAAGTGCTTTAGGAGAATTGTGAAGGAGGAGGTTGATATTAGAGATCATTGAAGCCTGAACAACTGAAGTGAGCGAAAATCGTCGATCTAGAGGAGGATCGGTGTCACCACATTGTTAACTCCGAAAAGATTCACTCCGGAGACTTGAGGCTGTTGAGATTTGAAATAGTCAAAGGTCGGAGTCCCGAAAATGACGAGAGCCATCGATGCAAGGGAGAACACATGGCAGCAGATCTTCCACTCCGGAAGATACCGAGTTAGCATAGGAGAAGTTTGGGATTTTATATCTCAGAAGTCCGGAGACTCGGAGGAAATCTTGGCTGTCCATTGAGAACAGGGTCACAGGACCATTGATCCAAGTTGAAAGGTCAAACATCTGAAGGATGATTAGGACCGTTGATCGGTAAGGACAGGTGTCCATAGATCATCAGTTCCAAAGGATTGACGTACGAAAGGAAGTTGGGTTTGATATTTCAAACTCCCAGAGTCTGGAATCGCGAAGGGATATGATCCATTGATTTAGAGAGGACAGATATGAACAATCAATCCAGGGTACCGTCAAGATCGGGAGATCGATGGTCCCATATCATTTCAAGGACTGGAGGTGCGTGGAATTTAATAGGAAGTTGCATGGTCATGTGAGGACGTCATCCAAATTCACATGTGAAGAAGGAGCTTAGTGAAGGGAGCTCATGGATTCAAGATTTGAGATCTCAGAAGTCCAGAACCCAGAGAGGATATCGACTATCATATCACAAGGGATAGTGACCATTGATCTGGGTGAGTGGATTTCAAAATTTCAGGGATCGGGCTTTTGAAGAAGAAGCGTTGGGATGAGTTCCAACTTCACAAAACGTGAAGTCCCGACGCACTTGAAGGTTGTGCCCCAGTCACAGCCTAAGGTCACATCAGAAGAATTTAAAGGAGGAGCTAAAGACCGTTAGCCCATGTCGGGGTTTTGGGAATTGAAGGAGTCAAGGTGACTCACATGAAAAAGTCCTGAAATATTGAAACGTGAAACACCTGTGGTTGCATGGGGGAATCTTTCCCCAAGTGCTTGTGTACATGGGTGTAGTTTTTTTAGGGCTTGTGGATCAGGTAGCAAGATTCCAATAGGGAATTGAAGAGCCATTTCGACTCAGGAATTTGAAGATCCATCGACCGGGAAGTCGGCGGACCCCACCAAGGTAGGGGGTCTGCATCATAAACATACCAACAATCTCCCCCTTTAGAATTGATGGAAACCCTAACATGCTACTTAGATATCCAATTGTAGCATCCAGACCACTCCTTTTCTCCCCCTTTGTCATCAATGTCAAATAAAACATGCTTCCCTTGAGCAATTGCAATAGTTTTCAAAGGTATTTGATACTCAACCAACACATACTCCCCTTGACAGGATGGAATTTTTAACTTGGTAATAAGGTCACGCCCAACTTCTGGCATAGATACTCAAACTGAGCTTTTGCAAGTGGTTTAGTGAAGATATCAACAATTTGATCTTTAGATGGAATATAATGCAAATAAACAACAGTTTTGGTCACTTGTTCCCTTAAGAAGTCATACTTCATGGGTATGTGCTTTGTCTTGGAGTGAAATATGAGATTCTTTGACACACTAATTGCACTAGTATTATCACAATGGATTGGGATTGGTGCATTATACTTTACCTCCAAGTCTGCAAGTGTCTGAATCATCCATAATACTTGGGTACAGCAAGTGGTAGCTACAATGTATTCATCTTATGTAGTCGATAAGGAAATGGAACCTTGCTTCTTGCTCAACCATGCTACAAGAGAATCTCCTAAGAAGAATGCACCTCCACTCATGCTTTTCCTTTCATCCATGCAATTAGCCCAATCAACATCTGAATAGACTGATAGTTGAAAATTCTGATTTCTAGGATACTTGGCCATAGTTCATTGTTCCTTTCAAGCATATGAATATTCTTTTGACAGCTAACAAATGACTCTATTTAGGTGCATCTTGATACCTTCCTACCATTCCAACATCACGCATTATGCCTAGATGGGATGTTGTGATGTACAATAGGCTTCCTATCATAGACCTATAGGAATTCTGATCAACATCAGGTGAGTCATCATCCTTGATTAACTTGCATCCAGTGACAATAGGTGTGATCATAGGTGTAGAATCTTCCATTTGAAACCTTTTCAATATTTCTCTTAGATATTTCTCCTGAGAAAGAAATAATCCTTCAGACCTCTGAGTAATTTGCAGACCAAGAAAGAATGGCATTTCCCCTATCATAGACATTTCAAATTCAGACTGCATGGCAGAGGTAAACCATTGTACCAACGAAGAATTATTGCTTCTGAAGATGATGTCATCTACATAGACCAGCACAATGAGCAAATCATTACCCTTTGTTTTGATATATAGATTGTTCTCAATTGTTCCTCTCTGGAACCCTTTGTCTTGAAGATACTTATCCAGTCTATAATACCAGGCACGAGGAGCTTGTTTCAACCCATATAAATATTTCTTCAGCTTGCAGACAAAATCAGGGTTATCTGATAGTTGGAAACCCATTGGTTGTTCCATATAGACTTCTTTTTTTAGATCTCCATTTAGAAAATCTGACTTGACATCCATTTGATAGAATTTAAACTGTTTATGACAAGCATAGGCAAGAAACATTCTAATAGCTTCTAATCTTGCTATGGGTGCAAATGTTTCATCAAAGTCCAGTCCTTCTATTTGAGCATATCCTTTGCATACCAATCTAGCCTTATTTCTTACAATATTTCCTTGCTCATTCATCTTATTTTTGTAGACCCATTTGGATCCTATTAAATTTTTATTTGATGGCCTTGGAACGAGTTCCCAAGTGTCATTCTTTTCAATTTGGTCCAGTTCCTCATTCATTGATTTTAACCAACTTACATCTTCACTGGCTTCATTGAAGTTCTTGGGTTCCACCATGGATATGAAGGCTATATGTGATTGTTCGGTGTCTCTGATTATCCTCCTCCTAGTCTATACACTTTTTTCTTTCTCATCAATTATTTGACTTTCAAGATGATTCTTTTGAGTAATTCTAGAGGAAGAATTTGATGTTGATTGTTGTCCTGACTCTTCTTGTCTGGGTGTCTCTTCTCCACCTGATTCACCATCTTCTTGTGATTCTAGGATTTTTTGTTCTTCATTTTCATTATTCTCATCATCTTTTTCATCTGGATTAGTTCTTATTCTTTGTTAATCTTTTACATGAGCTTCTTCATCAATTCAAACATCAATACAATCTACTAATTTGTGCATTATTTTGTTAAATCATTTGTAACCTTTGATGTTCGCTGCATATCCTAAGAAGATACCTTCATTAACTCTACTATCAAATTTGCCTAGAAGATCATCATTATTTTTATGTAGCATTTACTTCCAAATACTTTGAAGTTCTTAATGGATGAAGGTCGACCAAACCACAATGCATGTGGAGTTTTATCATTGTCTGGCCTTAGATGTGCTTTGTTCAGAATATGAATAGTTGTGTGAACAACCTCCACCGAGAAGGTTTGTGAAATGTCCCTTTCATTCATCATAGCCCTTACCATCTGTTGAACTGATCTATTTTGGCATTCTACAACTCCATTTTGCTAAGGAGTACCTGGAATAGTATATTATCTTTTAATTCCATGTCTATCACATAATTCTTTGAAATATCTTGACAGAAATTCTCCTCCTCTATCTAAGCGAATTGCCTTTAACTTTCTTCCTGTCTGATTCTCAGCTAATGCCTTAAACGTTTTGATCTTCTCAAACGCATCAGATTTTTCTCTAAGAAAGGCAACCCACATACGTCTACAGAAGTCATCAATGACTAGCATAAAGTAATGTTCTCCTCCAGTTCTTTCTTTTCGTGATGGTTCGCATAGATCCATATGAACAAGTTGAAGCGGTTTCTCTAAATATGTGAAACTCTTCGGTTTGAATTGAGCACAAGTCAACTTCCACATTTGGCAGGACTCGCATACAGAGTTATTAGGCTTAGATATTTTTGGAAGGTCTTTCACAGCACCTTCATTATTCAGTTTGACAATATGATCAAAATTCAAGTGTCCAAGCCTTTTGTTCCATAACTAACTTTCATCAATTTCCTTAAATGGCATTTCTCCTTATCTTCCTTCGGAACATATACATTATTTTTGGTTCTACCCCTTTTGCAAGAAACTCTCCTATGTTTACTCTCTTTATCTTACAATTCTTGGTAGTGAAAGTGACATCACATCCTCTATCACATATCTGACTGACACTGATAAGATTGTGCTTTAAACCATCAACAAATAATACATCTTGATAATTGCTTCTTCCATTACTTAAGCTTACTAGACCTTTACCTCTGATATTTCCTGGTGCATCATTTCCAAAGGTCACACTTCCTGATTTATTTTCCTTGAGTGATAGGAACTTACTTTTGTCACCTGTCATATGACTGGAGCATCCATTGTCAATATACTAGGAGTCTTTTTGTCTTTGAGCTAACAACACCAATCCACACTTGTTATCTTCATTCTTCTTCCAAACATTGACGTTTTCATCTCTTTGATTTGAATCTGGCTTATAGTTATTTAAGCAATAGTATGTAGCTTTATGTCCATAATTATGGAAAATGTAACATTTTGGTTCATTGAACAAAGGATCATAACGATTGTTATGCTTAGTTTGCATCTTTTTCCCAGCCGTCACATGATTTGCAGTCTATGGTTGTGTGTAACTTGGTTGTATCATTATTTGTTGAGACATGTATTTATTCCTTGGTTGTCTTGATTTCTCATGTATAAATCTTAGAGAACAATTTACATCTTTGTGGCCAAAGTTAGAGTAGTAAAAACAATATCCATAGAAAAAATCTTTGTACCTGGAAAATGGTTGTCTTCTTTGAGCAGGTCGATTTCTTCCATGTTGATGATTTTATTGAGCAGAGAGTGTATTATTTCTTTGTTCTTCAGATTTAGTTCTGGTAGCTTTTCCTTCACTCCTCCTTGGCGGTTGATTCTCTTCCTTTGTTTCTGCAGGTTTGTTGTTGGCAGTAGTTGTAGATTTGACAAACTTGATGGATTCTTTGTTGCTTGGATGACCACTACTTGATCCCTCTTCATAGCCCAAACTAGTTTTCAACTTTGAATTCCTTTGTTGATTCATAATGGAGGATAATCCTTCTGAGGCTTTAATACTAGTCAGATTCTGATGATATAAGGCTTGAAATTTCTCTAGATCTTTTCTGACAGTCACTACTTCAGCTTCCAATTTTCACCTTTTTTTTCGGCTTCATTCAATTGTTGTTTGAGAATGTCTTCAATATTCTTAGCTTCTTCTAACTTAACCTTCAACATATTAATTTCTTCAGATGGTTCCTTGCATGTTTTCTCATACCTGAGCAGTAATTGTTTTTGTCTTCTTTTCTTTTCTCTGAGTCCATCAATCTCTTCCATGGAACTGACAAGTTCTCCTTCAAGATCTACTCCTGCTTCACAGTCAGTGAACTAACTTCATGTATCTTCAATGTTTATATCTTCTAAACTATTAGCATGATATCATTTATTTTATATTCAATATAAGACTCACTGCTTTCATCATCTGAGGGATTATCATCACTGTTTACACAAAGGATTTTCTTCTTAAAATTATTCTCTTTATAGAACTTTTTGTGTTTGTTCTTCTCTTCATCGTAATATGTCTGATCCTTTATTTTGTGAGGAAACTTGGATTCAAAATGGCCTATCTTACCATAGTTGAAACATTTGATGGGAAATTTACCTTTGTATTTGTCTGATCCTTTCTTCAGTCTTCTCACAAAATTTTCTTCAATCTCATCTATATCGGAGTCTATTTTTTTCTCTACTTTAAAATATGCCTCTCTTGTAGTGGATTTACTTTTGGTGATTCTCATTTCATAAGCATTTAGGGTTCCAAGAAGTTGATCTAGTGTCAACATTTTGAGATCAGTGATTTCCTCTATAGCAGAGACCTTTGAGTTAAATCTATCAGGAAGAGATCTTAATATTTTCTGGATTAGAAAAGAATCAACTATCGTTTCACCTAGGCCTTTCATAGTGTTGACAAGTTCTTATATACGTAAGAAGTACTTACTAATAGTTTCATCTTCATCCATCTTTAACTGCTCAAAATTGAGTCTGTGAGTCTGAAGTTTTGTGTATTTCACCTTTTCATCACCTTCATAACTACTTATCATCTTGTCCCACATAACTTTTGTTGAATCGCAGTGCATGACTTTGACAAAATATGCTTATGCAAGCTCACTCGGAATAGAATTCATAGCTTTAGCGTTGAATCTGAATTATATCTTGTCATCCTTATTATCTAGTACAATTGGCTTTACATAACCAGTCTCTACCACATCCCAGACATCTGCACCTAAAGATATTATGTAGGTTCTCATCCTAACTTTCCAGAAGGCAAAGTTTGTTCCATTGAACAAGGGGCCCTTATTGGTTGAAGTTCCTTCATGACTTGTCATGTTCAAGCTTACTTATCTACCTTTCAATAAAACGAACATGCTTTGATACCAATTGTTGGAAATATAACTAATAGGGGGGCGGTGAATCAGTTATAATATAAGCTTGAAAATTATTGTTCTTTTCTGAATCTTTCTTAATTATTATTTAATGTGTTACTGATAACTTAACATGCATAGATAAGCAATATCTGATCCATCACACATAATACATAGAGACACAGATTTATCATGAGGAAACCCATAAAGGGATAAAACCTCTTCTTCTTAGGATGTCAATCAAGCTCCAACTTTCATGTACATCACAGTCTTTGAGCTCCAACTCAAATCTGAGGCTACAACCTCTAATAGAAAGCTACAACTTGCATAGAGCACCAACTCTTAGATTTATCTAGAAACAACTAGATGGAAGCACCAACTCCCAGGTTTCTCTAGCACCCACAAGAAGGAAGCACCAACTCCCATAATATCTTCTATAACCAACTAGAATTCAGAGGATTGCAATCCTCCCTAGCACCACCCTACCACCCTGATTGAATCTTACAAAACTTTAATTACTTGCTTTGTCTTTGATACGCTCTATTACAACTCCATGATTCCTCTGCCTTCCTCGGCTTCTATCCTCTGTTCTTTTTCTTCCTACACTCAAATACCCTCTTATTCAACTTCTCTTCTTCCTTTTATTCTCTTTGTTTCCTCTGCATACTCTTCACTGCGCCACCAATCTCCACTACATCTCCTCCTACCTACATGCCTCACTCCTCAAAAGACACTATGTCTCTTCTCTATTCTGCATGTCATTCACATGTCGAGTCGTCTACCTGATCATCATATGAACTCTTCATATTCTCTAGCCATTATTCAAGGTTCTTTGGCTTCTCTGGCAGTTATCCTGAGAATATTTTTCTTCTCTATCAGTCAAAATTTTTCCTCTTCTCTGGAAGTTACAGTCAGTCATTTTTTGGCTCCTTTGGCTCCTAAGATTCTTCCTTCTTGTGAACTTCGACAGTGACCTGGGGCCAATCACTTTGGGACTTAGCATTTCGGGTCATCTGTAGTGAGTCACCCCGACTCTCCCAACTCCCGATCTACTGAAATCCAAAGTGGAGCTTAGCGACGTGCTAGCTCCTGCCTCGATATGAGCTTGGGTGATGAGCTCATGTGACCATGCGATTGCAGGTGCATCCAAAGGTGGTTTAGACCAAAATTCTTTTCTTCCGGCAATTTACCTTGAGCCTCTAGGTGTCCTTTCTCCAAAACCATGGTTTCGATTATGGCCCGCCCTCAACTCATTAATGTTCATGCACTTTCAATCCCCGCAATGAAATGAGACCATCGATCTCACGATCTTGACGGTTCTCCTAAAATGACAGTTCAGATCTATCCTTCATGAATCAAAGACTGCAATTTACTTTATGATCTAGGCTCCAGGAGTTTCAAGTCTCAAGCCTTGCTTTCCTCCATATGACACTCTTCCAGAGTGGAGGATCTATTCACACCTATCTCCTGAGTCTACAATTAGGATCTCCTCCGCGAGTCCAGCCTTCGGGAATTTCAATTCTCAAGCTCTCATTTTCTCCCAGAGCATTTCACCCGGAGTCCACGATCTAACGATGCACAGTCTTCTCGAATCAACGGTCATAATCCCTTCGGGTATTCGGGGTTCAGAAATCTCAACTTTCCAACCTTTCAATCTTCCTTTTCTTTTCCCCAGAGCTGACAATCCACTGACATGTGTTCCTTTCAAATCAACGGTCACGATCCTTTCGTGTCTCCAGAATTCGGAATTCTCAAGTCTCAACTGGAAATCCTTGAAGTGATATTTCTCCAAAATATCAGATCAGCTGACACATACTCCCCTTGATGATAAACGGTCAATATTTGTCTTCGATTATTTTCACGTTCTCCCCATCCACAAACTTTCGAAGTTGTGGAATTCACACCACCTGTCCTCCTCGACGATGGATGGCCCCAAACCACTTCGGGACTTTGGAACTTTGGGCAAGTGCTGGTAGTAAATATCATGGAGTAAAACTCTTAGAGTGACGACACTTACTTACGTCACTTGATGACATTTCATGAGCCTAGTAGCTGCCACGTGTCACTCGAATTTGTGATTTGCATGTACCTGAAATGCGGAATCAACTTGACAATTGTCATTTTCTGATTGCACCACGTGTCCTTGCTAACATATCCTTTTTGACATGGATCCTCATTCAATTCGGGACTTCGGGTATTTCGACTTTTCAAGTCGCCAATTCTTCCGAAGTGAGAATCCCCAAACAGTAACCTCCTCGCAACTTTTGGACCCGAACTAAATGTTGTTCATCAATCATGTTCTTAGATCGATGGCTCGATCTTTCTGCAATGCTGCTTTTTTAGATTATCTTATCCTTCCACTTCAAAATGATATGACGGTTGTCGTTTACTCCGACTCTCCGGACTTTGGGTTTTTCAAGTCTCAAACTAAAAAATACTTGAAGTAATTTGCTCCGGAGTTGAGGATTGTGTGCCACCTGTCAGTCTTGACGATGGATGGTCCCTTCTTTCTTCGAGACTTCAGGACTTTGACAAGTCCTCTCTCCTACACTTATCCAAAGGCTTAACCTTCATGCATTTATTTCTGGATCCAATGAATTTTGATCCTCGGCACTCAGATCTAACAGATCATATATATACTTCTCCTTTGTGCTTTCTCTGGTCACTAGACACCGATCTAATGGTCATTGGGTATTCAGGATTGGTGATCCAACGACCACTGTCGTTCTTCCTCCTGAGCTTTATGATCTCTCTGACTTAGAAGGTTTTTTAAGTGTTCAAAGGTCTCAACCTTTGCTACTCCTGCGAGTCTGTCTCTTGGACCTCAACTGCACTTCTAGAAAGCGCAAAGTGTTATCTCTTCTGAGCTTTGATTTCTGCACATTGTTTTCTCCTCCTCCTGATCTTACGATTCCTTCTGCTCCACCTTCTTTTATTTCCATCAATGACAAGAACACTTTTCCTGTAAACATGCCAACATCAACGGGTCACTCAACTCATTTGGAAACCCTTGAACCTTCCCAAGAACCCTTTCCAAGTTCTTCTATCATATAGAATTGACCTCTAGGGAAATCCACTTATACTTATCATTTTCCATCTCAATCCACCTAGACTCACCCAGATTCCCCCCTTGAGGTGACTACCTCACCTCTAAAGTGACGGGAACGCCTGCCTAAGGTGATAGTGGGTAGGTTCTCTCCTAGTTGTCTCCAATTGGTGGTTGAGTTGGGCTTTTTCCAACCTACAAATTGTGTGATAACAGGGTTAACATCAGGATTCCCATGCATTTAATGCATAAGGACGAGGGAATTAACCCACCATACTACATATTCTACCCACATTTTTGAATTTTTCATTGTGCTTGGGAGAAGTTACAGTCTGGACATAGTTATACAACTCAGTCTTGATAGTTTGATAATTGTATACACCCATTTTTTGCAATTATTTAAGCACTTGGTTACAGGTATGCAAACGCCAACTCGTGTATCCATCAAATGTTTGATTTATTTGCAATTATACTTTACAGTGGCTCTGTTTGGGCTAGTTTTGAATATGTTTTTTCCCCTAGTTCTCTCATTATGTTGAAGAAATTTTGAAATAAATCTCTGTAACATTGATTTACTCACTTTCCATCATTTTCATTGCAAAATTGTCAGTTTGTCTTATTATGAAAATAACCCAATTGAATTATTGAAGAAAAGCCACCCAAGTTTGAATTTTCTTGTTGTTATATGGGTTTTCCACAAATGTCCAAGTTGATTTGTTTTAATCTTTAGTAGATGTTTTTTCACTAGGAGTAAGGAAAGGAATTCTCATGGGTTCGTTATATATATCTCAGAGGTTGATCACCCATAAATCTCGAGGCTTTACCATTCAATGATTTATTAATATGCCTTATACATTTTGCTATTAGTCTGTCAACTTAGAGTTTGAAGCTACATGCATTTGTTTTTTTCCAAACTAGAGGATGGGTTTTGAAACCTCGACCTATTGGTCCCAAAACAAAAGTCTTTTTTCCGAAGTTTTGAGTGATAAAGGTGTGGTTGAAGAAGGATATTCTTTGATTTTGTTTTATGAAGATGAGATTATTAAGGATGTTATTATTTAATTTTATCTCTTGTTTTAGACCCATCGACTCAGAATGTGAAGTTACATATGTTCTTATGGGATCTTATTTTTCCAAGACTGGTGTTGGGTTTGAAAACCCCAACTTAATAGCCTTGTTAGTAATTCTAACTCAAGTTTCAAGCCCTCGATGATTTATTTGATGACATATAGTTTTGAAGATGGGGTTGATTTTTGTTTACTGGGTTTCAAAATCTAATATCCTCATGCATGATTTAAGAATATGTGTTTAAAAATATTGGTATATATATGTGTGTGTGTGTGTGTGTGTGTGTGTGATGGTTTCCTTTCGTACTCAGTGGGTTTTGAAGAGTAACACAACTTCAAATTTGAACTATATTGGAGACTTTGTCTATTTATTGAATGGATTCGATGCCTTGACTTTTAAAAAGAGATTAATGTTGGTATGAAACACTATATGGTTTTGAATCCATGATTGGTGATGAGTTTTTGTATTGGCCCTATTTTGGAAAAAAAACTATATAAATATACTCAACATTCCTTTAAGTAGAAAAGATCCAGGAATGGTTTGATATCCTGGTCATTTATAAAGGTGTGATACTTTATATGCCATATTAATTTGAACATATGTGAAGTGATGTATTTTCAAGAAAGGCCCTCCCTCTTATTGCATATATATATTGAATGGATTCGATGCCTTGACTTTTAAAAAGAGATTAATGTTGGTATGAAACACTATATGGTTTCGAATCCATGATTGGTGATGAGTTTCTGTATTGGCCCTATTTTGGAAAAAAAAACTATATAAATATACTCAACATTCCTTTAAGTAGAAAAGATCCAGGAATGGTTTGATATCCTGGTCATTTATAAAGGTGTGATACTTTGTATGCCATATTAATTTGAACATATGTGAAGTGATGTATTTTCAAGAAAGGCCCTCCCTCTTATTGCTTATATATATATATATATATATATATATATATATAAGAGGCATGGCCTCTCTTGAAAACAAATCACTTCACATATATAAAGGACCAAATCCCCTCATTATTCCACTTTCTAGTAATTATTCCACAAAGTCTCAAATCATGTATCATTTAAATTTTCACCCTCCCTTTGTTGTATAAACAAAAAATGGTTTTAAAAAGAATTTTTTTTTTAAGTTTGGCATATACAATATGTTTTATGATTACTTGCCATGAGTTTTAAAAGATAATAAACAGAAGTTGTGATAAAATGAGTTTCAGGAATTATTCCATGAAGTCTCAAATCATGTATCATTTAAATTTTCATCCCCCCCTATTGTATAAACAAAAATGGTTTTAAAATAAAAGTTTGTTGGCAGTTTGACATATACAATATGTTTTATGGTTACTTGGCATGAGTTTGAAAAGATAATAAACATAAGTTTTGAGCAAATAAGTTTCATGGATTGTGAACATTATCATACATTCCTTTCATTCATTTCATTTATCATACATTAAAAGCCCCTTCATCTCTCCCAAATTCATTATTTGTCCCATGTTCTAAGTAATTATTAGTTTATGGAGTTATAAGGGATGTTTTGTTTTACAAATGTGTAAAATTGAAGAGGATATTATAATATTCATTTTTGACCATTCCCCTTTTCCCCTCCATTTCCATTTTGTTTCGTGCATGCTTGACTACTGGTTATCTCAGAGCCATCATTAAATTATATATTATGCGAGATGGAATTTGATTTTTTACTAGATGTAGGTTGTATATACTAACTTAGTCTTTGTGATAATCTAGATGGATTTCTTCAACAAAAGAAATTTTAATAGAGTAAATAGAGAAAGACAGACATCCATAAAAATATAATTTATGAATTGATGACACTTAGACTATTGATCATATTTATGAGGCAACAAATAGCTTGACTTATTTTTGGCATAATTATGATATTTTGGGATGCACGTGTATTTGTGGCATGTCTATTTTGGGATGTTGGATGTATATGTGTTTTATGATAACGAGATGGCATGTTATGCATATTAAAATTATGGAGAAACAAGGGAATATTGAAAATTAAACAAATAAAGAGATGTGCAGGGGGTACCCACATATTAATTGTTAATCTTTATCATTATTTAATAAATTTTCCCTTCTTAACTGAAATTATTTATCCTTTTAACTAAAAGTTAGTTAAACCACTTGAACTACCTCATTGAAGAATAAAAAAACAAGGCAAAGAAGGACAAAGGCGTGAGAGATTAGAGAGGAAATTATGATAAAGGTTTTCTCTTTCTCTGAAGTGAGATTTCATTCATCTTTATTCATTTCTGGATTACATGAGAGTTGAATACTCTTATTGATAGCAGGGTTATACTGAAGGTGGCAAGAAGAAGGAATAAGAAGCATAGATATTTGACATGCTTCAAAAGGTCATTCATTTGTCTTGATAGTCTGTTAATTGTAATTTGAATTCTGAATTAGTTTTCAGTTCCGATTAGAATTATTTTGCAGATTCAAGACAATGATGCATTTGTGGCCTGGTTGATCCAACATTTTTCTAGTGTTAGTCTTTTATTTGAATGCCTCAGTTGTCTTTGTGTGATGTAAAATTCCATCATATACTTCTAAGTTAAACTTTGGTCCTTACCCTCACAGGTGTTTGTCAAGAAAGGCTTCAACTGTAATTTGGAATGAAAATCAATAAAACCATTTGTTGGTTTTGGTCTCACTTTTGGATCTTTTGTACAATGTTATTTTAGATTTGATTTCTTTAAAAATGTATTTTATAAATCTGTTTATAATCACACTACATCATTTTTTATTTTCTTTTTTTATTGGAACACTTAAATATAAAATTAGCACCAAGCCCAAGTACTTATTGCTTGAGGGTTGTTTGAAATTTGTTTATTAGGCTATAAACATAGGGCGACAATCCCACCTATCTCACCTTAGCTTTGTGATATTCAAAAATATTGGTATAAGGACTTCCATTCATTTTCATAAACATTTATTTGACGACCATACTAGGGAGTAATATTTTACTCTCTAGTTCTGATCTTTTGTATATTTTGCATTATTTTAATGACTTTGCCTACCCGACAACAACCTAGTTTTAGATTTCTTAATCAAACCAATATTGTTTCTTGTATTTTTTACTTTATTCTTGAAACTTCCTATAACCGAGAAGAATTCAAATATTCTTGGGGATCCATAGTTAGAGACATTGAAATTCAATACCAAAGAGAATCCATTCGGAGGTGAGCTCAAAACACACCTCCTTAGTGATTTAATTGTCTTATGTCCATCCATTCACGCCATTCTAGATGTCAAAGGGGTCAATCACCCAAAGTTAATCCTCTCATAGAAATAGGAAGGAAAAAAGAGGTTGTTGAGAATCTTCAAGCTAGAATTAGAAGATCTTTTTCTGATTCATATTCATAAATAACTAGTATTCATGTCTCTTTCCTTCCTTGGAAACCAACCATGACTTCATCTGGTGGTGGTGGTGGTGGAAGTTCTAGTGGTTCTACGTCATCACAAGCTTCAACATATTCCGTTATAGGAAGTATGTATAGTCATTACAATCTTGAGGTTTCTACGATGAATCCATTCAAAGTAATTAAACAATTTGGTTTGTTCAAATTTGAGGAATATCTTGATAATACTCCATGGCAGATGTCATCTCCTCTTAATCTAGCTCCATCTATAACTCCATTTCCTAAATTCAAAGATCATTTACCCAAATTTTTCTCGAAATGGAACAATATCGGTCAATAAACACCTCATTGCCTTTTCAAATGCTTGTCATAATATAGGGTCCAATGGTAATGATATCTATATGTGTTTATTTGTTAATTCTTTAGAAGGAAAAGTTGCAACTGATTTTTTTGAATTTCCTCCAAAAATAATTCTTACTTGGGATGAACTGTCTTATTAGTTCAAATCTACATATGGACAACCCCAAACTCAAATAGATAAACTTAAAGATTGCAATAATCTTGTTTTCAACAAAAGTGAAACCATCAAATATTTCAATACATGTTTCAAAAAATTATACAATCAAATCCCAGATTTAATCAGACCTCACAATCATACCACCTTAATGAATTATTATAACACCTTACATGCTCCTTACACACATAGGCTTGAATAAAAGAGTGTTGATAATTTAGGATCAACTTTGCAAATATATTTGGAATATGAAGATAAACTGACTAGGACAGGTCTTTCAAGTGAGGACTGTTGTCGTCCTTATACACACCCGGGGTAATGTGGAAGAAACCTTCAATCCACTTGGTATGTCCTTGGGGGAAAGTTTCGAGACAAGGTGTTGTCACCTGATCCTCAACTTCTTCGTCTAGGCCAACTCCTTGCGAAGCCAAGGGGGGTAGTCCCTATAAAAATAATCTAAGGCTCTTTAACTAAGAAAGAAAAAATAACTTTAATCTAGGAGTTTATTGCTTGAAATAAAACTAATCAATCAACATTTAGAATTCATCATCATCATAATCATAAAGTACTTGCTCATAGACATGCATATATCAAAGGATATAAGATCTGCAAGATTTAAGCATATAAGTTAGATAGATTGTATGAATGTAAAAGATTGCTCACGTGAAAAATAAATATACCAATTATACGAGTTCCTTAAAGGGATTCGTGGGTGATGTAGATTGAAAGTTTTATTAAGGTAAATTAATGTTCAGTTAGTGAGAAAATTTGGCCCCTTTGGAGGCTATCTCTTTTTTTGGAACTTGCAGAGAGTTTACCGAAACCCAATAGGTCTCACCAATAAACTCACTAAAAGTGTTGGATGTCCAAAACAGGTGGGAAGCCAGGTTCCGAGAGGGCCTACCTTACTTCGCAGATCACTTTTAAGCATTTTCCGCACATTAAGCTAACTACTTCAAATATTTTCCTAGTTAAACTACAAACAAGGTTCAATTACTTTGCAATACTTTGAAAGAGATAAAATAAGTTTGATACCCTGCTTTGTAGAGAGAACTTGCACAAGTACTTGAAAATAACGAGAGATATTTGCAACACTTAAATTTAGTACCGTGCTTTGTAGTTGAAAGATAAATTGCAAGATATTTTAGAAATTGAAAAGGTTGCAAGATTTATTGTTGAAAAGAATTGAAGCAAACTAAACTAAGCATGCATAAGAGATTCAAGATTCAATAATTATCCATGCATGTGGAAAATGAGTGTGTGTTCGATTTACTTGACTTGTGTGTTTGATTAAGATATTTAAGCATGCATCAACACAAGAAAGAGAAAACAAGCTAAGACAAACAAATCCCCCTAATGGGGATGGAGAAAACTGGGCACAAAAGGGCCCGCTTTTATTGCAACTATTACACCGAGAACAATGGTTCTCTTTGATATTTATATTTTAGGAAAGAAATAGGATCCTTATAACTTTTATATCATTAAATAAAGTACAATAAAGAATAAGAAAAGGAAAACTTTGTTGATGAAGTTAAAACCCCCCGGGGTGCTCCAAGAGCCTTGATTTCGACAAAATTTGGCAGGATCTCCCCTTGGACCTATTATTTATGCAGTAAAAAAACAAACAAATTTTGTTATAATAGGATATAAAACACTTTAAAATTAAAAAAAAAATTATCAAATTTTTTTCGGAAAAAACTCTAAGGCAAAAATTGAATTTTTTTAGACTTTTTTTTTTACACTTTGCATGAACTAAACTTAGGATCTCCTAGTAGTTTCTGTTTTCTGTCCTAAAAAATCAATCATAGGAAAGTTATTTAGCTTTATATTAAACTCAAGCAAAGACACTTAAATAGCTTCAAATCTAGGAGAAAATAGGCTAGAAAATGCCCTAGATCTACTTCTTTAAACTTGAAAAAATTACCACTAGATCTAGATATTGTGCATGCAAAAGAAACTAATCTAAACTTTGGATTTAAACCAACTTCTCAAGAATGCATGAAAAATGTAACCCAATAATTTTGAATAAATTTTGAGAGGGAGAAAAGAAGAAACTCTTTTTCTTTCAAAAATTGAAAGTTTATGGGCGATGGGGTCCTTTGATGAAGAGTAGAGGGAGTTCAATCCTTTGAAAACCTTGGAAAATGACGGTTGAAGAAACAACCTATCAATCCTCTAATCTTTAGGAACCTGCAACAATTTACTCCAATACTGCAAACACTTGTCAAAAGGTCTTCCCTACACAAAACAACGCTCAAACATGCATGTTAGTTTAACCGGAAACGAAGCATGCAATATAAAAGTATATCATTTGTAAGGAAGAAATAAGATGAATCAAACTAGATTTATCTTACCCTACTGTATGATAGCATACCTTCAAAGCCTTGCAAATGAATTACAAAAATTGAAATACAAGATACAAGTTACCTCATAAAAGTAACACTAGATCCAAACATCCACACATAGCATCCACAACAATAGAACTCCAAAGTCTTCTTTATTCAATTTTCAAATGATACAATGATACAATAGGTCTATCTTCCCAAGCTCCAACTCTAATGAATGGAGGAGGGGTATCCTTTTATTTATATCTTTAGGTGGTGATGACTCCAATGAGGGAATGCATGAGCTAAGAGGGAGATGTGCATTAGGGTTAGGGTAAATGCATGAGTGAAGGGGAGATGCATGAGGTTAATGGGAGTGATGAGTGGAGTGGATAGGGAGTGGTGTGGAGTGGAGGGTGAGTGAAGTGGAGCGAAGTGAGGTGAGAGTGGAGTGAGGTGGAATGTAGTGGGAGTTAGGATATGCGTGGGCACTTTGGGATGTGCGCCACTCATCTAGAATGTGCCAACTAGGAAGGTGGGGTCGAGTTCCCTCATTGGGATATCCCCCATGTCCACATCACCCTCAATTAAGTTGCCTTCACCTTAGATTAACTTTCCTAGGATTCCATTCAACTGGGGACATGAGAAAAACATGTTTCCAACATGTTCCCCAATTCTCCTCAAAATAGGAAATGAATTTAATTACTCATTTTCCGTAAATTTCAAGTAAATTTGATTTTTTAGTGATAACAATCACTTTTTTGTCTTGAAAGATGGGAAATAGGGGTTTACATGATACTTTGGACTGGAAAACGACCATAAATATGGCATCTGATAATGTTTGATGCCATATTTTTACAACTTATTGACTCAGAATTAACAATTTCCATTTTTGCGGGAATTTAATTAATTCACTAAAACATTAAAAACAAAACCTATCAAACCTAGCCACAATTTCCAAATGACTCACTCAAGATGACCTAGTATGATATCATATACATGTAGACACTAGACATTGGTTTTCTATGCGAAGGCCTAACTACCAACATATACTCCAGCTCTAGAGTCAGTCTTCAGAGTGAAAAAACTTAGA
This sequence comes from Picea engelmannii, assembly GCA_009831015.1. Lineage (NCBI taxonomy): Eukaryota > Viridiplantae > Streptophyta > Pinopsida > Pinales > Pinaceae > Picea > Picea engelmannii. The sequence goes on from ML798992.1 coordinate 99,910, forward strand.
AATTATTTAATCACTCACAAAGGCAAGCAGAAAAAATAATTAACAAGTAAAAAAAACACTCTAGAGTATATGTTCATGTCTAGGTATTAGGTGGCCAATAGCCTTTTACAATATCTCATACTCGGGTCATTTCTTACAATGGTGGAAATGCGGAAAAAGGTGGTCTTTTGCAAGACCGACTGAACTGTCAACTCTAACATATGAGCACTGACTGCTCATTCTTTGGCAGCTCTTCAGGAAATCCATCTTGTGAAAACTGGTGGATAACATAGGCTCCATATGTGGATGTCTTCTTGATCCTTTTATAGAAAGGGAGATCATGTGAGAATCCAGAATATGTCCCTACATCACAAACATCTCGCCAAAAACAACATTAGCGACACATGTATATGAAGACTAAGTGTAAATTGAAATTGCACAATTATTATACATGTAAATACAAAATGAAAATGAAATATTATACATAAAGTATAAAAGAAGAAAGTGAACATAAATGAAATTTTAAAAATGCGAAGGAAAGGGTTAGAGATACGTTACTAAGGATGCCCCCATGTGCATCAGATGTCATCATTGAGAAGTAATTTGAAAAGGTGTCTTCTCACTGGTAGCTTTAACCTTTCCATTGTATGACTGGTTGAAGTAGAAACTGCATGAATCAGCCATGTCATGGATGAAGAAAGACCTCAGATGTCTGAATAATCCATGTCTGGGATGACTTGTTGAAGATCATTTTCCAAGTTTTATTAACTTGGCCCTTTTCTTGGGATCAAACCGCCCAAGAAACATATGTTTTTCTGTATTCAACCAAACTTTGAAGTTTGGTAAGCTTTGTAAGTATTTAATGAATTTATGCATTAGAATGTCATGGTGGAAGGTTAACCATTGATCATAATGATTTGGAGTTGACAAACTGAAGATATCTTCCAAATTCCCATCATATGTCATTAAGTCATATGTTGATTGAGAGATTGCATTTGGAATTGTCAAGACACTTGCTTCACTGATCGTTTCAGGTTCATCACAATTGTCGAAGATATTCTCTGAGGAGATGGATTCCTCAGGAGGAGGGTGGGGATTTGACTTATCTAGATATTCAATCATTTCAAACTCAAAATCCTTTGTTTCCTCATGACCAGTTAATGACTCATCTATAGGCTCTTCCAGAATTTCCAGGTGAAATTCCTCTTCTTGTTCACTGTGAAGTTACGGATCTATAGGGTTTGAATGCTTAATATAAGCTTACGCCTCTACCAAGTAAGTTTCCATGACCTTTAATTTCATTGCATGGATGAATTCCATGGCCTGAATGACATCTGTAAACTTCTCATCAAAATCTGCTGAAGCATCTGAATCGACTGTCTTTATAACCGGAGGTTCCTTCTCCTTCCATTTTTCCATGAAAGCATCAATCAACTCTTTACAAGTTTTGACCTGGTTATCCTTGACCTCCATGAACCAATCAAGATCGTCATCATCAAAGGAAAAGATAAAAAAAATTGTTTCTATATCTTCATATAAGGAATTGGCACACCATTTATTGAATCAATGTGAAACTCTCTTAACAAGACGTCTAGCATCAACAATGTTATTATTTTGAAAACAAGGCAAATTTTGTAAAGCATTTTCTGGAATTATATGTGGATAACCACTTATTGTAGAGAAATCAATAGGCCTATAAAGATCATCCATTTCTAAGCTAGACTTATTAGAAAGAAGAAATTTCTAACAGAGATGGGTTGGGACCCAAAAATTATTAAGGATCCTATGAGAAGACGGCTTGGCCAACTTCCTCCAAAAACACCTTCGGGTTTAAGGATGAAGCGAAGAAAACCATGAGTTCCTCCTTGCAGAATACTTTGTCAAATTATTTTGAAGTGGAGTCTCCAGATGATCAATTTTATTATAAATAAACAAGAGGCATCAAACAAAGAAAAAATAAAAAAGGAAAAAGGAAAACAAGTCATGTTCCGGGAATAGAAAGATTTATTCCCGGTAATTGCACAAAAATGTTATCTTCCTTATACAGACCTGGGGTAATGTGGAAGAAACCTTCAATCCACTTAGTGTGTCCTTGGGGGCAAGTTTCAAGTCAAGGTGTTGTCACCTGATCCTCAACTCCTCCGTCTAGGCCAACTCCTAGCTAAGCTAAGGGGGGTAGTCCCTATAAAAATAATCTAAGGCTCTTTAACTAAGAAAGAAAAAAGAACTTTAATCTAGGAGTTTATTGCTTTAAATAAAACTAATCAATCAACATTTAGCACTTATCATCATCATAATCATAAAGTACTTGATCATAAACATGCATATATCAAAGGATACAAGATCTGCAAGATGTAAGCATACAATTTAGATACATTGCTTGAATGTAAAGGTTGTTCACTTGAAAAATAAATATACCAATTATACGAGTGCCTTAAAGGGAGTCGTGGGAAATGTAGATCAAAAGTTTTATTAAGGTAAATTGATGTTCAGTTAGTGAGAAAATGTGGCCCCTTTGGAGGATAGCTCTTTGTTTGGAACTTGCGGAGAGTTTACCGAAACCCAAGAGGTCTCACCAATAAACTCAGTAAAAGTGTTGGATGTCCAAAACAATTGGGAAGCTAAGTCTCGATAGGGTTCGCCTTACTTTGCAGGTCACTTTTAGGCATTTTCCCCACATTAAGATAACAACTTCAGAGAATTTCCAAGTTAAACTACAAAGAAGGTTCAATTACTTTGCAATACTTTGAAAGAGATAAAATAAGTTTGATACCCTGATTTGTAGAGAAAACTTTCACAAGTAGTTGCAAATAAAGCGGGCCCTTTTGTGCCCAGTTTTCTCCATCCCCATTAGGGGGATTTGTGTGTATTGGTTTGTTTTCTCTTTCTTGTGTCGATGCGTGCCTAAATCTCTTAATGAAACACACAAGTCAAGTAAATCAAACACACACTCATATTCCACATGCATGGCTAATTAATGAATCTTGAATCTCTTATGCATGTTTAATTTAGTTTGGTTCAAGTCTTTTCAACAATAAATCTTGCAACCTTTTCAATTTCAAAAAATATCTTGCAATTTATCTTTCAACTACAAAGCAGGGTACTAAATTAAAGTGTTGCAAAGATCTCTCTTTATTTTCAAGTACTTGTACAAGTTTTCTCTACAAAGCAGGGTATCAAACTTATTTTATCTCTTTCAAAGTATTGCAAAGTAATTGAACCTTGTTTGTAGTTTAACTAGGAAAATCTTCAAAGTAGTTGGCTTAATGCGTGGAAAATACCTAAAAGTGACCTGCAAAGTAAGGCGGGCCCTCTAGGGACCTGGATTCCCACCCATTTTGGACATCCAACACTTTTAGTGAGTTTATTGGAGACCTCTTGGGCTTCGGTAAACTCTCTGCAAGTTCCAAACAAAGATCTAGCCTCCAAAGGGGCCACATTTTCTCACTAACTGAACATCAATTTACCTTAATAAAAATTTCGATCTACATTTCCCATGACTCCCTTTAAGGCACTGGTATAATTGGTATATTTATTTTTCATGTGAGCAATCTTTTACATTCATGCAATCTATCTAACTTATATGCTTAAATCTTGCAGATCTTGTATCTTTTGATATATGCATGTTTATGAGCAAGTACTTTATGATTATGATGATGATAAATGGTAAATGTTGATTGATTAGTTTTATTTCAAGCAATAAACTCCTAGATTAAATTTCTTTTTGCTTTCTTATTTAAAGAGACTTATATTATTTTTATAGAGACTATCCCCCATGGCTTCGCTAGGAGTTGGCCTAGATGGAAGAGTTGAGGATCAGGTGACAACACCTTGACTCGAAACTTTCCCCCAAGGACACACCAAGTGGATTGAAGGTTTCTTCCATGTTACCCCATGTCTGTATAAGGACGGAAACAAGGACTTTGTCAAACAAAATGACATGTCAATTGTTTTATAGCTAGTACATGATATGAGAAATCAAATGATTTATTTTGAAAGGAAAGGGGTGACTTCAACAAAAATCCTTGTTGAATATTCCACACAAGTTGATTTAGGAAATCAATCAACTAATTCTTTGTTCCATACTCAACCAAACGTTATTCTTTCTAGGGCTTGGTGTAATTTATGTGATGATAACCATGAATAAAGTACTTGTGAGGTAAAAAATAGAGCACAAGATTGCATATTTGGAAAAAGGATGATACAACCATTGTTTCCTTAGATTGGGATCCTAAAGAGGATGTTATCATGGTAGATACAAGGAATAAATCATACGTAAACAAAGGGAAGGATGGAAATCTTAAGACTGCCTTTTCCCCAAGTTCATCCTCCCAACAAACAAACCCTTAGGTTACTAAGGGTACTCAAAGTCAAGAGGTTTCAACCTCTTCACCTTCTTCTTCTAAATACAATATTCTCAAACAACTAGCTACAATCAAATAAGATGCAACTTTATTGGACATGGTTGTTGTCCCTGAACAACAAAAGCATCTAAAAGAATTTATGAAAGGTAAAACTTCTACTATAGCTAGTGTATATGAAGAGTCTAATGAAGAAGAATTGTACATTAATAAAGTGGCTATAAATAACCCTAGGATCTATGTAAAAAAACCTCCTTTCTATGTATTGGTAAAAATATGGATAAAATTTCCCATTGCTACTTGATTGATGGTGGGTCATGTCCCAATGTTATGTCAAATATAATCATGGAATAGTTGGGTCTTTCATGCACTAATGAAAGTTATAAAAGAATGTAGTCTTATAGCAGTCAACAACAAGTTACAATTGGATAGATTAAAGATGTAACATTGGTCTTGTGTGCGCATCCATAAATTAGAACTACCTATAACATTCAAGTCACAGATATGTCAATTAGAAATTATTATATCATTCTAGGAAGAGACTAGTAGGCATTGACTAGTGGGTATATTTCTATGGATGGATCTCACATATCCCCCCCAAAAAATGGGAAGAATATCATTTTCCTCAGGGAAGTACGCATCTCATATATTGAAATTATTCCTTGGCCTAATGTAAATTATATTGAGGATCTTAGTATATATTCTATATTTATTGAAGATGATGATGATTCTTTTTTACCCTCTTCAAAACCTAAATATGGAATGTGGCACATGAACTTTGATTGTGTCTGTTCTGGTGAGGGTAATGGTGCAGGTATTATATTATACTCTCATGTGGGAAATATTCATAATTTTTCCTATAGATTGGAATTTGCTTGCACAAATAATATTACAAAATTTGAATCCTTTATATTAGGAATTGAAAATGATTTTAATATTGGCTATTATCATCTAACTATGTTTGGGGATTTTGAATTGATTATAAATATGGTTAGAAAAATCTATACTCCCTCAAACACATTACTATAAATATATATACACAAGAAGTGTGGTACTTGATATCAATTTTTTTTTCCTTTAACATCACTCACATCATAAGAGAACTGAATTCCATGGATGATAGGCTTGTTATCTTTTTTTCAAACCATTCAAGGTAATTGCTACCTCAAAGACCAGATTATACATTATTTTCTTTGTATCGTCCTCATTTCTTGAATAATGTAGAATCTTGGCAAGTCCTTTCTGCTGATGAGAGAATTTGTGCTTTCATACAAAATGAACCTCATAAGAAAAAGGAAATTATAACTTTAGAATATGACAAATTTTCTAAAGTAACAAATCCTCTAGAGAGTTCATTCTCGATGTTTTTCTTTTTCACCGGAGAACCTGGTCATGCACTCCTCTTGTTGTTCCCTGCGTTTTTATAGTTTAAATTCCCTGCGTTTTTACAGTGGAATTTCTCTGGGATTTTGGGTAAAAATCCCTGCGTTTATTGGGTGAACTTGCTCTGCATTTTTGGTTTTAATTCTGAGTGCTTTCATATGGCCGCGGGCGTTCAATGTTTTCTGTGGGCGTTCAAATGTTTTTTGTGGGTGTCCAATGTTTTTTGTGGGCGTTCAAATGTTTTATGTGGGCGTTCAAGTGTTTTCTGTGGGCGTTCTGTTTAATATGGGCATTTACATTGTGCTGGGGGCGTTTTTATTTTCCTGATGGTGTATTTACTTCACTAGGGGCATTTTTACTATTCCGTGGGCATTTTTCTTTTGTTGTGGGCGTATGTACCTTACGGTGGGCGTTTTTAAATAGATATAAGGGCATTTCGATGTGTAATCTGTTCTGAGACTCGTCCCTGGCACTCTCATCTGTGATCCTAATTTGAGACTTCGTCTCTGAAATGTTATGGGCCTTTGCCTGGTATTTTGGTTGCAGAAGATAACTCTTCTGGCATTTCCGTTTGTGTGGGGATACAGTGAATTTAATTCTGCAAAACGCGCACCATGTTGCTCGTGATAACCAGTTAACATATTTAGGAACACGTGCCTACAGCTGTGATCTCCAGCTAGATTACCCACCCTGATGAATTCGACAGTAGATTGCTCGGGCCTCCAGTTGTCAATGCGTTCAGAGAATAAGGGGAGGGGGTTCTGCGTGAGTCGATTGGATTCACGTTTTTTTTCTTTTTAACAATTCTTGAGTCACGATTATTATGCCCTGGTTAATAAACCTTGTCTCTGACTTTAAAATTAAATTCCCTTTTTTTTCTCTTACTGTATGATAATGCCCGATTAATGACACGAAAGGCCACGGTAGTTAATGTCGTGGCCCGGTATCTACCTTAAAAGTCTCATTTGCTTGGGTTAATTCATGTTAGCGGCCTGTTGAAAGCTTACTTGGTCTCTGGTGCATTTTCAAATTTAGGGTTTAAACATTGAAAGGAACAAAACCATTCGAATAGCGTAGATCAGTCAACGCGTGATGGGTTCGGTAACTCGCCATCTAGATTCCCTGTTTTAGTTAACGAAAGAAATCATATACCCTGCGTAACTGTTGAACGTACTGGTGGTTAATAATCGAACTTTGTAAACCTGAAAAGGAATTACCTATATTTTATTTAAAATTGTATTTTATTTACTATTCATCCCTATCGTATTTTTACTTTTATTTATCCAATGATTACTTCAACCTTCCTACCAATTTAGTCCAAACCTAAATTGCTTTGCTATCCTGAATGAATACTACTAGTAACACCTCGATTTTTCCATTATAACAAGGTGCTAATCTTTAGAAGAGTTTTACGCCAATCAATGGTAGTTAGGCCCTGGTGTATCTTGCTTTTCATATAAATCCCCTGCTTCTTGATTTTAAATAAAGTTGGTTCCCTTTCGCTCACACTTATGTTGTTCATGACGGATTTCGCGTTAAATTTCTCTTGCACCGTGGAGATTATTATAATGTGAAGTAATGCCCTTGGAACGTGGATTAACAGGTAAGGTTAGGGTTAGCAGCACATAAACCAATGTTATGGTTATTCAAATTCTCATTAATTGTCACTTATTTAATTGTTATGTAAGTGCAAGGTTGTTTTCAATCGCGTTAATAATTAGTTCAACTACAAGCTTAGGTGTGGATAATTGCATTATAAATTATCGATGAAATGTTATGGCTATTCAAATTCTCATTAATTGACATTTATTTCATTGTTATATAAGTGGGTTTAATAAGGCTGTTTTATTATAAGTATGGTTCTGCTATCGTAAATTCTTGGGTTAATATGCTGTTGAAATTTCCAGTTTTCATAATGCGGTTTTATTATGAATATGGTTCTATGATCGTTATAATATTGGTTCTAAGATTATCGTTGTAGTATGATGGTTTAATATTGAGTGGTTAATGTTAAGTGGTTTAATATGGTGGTTAATATTGTGGTTTAATATTATGGTTCAATTTTATGGTTTAATCTTAAGGGGTTTAATATTATGGTTTAATGATGGTTAATGTTATGGTTTAATATTATGTGGTTGATAGTGAGTGGTTCATATTGAGTGGTTTAACATTGTGGTTTAACTTGTGGTTTAATATTGTGGTTTTAATATTTGGTTTTAATATTTTGGGTTTTATTATTATCGTTTAATATTAGGGTTTAAACATTGCTATGCTAATATTTTGGGTTTTAATATTGTCGTGTTAAGGTTATGGTTCTATTAGAATTGTCGTTTATAGTAACGATATTATGATTCCATTGTTGATGGTGACAAATTAAGTGAAAGTTATTATCATTTTAATTGCAAGGTGGTGGTATTCTAGAAAGAAAAGATATAACATGGTGTTGTCTTTAGGAAAAGGTTATTGCAGCTGTATTTTTATGGATATCACCTATTGATGAAGGTGATTGCTATTTCACAAGGTTATTGTGATATAAATGTAACGCATTTATTATTTCATGATAACGGAGTTCTATTGTTTATTGTTAAAGATGAACTTATATGTTGAATGTTCTTGATTTAAGCACAATAAAATTATTCTGGGTTAGTAAAGGAAGGGTGTTGTCTTTAAAATTAACGTGGTACTGGGTTGGTAGACCTTTCGTGTGCTTGGTCTGCTTGTGTCAGGCGGGACATAGACACCTCCTCGTAGCCTTAGTATATATGATTGTGTGTGTGATTTTTCTGTGTAAAGAATCCAGTGCCGTATCAAGAGTCTCGGGCCCTTTAAAGGTAGGGTTTCCATTCTTGAGACACACCTGAGGGGATTACTAGTTTCTACCTGAGCAGTCGGCCAGGAGCCTATCTGACCTTCTCTCTCTCCAGAGCAGAGAACTAAGATTAAACGCCCTGCTTTCTTGTGCAAAAATAGTAAGACCTACTACTATGGATTCTTCCCTCTATGTTCGTACTGTGCATAACCCAGTATGTCGTTGAATGTTTGTGTAGTGCGCCTTATATCCTTGGTTGTTATTTTGTAGTACTTGTGTGCGCCGTATGTCCTTGGTCGTTATTGTTGCAGTACTTGTGTGCGCCTTGTGTCTTGGGTCATTCATTGCTTGCAGCTACTTGTTGTGCGCCCTTGTCTTCTTGTGGAAATCTTCGTGGTTGTGTCTTGTTGGTTGTCGGGTGGCAACGTAGAGTCAAGTGTGTATGTTACTTCTACACATGCACACACCTTAACACAAAAAAAAAATTCACCTGTTAAAGAGTCGTTGTCGTAACAAGGAGGGTGTTACATATGGTATCAGAGTCGGTTGGACCCGCAACTTGGGATTCTCTACGGATTTCGTTGACATGAGTTGATTTTTATACTATTGTTGATCGAGTTGATTGTGTGCATCCAGGTAGTCATGGTTAGAGGACACCGCAGAGGCAGACGACGGGGTGCTAGGGGAGGAGGCATGACGCCTCCAGTAGCATCCACGCCTGAGGGGTCTAACCCCCAGGGAAGCGAGTAGGTTCTCGGACAGGAGAAGATAGCGGTTGGTGATGTTATTGGGATGATGAGATCCTTTCAGTGCATGTCCGAGGCTCTGATCAGCCGATTGGACAGAGACGAGGCCAGGGCGTCGGCACCCATGGAGGTTCCGTCGCGCGCACCAGCCGTTACAGGTAGCATTCACCGTGAACTCAAGAAGGTAAAATTTCCTGAGTTCTTTGGTGCCCCGGACAACGCAGCCACCGAGGCATGGTTGGAGAACATGGCGATGTGGTTTGCACTTCGCGATTATACCTCCAACATGAAATTCTGCATGGCGATCTTTCAACTGAAGGGGAGCGCTCTTCTATGGTGGAAGACGCTCTTGCCACAGCTGAACATGGTCGTTGAAGACGTGTCATGGGAACTGTTTGAGGAACGGTTTCGAGAGAGGTACCTTTCTGAGGAATTCATTGAGCGTCAGCTCAATGAGTTCAACGCGCTACGACAGGGAGGTCGTACTGTGCCCGAGTACAAGGCACGTTTCATGGAGCTGCTCCAGTATGCTCCACACCTTAACAGGGATAAACTCAAGGTCAATCGGTTCGTGTTTGGCCTTAACGGCAGCCTGCGTGCAAAGGTTAGGATCTTGATGCCTCAAACCTTGCACGACGTTGTCCAAAAGGCCCTCATAGCAGAGGAGGATCTTATCAGTGGGGGTCAGATCAGGACTCCAGTGAGACCCGCAGGGAAGATTTCATCTGGTGCGCCGCGGCATCAGACACCAGCGAGACATACGGCGAGACATCGTGGCTTCCAAAGGGGATCCACTTTTGCTACACCCCGACGACCGCCACCTCAACAGTGGACACCTTATCGAGGACCACAGCACCAGCAACAGCGTCACCTGCAGCAGCAGCAGTTTAGGCCTGTTCAGTAGAACAGACCAAGGTTCCAGGCCGGTGGGCAGTCCTCTTCTACTTCGGGTACCAGGACTACTGGGCTGAAGAAGGGGTGTTGGACATGTGGGGAGCCACACTACCAGCGCGATTGTACTGTGGATAGGACCAGGGCATCCAGATCAGTCGGACCCGCTACCGTGGGAGACATGGGAAAGGCCCATCGGATTCATGCAGTGGTGAATAACGGTCAGGCAAAGCACCAGTCGACTGTGCTCGAGACGACAGGTACGGTCGTTGACTAGACCCTTAGTATTTTGATAGACCCAGGCGCTACTGAGAGTTTCATTTATGGTGTAGCGTTAAAAAGGATTAAGGTAAAGGCAGTCGAACAGGATGAGTTTAGCTTCGTGGAGATGGATTCGGGAGCCAAACAGAAGGTTGGAGGAAAGGTTACGGGCTGTGCCCTTAACCTGGGAGAGTTTGTCACTAGGGTCAACTTGTACGTCACGATATTAGGATCTTATGACGTCGTGATTGGTATGGATTGGTTGGAATTGCACGAGGCGATACTCAACTGTAAGACAAAACGGTTGAGCTTGGTTGATGACGAAGGACAGGGACGTGTGATTGTAGGACGGAACCAGGGAGTTTCCCTGCAGTTCGTCTCTTCCTTACAGTTATGGAAGAGTATGCGCAAGGGGTGAAAACTCTATGCGATCCTCGCGCTAAACGAGAAGGGAGTAGCGGAAGGTCTAGAACACCTTCCGGTGGTGAAGGAGTTTGCGGACGTATTTCCAGAAGAGTTGCCTGGGATGTCGCCGGAAAGGGAACTGGAGTTTACCATAGACCTGAAACCGGGAACCGAACCGATAGCAAGAACGCCTTATCGGATGTCGACCCCGGAGTTGCAAGAGTTGAAAATGCAACTGAAGGAGTTGTTGGACCTGGGACTGATACATCCTAGTGTGCCACCGTGGGGTGCACCAATTATTTTCATACAAAAGAAGGACGGATCATGGAGGCTTTGCATTGACTACCGTCAACTGAATAAGGCTACGATCAAGAATCAGTATCCCTTACCAAGAATTGATGATCTGTTCGATCAAATGAAGGGTGCGACGGTGTTCTCCAAGATCGATTTGTGATCCGGGTATCACCAATTACGGATCAAGGAGGATGGCATCCCTAAGACCGCCTTTAAGACGAGATTTGGACATTACGAGTTTACTGTTTTACCTTTTGGACTGACAAACGCCCCAGGGGTATTCATGATCTTGATGAACGGGGTGTTCTGCGAGTACTTGGACAAGTTCTTCCAAGTATTCATTGACGATATTTTGATCTACTCTCGGACGACGGAGGAGCATGACGAGCACTTGCGCTTGGTACTACAATGTTTACGAGAACACAAATTGTATGGGAAGTTGTCCAAATGATTTTTTTATCAATCGAGGATTCACTACTTAGGGCATGTCATCTCCGGCAAAGGTATCGTCGTGGATCCAACCAAGGTTGAGGCTATTATGGAATGGCCTGCACCGACGAATGTCACAGAAGTGCGTAGTTTTATGGGTTTAGTAGGATACTATCGACGGTTTGTCGAGGGATTTTCAAAGATAGCAAATCCGATCACGGAATTGCAGAAGAAAAACACGAAGTTTGTCTGGACCGAGAAATGCGCGGAAGCATTTCAGAGGCTTAAGGAGATGTTGACGACAGCGCCGATACTAAAGTTCCCTGACATGGACGCAGACTTCTTGGTATGCACTGACGCATCCAAGGAAGGATTAGGTGGAGTCTTGATGCAAGATGGACGAGTGATTTCTTACATTTCGAGGAAGCTGAGAAGGCATGAGGAGAACTACGCGACGCATGATTTGGAGTTATTAGCCATTGTTTATGCCTTGAAGGTTTGGAGACACTACCTTGTTGGACGAAAATTTGAATTAAGGACTGATCATTGTGGGCTGCAACACATTTTCACGCAAAGCGACCTGAACGCAGGACAACGACGTTGGTTGGAATTGCTTAGCGAGTACAACTTCGAGATTACTTACATAAAGGGAACAGTGAACCGAGTGGCGGATTCTTTGATTCGGAGGCCACGCATCTTTCTGGTGTTGCCTCTTCAAACGAATCTACGTGAGAAGATTCTCACTTTACAGCATGATGATGACTGGTACAAGGAAGTCGAGTATTTTATCAAACAAAACACAATGATGGTACCACGATATGAGGGATTTTCACTTGATAGCGATGGTTTAATGAGGTTTAGAGGTCTGATTTATGTACCGCCAAACGACGAGTTGAGGATGTTGATCCTGAGCGAGGCTCATAGAGCAGTTTACATGGCTCACCCAGGAGTCACGAAGATGAGGGCAGATCTTAAACCCTTATTCTTCTGGAAGGGAATGAAGGTCGACATAGTCAACTTTGTGGCTAGATGTCTAGAGTGTCAGCAGGTAAAGGCTGAACATAGACACCCGGCAGGATTACTTCAACCACATGCCATTCAGAAATCGAAATGGGAAGTTATTTCGATGGATTTTATTGTTGGATTGCCACTGATGGCAAGGAGACACGACTCGGTTTTTGTAGTAGTAGACACTCTGACAAAGAGTGCTCATTTTATTCTTGTGCGTATGATGTATCAGGCACCTGACATAGCGAGAATTTTCATCAGTGAGATTGTGAGGCTGCACGGCGTGCCTAAGAATATTATATCCGATCGAGGATCGGTGTTTACTGGACAATTTTGGACGAGTTTCCAAGAGCCCTTGGGAACTCAACTTAACTTTAGTATTGCGTATTACCCAGAGACTGACAGACAGACCGAACGAATGAACCAAACCTTGGAAGACATGTTGTGCATGTATGTGATGGACCAACAAAAGCGTTGGGATGAATTCTTACCTCTAGTAGAGTTTTCTTACAACAGCAATTATCAAAGCACCATAAAGATGGCGCCTTTTGAGTTTCTTTATGGGCGACCGTGTCGGATGCCCTTGAGTTGGGATCGGCTTGAGGATAGGGTCCTAGTGGGGCCAGAAGCAATCCAAGAAATGGAAGAGCAAATGCAAACCATAAGACAAAGGATTAAAGAAGCGCAGGATCGACAGAAGAGTTATGTCGATGCACACCGAGTTGACCGTAGTTACGAGGTCGGCGATCGATTCTTCTTGTGAGTTAAACCGCATAAGAGTTCGATCAAGTTCGGAAAGGGAGCTAAACTCTCTCCTAGGTTCGTGGGACCTTTCGAGATTGTGGAGAGAAAGGGGCCCGTGGCCTATCGACTAGCCTTGCCTAATTCTTTGAGGCGTATGCACGATGTTTTTCATGTATCTATTTTGAGACATTATATTAGTGATCCTACACATGTGATTGACCTGAGTTCCTTGCAGGTATCGAACGAGGGAGCACTCATGGCTGAGTCGATCCGCATCTTAGATCATCGCGTTCGACAGTTACGACATCGAACGGTAGATCAGGTCAAGGTCCAGTGGGACAGTTATAGTCCGCACTCGGCGACCTGGGAGGACGCATATGATATGCGCCAGCAGTTTCCATTTTTGTTTGATAGATAGACTTATGATACTGTGGTACTTTTATTTCGACATTATACTGAGAAACTTTGGGATGCAGTTTAGACCAAGAGGGGGTGTATGTAACATCCCGCTCTGGCGCACTGAGAAAAATTATTTTTGAGGACACTTGCTTGCAAGTGATCTAGAATTTTGTGATGTTAAACCATTTATACTTGATTATGAAGCGATTGACAGACGACATGATGTTTTACTATTTGATTGTAGACAAGAGCTATTGACTCAGTTTTATTGAGTGTGCAGGGTTTTTGACCTGGAGGATGCAGAGGCATCGGTGGAACCCCTTGGACTCCGGATTGAGTCAGGGAGTGTGCTTTTGGGTTGATTTATTACTGTGCTATTTCATTTGATTCAATGATATGATGTTGACATTTCTGACATGATTGTTGATGATGTAGGCTGATGATAGCTTGCCGACCAGACTCACATATGGAGTAAAGGGGCCACACACGATTTCCAGAGAGGTTGAGGGAGAGGGGTGGACAGCAGCCCTGCCACCGCCTACTAGCACTCTCGTCGTGGATCGAACTGTAGGTTAACGATTACCTCGTTCGAGAGGATCCATGATATCGTGAGGGCAGACTGAGAAAGTCGCTCACGATGATTCTAAGGGGCGCGCAATAAGGCGGGGGCCTTATTCCTTAGAACCCTTAGTCTCCCACAAGTTCACCTGGCGGAGTGTTGACTCCAGGGGTTATAGATGTCTACCAATTAATCCAGTTGGCGAGTGGAACCCTTGGAGAACGTGGTGCATCCTGAAGGGCACGTCACACAAAAGAACCACAAGGAGCGAGTGGCACCCTTGGAGCACGTGGTGCATCCTGAAGGGCACATCGCGCAAAGGAAACAAACAAGGTGAGTGGCACCCTTGGAGCACGTGGTGCATCCTGAAGGGCACGTCGCATTGATATGGATGAAGGAAACAAACCTAAATAGCCCTAAGAAAATAACGCCTAAATAAAGTCTTAAAACGACACCCCCAAACAAATAGTCGTCCAGTTCAAAATCTAAACCTAAATCAAAAAAAAAAAAACTTCTCTAAGAAAAAAAAAATTGTTTAACCTGAAGGAAAAAGGCCCTAACTCTAACTCTAAAAAGAGCCTAACCCTAATTCTAAATGAAATAGCTCCTATGAATCTTGACCTAATCCTATACCCAAATATCTTTAGTAATAACAATTAACCCTAGTAACCATTAAAATAATTAAGCAAAACATCATTAGGAGATTTTAGGCTAGAGTTCGCACCTCAATGCAGTGCAAGGAGAATACAATTTTTAGAACGTACTTGAGCTCTAGTTCTTGATTTTTAGCGTTAACTTCATCCAACTACAACCAATATATCAACGGATACGTTTTAGTTAACTCAGACAATAAATTTCATTGATGGCCTCTCCTTCTTTAAACGCAACCTGCAATGAGAGTTCTTTAACATATTGAAAGCATAACTCCCTTATGAACGCATTAGTTTTTCAAAAATTTAAACCCATTCATAAATAAACGAATACCAAAAGCCATAGTTTTGATTGACAGAACGCATAACCATCAGTGAATAAATTGAATGCTTAAGGGACTAA
>ML798992.1:126488-138406 GCA_009831015.1 Picea engelmannii
GATAAGACAATAATGAGAGCATGGGTCCTCCAACCATTCTTCTAGGATAACTCAATCTACAAAGCGTCTTCCCGTGAGGGCTTTCACCATAAGGGGACCACTTTGGAGTTCATCCATTTGTTTACCTTTGCATCGATTGGTTTACACTTGGACATATAACATTCTTATCAAGGGAATCATATCAATCAATTACTTGACATCAACCAATGACATCAATCAAACCAAACCATTTACATCAATGACATATGATCCAACAATCTCCCAAGTAATCAAACCATTGGCATCAATGACAACATGATCCAACATGTTTGTGATCCCTATGGGTCTCCAAACTCCAAGGTTTTGAAATCTCAAACCTCACCTCCTTCCATACTCCAATCTCTCGGAGTTAGTGATCTGCGGACGCCTGTCCATTTCAATTGACAGCCCTGCGTTCACTTCGAATGTATGACCTTCCAACTTTGATCAACGGCCCTATGGCCCTCCTCTCGATCAACAGTCAAGATTTCCTATAGGTCTCCAGAATCCAGAGATTTCAAATCTCAAACTCCACCCTTTCTCCAATGGATTTTATCCGGAGGCTATAGGCCTCTGATGCATGTCCTCCTCGATCAAAGACTAAGGATTACTTAGGGTCTTTACCCATAGTACACAGATTTATGCCACATCTCCCTGGAATATGAAGGTTGTAGATTTCTTCAGGACTTTACCCAGAGTTCTCAGATGTTCGCCACTCCTCCTCCAGATCCGACGGTTCAGATTCACTTCGGGTCTCTGGGGTTCGGTGATCTTAGTTCTCAAATTGAAATCCCATGACAACTTTCCCCGGAGCTCACGATCTGTTGACAAGTGTCCTTCAGATAGATAGATGGCTCTCAGCTCTTCGACTCTTCGCGCTTCAGGAATCTCAAAGTTCAAACTTGATTCCTTTTGAGCTCACGATATCTGACGTCTTAGATTCGTTTGGTCGATTTGACGTCTTTGGTTCCTTCGGGCGATCTGATAGCCTCAATCTATTTACATGATCGAATGACTGATATTTCACTTCGAAACTCCGGTACTCCGGACTTCAGAAGTTTCAGATCTCAAATCTTGATGGGTTCTCCCTCCTGTGTGTGTGTGAAGCGTTAAAGATCGTGCACTTTGTCTTGAATCTTATGGTTGTTTATCCTTGCGTTGTGATCCAATGGCCAATGTCGCTCCTCCTCCTCAGCTTCCAATTTCTTTGACTTAGAATATTTTATAAGTTTCCAAAGGTTTCGAACCTTTTCTCCTCCGACGAGCCCGACTCTTGGATCTCGTTAACACTTATGAAAAGTGTTATTCCTCCTGAAATTTGTCTTATGAAGACTCCGACTTCCTGCACACTCCTTGCACTTTAGGGATTCAATAGCTCAAACCTGAAGAATTTCTCGAAGAGAAATTCCTCTCGCCTTTCTGGCGTTCTCCTTCTGTTGGTTCTTCGACTTCTTACAAAGTCTCTTCAACACTTGGTCGAATATTAGATCTATGCACTCCTTGCACCAAACACTTATGCAAGGTTTGAATTCTTGCAGGTGACTGTGCACACCTTGCACCAGTCTCTTTGCACTCCTTGCAAAGGGAAGTTTCATGTTATCTCTTTTGAGCTTCAGAACCGAATAGATCCTGACAACGCACTCCTTGTGTTCTGTGTGCACACCTTGCACCACTTGACAGAAGAGAAACAATCAAAATTTATCCTAACATTCACATTTCCATACAATCATTTGCAAAAACAACAACAACAGGAAATTTGCAAGTCATAACAACATCCACACACATTGGATCAATCTTCCTTTGTTGTATTCATTCCAAATAAAAATGGTTGCAGCTACAATTAAAACAACAACTGAAAAATCAGAATTCTCCTACTAACTTGCAACTAACCTCATTTGGGAGTACAAAACTTCTATTTATCTCAGAGGGTTCATAGGGTCCCCCCTGACTACTTGTCTATTCCAAAACCTAACCTAACAACTATCTTGGATCAGTTGCATTCCAGAGTAGGAGTGGAAACTCCCACTTCTCTCGTGATCATTCAAGTGTGCTTCAAGATATTTTTTGGTGTTGGGTTTAGGCATGCCTAAAAATATTCCCCCCAATTTCCAGCATTGTGATTCTAAAAAGGTTCACAAGCGTTGTGTGGTCCTGCTCCTCGTGCTTGCCAACAATGCTCCTGCATCATACTCCCCTTAACAAAAATTCATGGACTCATGTCCATGAGCTCCTACACTGACTTTCCATGCTTCTAGATATCAGCTTCATTTTCCCAACTGGCATCTTCTATTGGGTGTCCCTTCCACTTGACTAGATATTCAAAATAGGTCTTCCTCCTGGTATTTTTTTCAATCCTCTGTTCAACAATCTTCTCCATCTGTGGTTTTTCTTCTATAGGAATTTGTTTCTCCCACTAAATCTTCTCTTGATTTTTTTATCCCTCTGTGTCATCTTTCTTGTAAGGATACAGATCTAAAATGTTGAATATGGGCGATATGCCCACATCATCTGGCAACTCAATCTCATAGAAATTTGCATCAAACTTACTCAAGATCTTACATGGTCATATCTTCTTCATCTTTAAATTGTTATATGTTCTTATAGGGAACCTTTATTTCCTGAGATGTGCCAGAACCTGATCTCCTACTTCAAATTGAAGTTATTTGTGATGTTTATCATCTCAGCGCTTGTATTCTTGGTTAGAGCTCTGCAACTGTCCTCTGATCTAGCTATGGAGATTTTGCATTTCTGCAGCAAAATATTCTGCCCCAACGCTCCTGATCTCACTCTATTCCAAGTATCTCAACTCAAATACTCCCCTAGGTTTCATTCCATACAATATTTGGAATGGGCTCTTTCCAATGCTTTTGTTTGGTGAGTCGTTGTATGAAAATTTTGCTTGTGGAAAAATCTAATCCCACTAATTATGATGCTCAGTGACTAGACTCCTCAACAAATTCCCCAAACTTATGTTTACAACCTTAGTTTTTCCATCTATCTGAGGGTGATAGGTTGAGATAAAGGACAAATTCATCCCCAACTTCTTCCATAGTGTTTTCCAAAAGTGACCAACAAATTTTGTGTGTATGTCCGATACAATGCTTCTGGGTAGGTCGTGAAGTCTTACAACTTCCTTGAAAAATAGATTTGCAACATGTGTTTCATCACTGGTCTTCTAGCATGGGATAAAATGTGTGATATTTGAAAATTTTTCCACCACCACAAATATGGAATCAAATCCTCTTTCTTTTCTTGGCAGTCCCAACACAAAATCCATTCTTATTGCATCCCAAGGGCTCTATGGTATTGGCAATGGTTGATACAATCCAGTGTTCTGTCTTTTTCCTTTTGCATGTTGGAAAATGTTGCATATATTCACAAAATTTATCACTTATGTTCTCATACATGGACAATAGTATGAACCGCTCAACTGTGCAAATGTTTTATCATGGCCGAAATGTTCATCCAATCCTCCACTGTGATTTTCCTTCAAAAGGTTATTCATCATTGAACACTTTGGTATGCACAATTGATTTCCCTTGAACAACAATATCTCTTGAATCATGTACTTTTTCCACTGGCTTCTATATCTCAGCACAGGATTTGTACATTCTTCATATGCTTCCTTGAAATTTGTATCATCACAATACATGTCCTTAAGGTGTTCAAACCCCAAGGTCTTCACCTAAAATTCTTGTAGAATCAAACATCTTATGCTTAATGCATCAGCAACTTTGTTAGCATTCCCAACAATGTGTTTTATGACAAAAGTAAAATTTTGCATAAACTCAACCCATTTTGCATGCCTCTGGTTTAATTTTCCCTGTCTGGTTATGAATTGTAAAGCCTTGTTATCGCTATACAAGACAAATTCTTGTGGGACAAGATAATGTCTCCATTTCTTCAAGGCTTGAATTATGGCATAAAACTCCTTATCATATGTGGAGTATTTTCTCTTGGTCTCATTCAGCTTCTCACTGAAATAGAAAATAGGTCTATTATCCTGACTCAAAACTACTCCTATTTCAACTCCACTTGCATCACACCTCACCTGAAATGTCTTTTAAAAATTCAGCGAGACCATAATTAGTCTTTCTTTTATTTTCTCCTTCATTATATTGAATCTCGACTCCGCCTCTTATGTCCATTTAAAAGACTTGTGCTTCTTCTTCACTGTATCCATCATTAGTGCACAAATTCCACTGAAGTCTCTGATGAACTTCCTATAGAAGCTTTCTAATCCATGGAATCTCCTTACCTCAAACATGCTCCTTGGTGATGACTATTCTTTGATTGCTTTCACCTTCTCTGGATCCATCTTCAGTTCATTTGAAGAGATCAAAAAACCCAAGTAAATAAGTTTTGTCTTCATAAAAGAGGACTTCTTCATATTTATTAGCAACATCTCTTGTTGTAGCCTCCTCGTCACTAGTGTCAGGTGTCTCAAATGCTCCTCTTTAGTCCTGCTAAAGATCAGTATATCATCCATATATACAACCACAAACTTGCCAATGAAATATTTCAGTATTTCATTCATCAGCCTCATAAAAGTACTTGGGGCATTTGTTAAGCCAAATGTCATAACAAGCCACTCATACAAACCTTCGTTTGTCTTAAAGGTTGTTTTCTAGTCATCACCTTCTCTCATCCTAATCTGGTTATATCCACTTTTCAAATCTATTTTGGAAAATAAATTTTCTCCACTTAAACAGTCCATCAAATCATCCGTTCTTGGTAAAGGAAATCTATACCTGATGATGATCTTGTTAATGGATCTTTAGTTTGTACACATTCTCCACCCTCCATCCTTCTTTGGACTCAACAAAGTTGGTACTGCGCATGGACTCAAGTTTTCTCTGACCAACCCCTTGTCTAACAATTCCTGGACTTGGTTCTTCACTTCCTCCTTCTCTCCAGGTGTCAATCTGTATGCCTATTTGTTTGGCAGACTTGCTCCTAGTATCAAGTCAATATGGTGGTTGATACTTTTGATAGGTGGAAATGAGTTAGGTAGCTCATCCACCACTATGTTAAAAAATAAATCCAACAATTCATGAACTTCTTCAGGAAAATCATCCATCGAAGTACTTGTAAGGATAACTCTAAGCTTCCTCACCACAACAAATTGCATCTCATGTTATTTCTTGTCTTCTTTCAGGATTTCCTTCCCACTCATGAGAAGTATGCTTGTGTTAGATTCCGCTTTCACTTTCTTCTCCTCTATTGGTAGCAACATATGTGTCCTACCATTCTTCTCTAAAGTGTATGTATTCTTCCTCCCATAATGAATGGCATTCCTGTCAAACTACCATGGTCTTCCCAACAAAATATGGCATACATCCATGGTAATTACATCACATAGGATTTCATCTCTATATCCCCCTATCTTAAATTCAACCAAGCATTGTTTAGTAACCATTACCTGGTGTCATTTCTGCAACCATGAGACTTTGTATGGCTTCGGATGTTCAATTCTCTACAGATACAATTTCTCCACCATCTCTATGGATACTAATTTATCAGTGCTCCCACTGTCAATTATCACCTTGTATACTTTGTCCTTAGTCTTGTAAGTTGTTCTAAAGAGACTGTTCCTCTGCACTGGATTTTCAACTTCTGCCTCTGGTTTTAAGAGAACCTTCCTCAGCATTAGGGATCTTCCATCCTTTGCTCCTTCTACTTCAACATTCCCTCTCTGCACTTATAAAATGTGAGTCTCACCTCCTCCTTCTTTCTTTTTATTGGGACAGTCCCAAGACATATGCCATGTATTTCCATAAGAATAACATCTTACTTCTCCTCCTCCTCTTCTTCCTCTTCCTCTAGAAGAAATCCTTCCAACACCCTGTCTTCCTCGGGAACCTCCTCCTCTTTTTGAGTGAATGTGTGGTTCCTCAGCCTCATCCTTAGGCTTATGTTCTCTATCATGGGTAAACCCCTTGCTTTTGTTTGGGGCTGGGATTTTACCTCTTCCTCGCTGGATTTGTTTTCTAGCCAACTTATCCTCTGCCTTCAGCACAAACTGATAAGCATCCTCCACTATCCTTACTGAAATCATGCTGAGCTCATCCTGGATTTCATATCTCAGGCCATTTATATATCTCACAACTTGTTCTTCATCTCTCTCCCTTTGTCCATTTATGATGTTCAACCTGTAGAAATCCTCTGTGTACTCCTTAACTGTCATCCCCTTCTATCTCAGGTTTTGCATCTTCCTGAACAGATTGATTTGATAATCTGTGGGCATGAAATTAGCCTTCATCCTGGATACCATTATGTCCCAACTCTTTATCTTATGTTTTCCCTTGCTTCTCCTCTCAGCCTGTAGTTCATCCCACCACAGTGTTGCATGTCCCTTTAGTCTGGTCACATCAAGTTTCACCCTTCTTTCTTCATCGACATCTTCATAGTCGAAATATTTTTCCATGGATCTTATCCAATCCAATAGCTCTTCAGCATATAAATTTTCTTCATAAATTGGGACCTCTATCTTGGCTCTGCCTCCCAATCTGGAAACTGCTCTCAGCAAGCTCTCTTCGTAAAAATCCTCTACTGCAGCTTCTTTGATGAAATTCTCTCCCATAGCTTCTTCGCTCTCTGCATCACTAATGTCTCCAGCATCAGGTGCTAGTCTTTGCACTGCCTCCATCACCTATAATCTTGCATGGAGTTCTCGCATCTCCCTTTCCACAGATCGATTGGCTAAAGGTGGTTCCACTTGTCTCCTCGGTGGAATTGTGTTGACTATCTATCACACACAGAGTACATCTTCGATTTCTTTTGTCTCTTCTGCTTTTCCTGATGTCTACAAGAAAAAATTATGCTCTGATACCAATTGGTGCAGACCCCCTTCTCTCCTAAGGGTTGTATGACCTCTCGGTCAGGATATTTTATTCTGGATTTGGTTGACTCTCTGAAACCCCACTGGTCTTGTTCTTTGTTAAACATGGGTTCTCTCGGCTCCCTACGCAAGCTTCTCAGCACCCATGACTTTCCCTTTCGCGCTCTACGCAAATATCGGAGTATTGGGCATTAGCACCTTTTCTCTCAGCCCCTCCTCTGATGTGACCTTGGGTGATGACCATGCGATTGTGGGCATGGCCACAAGCGGTTTGAACTCAAACTAATTTTGGGCCCACAATTCTCCTCGAGCCTCCACGTGTCAACTGGGAGAAATCACGGTATGGATTGTAGCCCTCCCTTGACTTTTTAAATTCCACACAACTCCTATCCCCGCAATGCGAGGTGATCGTCGATATCACAATCTTAATGGTGCTTTCAAACAGACGATCAAGATCTATTCCTTAGGATCAATGGTTCAGATTTTCATCTACCAGATCGACGACTGTGGTCGATTCGGAATTTCAGGCTTCGAAATTCTCAAGTTTCAAACCTTGTATTCCTTTACAAGACAATATTCCAGAGTGGAATATCTGTTGACACTTGTCCCCTTCGATCAACGGCTGTGATCCCTGAGGGTCTCCGGACTCCGAGGTTTTGAAATCTCAAAACTCAACTCCTTTCGTACTCCAATCTCCCAGAGCTAGCAATCTACAGACGCATGTCCAGTTTAATCGACAACCCTGCCTTCACTTGGGTGTATGACCTTCCAACTCGAATCAACAGCCCTATGGCCCTCTTGATCAACGGTCGAGATTTCCTCGAGGTCTCCAGACTCCAGAGATTTCAAATATCAAACTCCACCCTTTCTCCAATGGATTTTATCCAAAGGCTATAGGCCTCTGACGCGTGTCCTCCTCAATCAACGGCTGAGGATTACTTTGGGCCTTTACCCAGAGTACACAGATTTACGCCACGTCTTCCCAGAATCTGACGGCTGTAGATTTCTTTGGGACTTTCCCTGGAGTTCTCAGATATTCACCACGCCTCCTCCATATCTGATGATTCATATTCACTTCAGGTCTCTAGGGTTCGGCAATCTCAGTTATCAAACTGAAATCCCACGACAAATTTCCCTAGAGCTCACGATCTGCTGACAAGTGTCCTTAGACAAATCGACGGCTCCCGGATCTTCAACTCTTCGTGCTTCGGGAATCTCAAAGTTCAAACTTGATTCCTCCTGAGCTCACGATATCTGAAGGCTCGTATTTGTTTGGTCGATCCAACGTCTGTGGTTCCTTCGGGCGATCTGACGGCCCCAGTCTATTCGGATGATCGAACGACTGAGATTTCACTTCAGAACTCCCGACTTCGGAAGTTTTAGATCTTGAATCTTGATGGGTTCTCCCTCATGTGTGTAAGTGGAGTTAAAGCTCGTGAACCTTGTCTTGAATCTGACTGTTTTTTATCCTTGCATTGTGATCCAATGACCAATGTCACTCCTCCTCCTGAGCTTTAGATTTATCAGACTTAAAATATTTTCTATGTGTTCAAAGGTTTTGAACCTTTTCTCCTCCAACAAGCCCGACTCTTGGATCTCGTTAACACTTATGAAAAGTGTTATTCCTCCTTAACTTTGTCTTACGAAGACTCTGAATTCCTACGCACTCCTTGTGCTTCAGGGATTTGATAACTCAAACTCGAAGGATTTCTCAAAGAGAAATTCCTCTCGCCTTCCTGGCATTCTCCTTTTGTTGGTTCTTCGACTTCTTGCAAAGTCTCTTCGACACTTGGTTGAATCTCGGATCTATGCACTCCTTGCACAAGACCTTTACGCAAGTTTTGAATTCTTGTGGGTGACTGTGCATGCCTTGCACCAGTCTCTTTGCACTCCTTGCAAAGGGAAGTTTCATGTTATATCTTTTGAGCTTTGGAACCGAATAGATCCCGACAATGCACTCCTTGTGTTCTGTGTGCACAACTTTCACCACTCAACATAAGAGAAACAATTGAAACTTATCCTAACATTCAAAGCTCCATAAAATCATTTGCAGAAACAAAAACAACAAGAAATGTTCAAGTCATAACAACATCCACACATATTGGATCAATCTTCCTCTGTTTTATTCATTCCAAATAAAAATGGTTACAACTACAATTAAAACAACAAATGAAAACTCAGAATTCTCCTACTAACTTGTAGCTAGCCTCATTTGGGTGTACAAAACTTATATTTATCTCAGAGGGTTCTTAGGGTTCCCCTTGACTACTTGTCTATTCCAAACCTAACCTAAACAATATCTTGGATGAGTCGCATTCCAGATTAGGAGTGGAAACTCCCACTTCGCTCACAATCGTTCAAGTGTGATTCAAGATATTTTTCGACACTGGGTTCAGGCATGCCTCAAAATATTCCCCCCAATTGCCAGTGTTGTGATTACAAAAATATTCCCAGGCGTTGTGTGGTCCTTCTCCGCATGCTTGCCAATGATGCTCCTGCATCATAATGTCTCTTGAATTATCTTGGTTATGATATCACAACCAACATACACAATATGCAATTAAATTCCCCATAGCTGCATTAAAGCAACAATTAATATTTGCATACTAAATACCTCACGCCTTTACATCAATTCAAATATTGATATTCAACTAAGAGAATTCTTACCTCAATTCCATTTAGCATTTATACATCATAACAACCCCAAATGAATACATGCATGGTTGTCATCAATTAACCGGATGTTACCTAATCAAATGATACTTTTTAGAAGCTCACAGGATCCCTTCACCAACCTCTTGATCAACATTCCCACCATCCTGGTTTTTCTTCATATGGATGGATACCATAAACAACAATATCATCATGCTATAAACATTTTTCCTGGATACACAATCCATCATTATTCATATACTCAATTATCATGACATCATTATTCACACACAACAATAGACCACTCTCAGTCTACAAACATGCCACCAGTGTGTTCAGGCATTTCTACATGCACAAATGCACATCACTATGCATTAAGAATTAATATTATCATGCTTATTTCATGCATATGCATTCTATATTTATTGTATACATCATGCATCAATTATATCATGCACTCCAATGCATATCTATTTCTGATTTAATTAATTATTTGGTTGTTGTTGTATATAGTTGTCCTTGAATTCCTATTGAACATCACCTCCATGTGCACTACCATTCTACTCAAATGTGCACCATTGGACCCTATTATAAGCCTTGCAACCAATCCCCACTTGGCTATTATACATTTTCATCTACTAGACCCACTAGTGTTGCCATATCACAATTGCTTCCTTTATGCAGAGAATCCTATCCCAACATCTTTTGGTTATAATTCTCAATATTCTTAGTGTTGTAATATGCACTATTCCATATGAATATTGACACTCCCCATTTCCTTGAACTAAACTATCTTTAAATACCATTATGATTGATTGGCATTTCAATGTTCTGAAATATTCTTTTATGTCATCTTTCTAATACACTTTTCCATCCATGGCTTTGCTCAATTTTAAATATCTCTCGTCACTTCATTGAGTGATTCACTGTGAAGCATTGCTTGGCCACCCAAGACCACTCTTCTCCTAATGTAAATGCTACATCCTCCATTTACACTTGTACCCTTATTTTGTTGCACACTCTGATAATAAAGGCGAATTTCTTTTGGGTACCTTTTGGACAAAATTTGATAGACCATATCTAACAATCCCTTTGTCCCACATCCCTATACTTGCACATGATATCCTTTTTCCTTCTCCTGTAACAAGCTTGTATCCTTCTGTAACACCTCACTAAGAGATGATATGAAATATAAATTTGATAATTTAAACACATGCATTAAGTGTAAACATAATTTTCCTCTTTCATAAATAGAATAACCTACAACATATTCATAAGTCTTTTACAATTTTTCCAATGCTAAATATTCCAAATTTGAATCCAAATATTCGAATCTAAATAAGATGATGAGATAAATAATAATTTAACCTTACAATTGAAATATTTAAATAGAAACACAACAAAATATACCAAGTAAAATACATCCTCCCTAGTCTATTGAATATGATCGTTTGTCACGTAGACCTTCTAGTAGTAGGAATATGCTTCCAAGAATTCTTCTTCCACTTGCCTCGAGTGAAACAATGAAATCCTCTCGGCCAACTAGGAGCCTAGCCGACTTCCTAGCTCCAAGAAACCTTTTGGTTGATTGGCCCTTCGTGTCTGTGACTCCAAGAACAAAAAAACATGTATTCTCTAAGAATATTATCATAATAAATATACCTTCCAATAATTATCCAACTTGTCAACTTGCTCCAACCTCTCAACCTCCCTTCACCAGCACTTCCTCTTCCTATTTATCAAGTTTCCATACTCTCTTCCCCAAGTATCCTCAACCACCCTCATTATTAACCATCAACCTCCCTTATCTAGAACTTTGGGAAAAGTTCAAACAAACTAAAATATAAATGACTTACATAAAATAACAATAAATAAAATGCAAAATCTTTCTTTTCATGCTAACTTATAAATACAACTTGATTATTTTTCCCAAAATGTACATGACAACCCACCATACTCATTTAATTCATCATATCAACCATCAAACAAAGTCAAAGAAGATATTTAATGCTACTTGATATTTTGTGTGCAATATTATTTACATTGTCATTAAACCATTCAATTAAATAATTAATAATCTAGTTTAATAATTAATACATTAATTAATTCTACTAGTGTACATGTGTAGGGTATGTGTGCATAGCTAGTGGACACATATCTTATGAATGTACTAATAATAGCCAACCACTACCTCTAGTGCATAGTTCTTGCATGCTCACACCAAGACATGCAATATAACAGATCAAGTAAATGCATCATTTAATAACCTTAATGAATAAAAGTACAATAATCCATCAATAACTCATTATCACACTTGAAATTCAAAAGATAATCAAAAGAGGGGTTTAAACATGGTAGGAACCAAGTGAGTAAACAATAGTGGCACATATAATCCCCAATGAGTATT
>ML798992.1:148350-158808 GCA_009831015.1 Picea engelmannii
GCGGGTGCATTACATAGCCCGAATGGCATTACCATCCATTCATACAATCCTTGTTTGGTTTTAAAAGTTGTTTTCCAAATATCATTGTCATGAATACGGATTTGATGATAGCCACTTCTTAAGTCTAACTTAGTGAAAAAAATCACATTCTTTAATTGATCTAAAAGATCATCAATTCGAGGAAGAGGATACTTGTTCTTTATTGTGATTCTTTTCAATGCCTTGTAATCAACACACATACGTCATGTGCCATCTTTATTTGGTACCAAAACAATTGGTGAACCACATGGCGAAGAACTTGGACGAATGGCCCCTTTTTCGATTAACTCCTAAACCTGTTTCTTTATCTCTGCATTCTCAATAATAGAAGACCTATACATACCAACATTAGGAAGAGGTGCATCCTACTGCAAATGTATTTCATGTTGAATTTCCCTTTTAGGAGGTAAACCTTCAGGTTCTTGAAACAAAATATCATAATCAGATACCACCTTTATCAAGTCCTTTTTAAGTTTAGGATCACAACCTTTAAAGGATTCAGTTTGTTCAACATCTTTTGCTTTGACTATCATAACCACAAAGTTCTTACTTGCATTTATTAACCTCTTCATTTGATTTGCAGAAACTAAAGAAAGATTAGTTTTCATGCGATGTGCACGAACAATATATTCAACACCATCCTTAGTGAGTTGATACTTGTTATCTTCTCTGTAAAAGATAGCCTTCCTATCATACAAATATGGACTACCCAACACAATACCACAGATATCCAATGGAACCACATCTAGATCTACCTCATCCACAAATCCAAAAGTTATGGCAAACCTAAGTCTACACTATTTTGTAACTTGTAATCGTGCATTATCACATACCCATCCAAGTGGATATGGCTTAGTGTGTAACTTAGTTTCCAATTGTAATTTTTTAACAATTTCTTCTGAAATGAGGTTTGCTTGTGATCCACTATCAAAAAGAGTATCAATTTTTGTATGCTTAGAGATAAATCTAATATGAAATAACTCAATTCTCTTTCTTTCATCAACAACAGGTTCATTTCTTGAAATAGAACAAGAAGGAATATTGCCTTGGATGCTTGTAGAAATCACCTTAGTTTCATCCCCAGAGTCTGATCCCAAATCATGTTGGATTACTGTTGCAGTAGTCTTTTTTTCTTCTTTCTTCCGAAACTTTTTTGGCTTGAGCTCCGGATGAAGTTTCCAACATTTGGAAGCATCATGA
This sequence comes from Picea engelmannii, assembly GCA_009831015.1. Taxonomy (NCBI): domain Eukaryota; kingdom Viridiplantae; phylum Streptophyta; class Pinopsida; order Pinales; family Pinaceae; genus Picea; species Picea engelmannii. Next base: position 149,590 of record ML798992.1, read on the forward strand.
CCCTTCTTCTGACAATGAGTACATGTAGGCTTATCTCCTTCTTTCTTCAAAGTGGTTGTATGTTTACTTTTCCATTTACCTTTAAACTTTTTTTCATCAGGTTTGAAAGATTTCTTGGAAAATTTCTCTTTGGTATTCTTCCCCTTTGTCTCTATGTGATTTTCTTGAACACACACCTCATCAAGATTAGTCGGATTAAACATCAATATCATATGACGTAAATAAATATGCAATCCTCCTATATACTTGAGAAGATTTTCCTGGGTGTAAAGAGGTATACCAAGTATCAAGGCTCTTTTTCAAACTTCTTGTGTGTATTCTTGCACACTTTGTCCCTTACCTTGCCTCAAATTCTGTCAATCCATCATAGCTTGTTGCATATACCCTAATGGATAAAATTGTTTTTTAAGTGTTGAAGTGAACTCATACCAAGAGGAAACAATTTTTCCTTTCGTGGAAAGATCCTCTTGCGATTTGCTCTCCCACCAAATGAGAGAAGTCCCTCCAAGTCGGAGAGAAGCCAACTGAATTTTAACAGCATCTTCAGTAAACTTTTGAATCCTACAATAAACTTCAATTTGACGGATCCAATTGTCCAATTTTTCATCATTAAGTTCTCCATTATACATAGGTAAATAAAACTTAATATCAAGCCTTAAATGAGGCATATTAATATCAACTTTTGCTTTTTGCTTTTCAAATGGAGAAGGAATAGAACCATCAAGAAGAGATGGAGAAGTTGGTGGATTTTTAGGGGGTCCCTCATCTCCTCCTTTTTTCTTATCTTCTGTATGAGATGGTCCACCTTGTTCACCTCTCTTTCGATCTTGATAGATCTCCTCTACCATCGTTTGCATTCTCATGAAAGCTTTCAGAAATTCCCCTTCAGAAGGGATAGAAGAAGCTGCTTCTTCTCCTTTTGGTGAAGACATCCTTCCTCTCCTTGATCCAATTTTCTGGATTGAACTCTTCAAGTTATCCTTCACCATGTTGAAGCTTGGATCTTGTTAACATCAACTCACAAAGCAAATGGTTAACCTCGCTCTGATACCAACTTTATCTGAAATTTTTACTTGATCTTTAACCATTACTTGTATGTGAATTTCTTAATTGTTAACCATCTTTATGAATGCAAAATTAAAAGACATTCATCAACACATAAACATGTAAGCATACTATCTAAGAACAAGAATTGGTAACGGAGTTCACCAGACTTCCTGGCTACCTCTTCGAGCCACTTTCCAAATGGGAAGGCCGATAGATTAAGTATTCAAATGCTTACAAAGTGACTTTTGAGTTATGTCTGTCATATACAGTAACAGACTTCAACAACAGCTGCAAGATGAAATTCTGAGACTTTTAAGTATAAACATGGATACCTTTTTGTTTATCCGGAAGGTTCTGTGAGTACTTTTCTGTTTGGATGCCTGAATGCAAAAACTAAAGTTGGATCTAGAATCCTTGCGAAAAATTGAGACTTTTGAGTATAAACTGGATATATTTCTTAAACTGGACTCTGAATGCCCTTTTTGGCACTATTCCCAATCTACCCCTGATTGTACAGTCTGTACAGCCTTGGGATGAATGCCAATTTTGTACCACCTTGAACTGCGTGAAAATACCACCTCGGCCTATGTGCAAATTCACTTTGGTCACTATGCAACATCACCTCGATCTGTGTGCCTGTCTCTGCCTGCATCAAAACTCATTCTCCCCCCTCGGTATGCGTGCCCATGCTCCATTTAAATAATAAAAAAATAATAGTTTTGGGGGGCGCAAACTATGGGCCACGCCCCCTCCAAAATCACCCACATCGGTGCACTTCTTAAGGCTAATGCGCCATTCCCTACCACGTCCCATGGCGGTGGCGCATTGGTAGCTTGTGGTTGTTATGGGGGGCGAAAGTCCCGGGGTCAAACCTTCGGGCTTCCCCTCCTTGGCGCAATTTGTTATATAACATGGTTTAATATATATATATATAGTATGGTTTATTATATATTATGGCACGCGACTTTGGTTTTAATATATGTGACATGGTATAGTTCCAACAAATATTTCAGGCGCACTATAGTTTAAACATATGGTTGTATTACATATGTTTTATATGATTTTAAACCCACTATGGTGCGTTTGGATATTATAGTTTGACATTTGGATTTATGTTATGGTTTTAATACTAAGGGGGCCTCGGTGTTGGCAAGGTCAAGGGCTAGGCCCTTGACCATCCTTTTTTTTTTTTAAACCAAGTCATATTTAACCCATTTTTTAACCATTTAAACCATCTTTGACGAAACTTCCTTTGCTCATATCATTGTCATCTGGAGGCCGTTTTTCCTGAAACGAACATCACCGGAAAGCTGCTGACGAGCTCTTCCACTTTATAAACTTTACTTTTCCATTTGAATACTTTAACTCTATCGAATTTTGAGATGATCCACCTGGATCACCAGTGGACCCTGGAATTAATATACAACATACCCACACAATTCTCAATTGTTGAATCTTATCCTCTTGCTAGAAAATCCTTCACACAACACTCTCTGCTAGAGTGCTCTTCTTATTATTAATCAATGCCATGTTAATGACTCTATCCCTCTTTAATTTTCCAAGATATTTCACTTCAAATGTTCATTTATTCTTATGCATAGGAACTATCATGAGTTTCAATATTCTTCCTTACCCAACAATCGCCTCTAGAACTCACCTTTATTGTCTAGGAAATTTTCTCCAAGCTTTGACATTATTTGGAAAAGTCTTCACATTGAGTAGTTACATGGTTCATGGAATCCAATTCTATTTTTCTCACAAATTTATGGAGAAATTAAATTTTCCAATATATAATGTATACCTTCTATCATTATATCCCTTGTATTACCTTTCCAATGAACATACCCATGCGTCATTCTAATTTATGAGCCAAGATTTATGGCCTCCAGACATTTCATTCTACTCAATGGTGTCCTTCAAGTTCACCAGAAACCTTCTTTATGATTCATTGAGAATTATTTGGATAAAAAATAAATTATGAGTGGAAATCTATATTCTCCTATCCCATATCCTTCCAATGAATACTTTCTTGCACAATTCTAAGCACTGAGCATAAAGTTATAGGAAATTGAATATTGCCAATTTAATCCTTTTGTACACATTTATCCCTGGTGTAAACAATCTCAAACACCAACTTCGGCCACCTACAGAGTTAATTGTGTTAAGAACCAAGGAAACTTTTCTTCACAAAATAGATAATACCGCTAACATTGAATTCATAGCAGCTCTTAGATTGTCAAACTGATGCTCTAGTCAAAATCTACAACAATATGGAAAGGACAACTTTTCCCCTTTGGACATTCTTCTGGCTTAGCAATTTTATCCCTGTTCATGCATAACTACACCAATTCCCTTGGTATTTTGGAATAATCTCAATTATTTATTCCCATTACTACGTTGTGAATGAGTTTTCCAAGTTCCAACCTTAATTGGGTCATGGATTGCTAGTTACAACTCGTAGAAGTTTTGATTGTTTTACATTTTTATCCCTGAATGCTATAGGTGCATTATTTCTCTTTTTGCACTTTTTTACATGCCTAGATTCCAAATATGGCTCCATGGTTTCTTCTAGGGTTCAATATATTTCCATAGACTTCTCGTATGCCCAAAATGGACTTTTGAGCTAGGCGTTATGCCCTCTAGAACTAAATTGATGCTGAAATTTTGCTTTAATTGTTTCGGTTGTAACTTTATCATACGAGCTCCATTTTCCGAACATATTAGATCATTGGAAATATCTCCTCGAGATATTTTATTTAATCTATTGAGACTAATTATGGTGCCCATGACACTTACATTCTCGAAAATTAGAACTATTAAAAATGTTGTATAGGGCCTCAAAACACCTCTTCATGTTCAAGACTTTCGAAATCCCAAACATTTTGTAGAAAAAATACTATTTTTTTGTTATAAAATCCTTTAAATATGAGCCTTCGATCTCAAAATCAAAATAAAATTGGATTTTTGACCTAACTCTATCAATGATCGGTGATCAACTAAATCCTTTGGATGTGCACAACACCTTTCCAAAGTTTCCAACCCGACCATTGGCCTTCAACCCATTCTTTTAGAAACTTATTTCAAGACATCGCTAAATCGATCGTCCTGACTATCGACCTTCGATGACTTTCATCGGTGAATGAAACTCCTCATCAATTCAGTCGATACCTGACCATTGGAAATCCTTTTTGACTAATGAATCGTTTCTCTGATTCAGTCGGCCCGACTATCGACCTTCAATGACTTTCATCAGTGAATGAAACTCCTCACCAATTCAGTCGATACCTAACCATTGGAAATCCTTTTTAACTAATGAATCATTTCTCTAGTTCGGTCGACCCGACTATTTTCCATCGACCACTTCTGGGATGACGTGGAAACTATTGACGTGACATGACACATGGATGTTGATGTGGCATGTCACATCATCATGAGGTGTCAACTTGGATGACATGGCACAACATTTGTATATTGGCATGGCATGACACATGGATGTTGACATGGAATTACATGTCATCACCCGCTTTCCTTCATCAGTCATTGAGCATTTTTGTTGGTTGACCCGAACACCTCACCAATTCATCCAACGTCTGACCATTAGCCCATCAATGACTGACACTCCCTATTTCAAAATCAAATGCTTCACTGAATTTACTAACGCCCAACCATCATCCCATTGGCCCATTGGTGACTAAAACACTTCGCCAATTTGGTCAATGCCCGACCATCACCCCATCGTCCATTGGCAATTTTCTTTGGCCAACTCCAACACTTAGAAAAAAAATTCCAAATCCCTGATGAATTTGGAACATTGATATACCATCAAGAAATGATCTCGTTCATCGATCTATCAAACTTTACCCAACTCTATCAACACCCGATCATTGACTATTAGTTGTCGAAGATTTCTTTATGACGCTTAAAATTGTTTGCCAAAATTTGTTGATCCCTAACCATCGATCGTTGGCGATCAAAGAATTTTTTTGCTCAAACAAAACTCTTTGCCAAACTTTTTGATTCAACCATCGAACATCGGTGAATTCTACTGGCGAACTTCAACACTTAGCAATTTTTTGATAAAAACCCAGGTCAATCTGCATCATTGATCTCTCAACCAATATGATATTGACCCTCAATCTGATCCATTTCCCAAACCCCCAAAAATGAATCCTGGTTGTTGATCTTCTCAACCTTCCAAATGGTCGAAACCTTATAAATTTTTAAATTTATCTTAATGAATCTAAGTCGTTGATCTCGATATCAAACATGATCTCGATCGTCGATTCACTGAACTCTACCCAGTGCTACAACAACCATTAAAACATGAATTTCGACCTTACAGGTTGAATCTAGCTGTAAAATTCTACAGATCGACTCCATTAAACCTATAAAATAGTTCAGATTCATTTAAACTCAATTTTTTCCCATGGATTTGGGGATTTCTCTTTAATATTCACTGTTTTTCCCCAAATTCGTCACAGAAAAAACTGTAACAACGAATTTTGTGAAAATTCGCACTAGTTTTTGGTCCATACAAGCACAATGTTTGAACCAAAATCCATGGTACCACTTTGTAATGTTCCCAGACTCCAGTTGAGCAACATTACGTGCAGAAAATTCATTAAATCATTCATATTTAGTGCTAATTAAATTCTTGTAGCTTACCAGCTACAGATCACACACAAATTTAACCATTTGACTGATACCACAGTTCTAAATGCTTCTAAGAACATATATTAAACATGAATGCAACTATTCAAGAAAATAGAAAACACACAACATTCATATAAACCATTTGCACAATGGAATAAACATAATAACACAACAGAACAATTATCTATTAGCAATTAACCAACTGGTTGTATATGAAGGATGAACCTCCCAGCCATAGGTGTTGTTTTTCATTCTCTCTCAACAACGTGCCACCCTTGAACTGAGGTTGTGAGTCCACAAGGAGATCCAACCCACTGCTTGTCCACTCTCCACACATAACAACCCCAAAACCAAGGTTCTACTCCCACAACAGTTCCAATCATCTAGCTCTCTCTTCTCCACAACCTGCACTACCCAAGGAATGTACCTCCTTCATTTTTCACAGTCCCTCAGGCTATATCATTTGTTTATTAGGGTCCCTAGTGCACTCGGTTGGACATGAATTTATCAGCCAAGATCCAGGAACTCTCAGTTGCTTCCAGAGTTCTCACAGTAGCCTTCACAAGGCTCCTGAGACATTTCCTCAATAGGAAAACACACTACAGGATTACAACCCATTTTGCAGGCACACGTGCCTCTTTTCTAGCATAAAAACAACCCAATAATAACTTCCTCCAAGAAAAGCATGGCACTGATCTTCCCAACACTCCGCTCTCCTCTTGCTACCCAAAATATCCATGTAAAAACTGCTCTTTATGCAAAAACGTGACTCTCCCCCAAAAATTGCCCCCTTGGCCATATTAATTTATTCTCGTGTTTTCTTGCTTGAATTGACTTGCACTCTTCCCCAAGCTTATTTTACTCATGCCCATGCTCTCCAATAACTATGCAATGTGACTCCTCACACCCACCCTCTTACACGAGTTTAATGATTGGCTTTAGGAACACTCAACAACAAATAGAAGGTTTACACAATGATAATAATTTTAGGAATGTGGGTTGGATTAATACCCATGAATAATTCCATCTTGGACCCCTCTCTCTTGTAGAATCATATCCCCCCATTTTTCTTCATCCTTTTCATATCGCAGCCAACGATTATTACTTTTATCAATTATTTCAATTTTCATAATATGCAATTCGGACCCTGACCATATTAAATCAATACATGCTCCTCACCCCAACACATCGAATCACCAGCCTAATTCACATTTAGACAATTACATTATAATTCGCGGGGACTAAAACTGGGGATGCTACAACATCCTTGGTACAAGGACATTACCTATTATTTACAATTTCAAAAATGTCCTAATAATCTTGAAAGTCATCAATGCAGGAGGATTTGTTTGGAATCCTCTAAATATATCGTCTTCAGATCTTCTCTTTTTCATAGAACTATTGATGGATTGTTGTTACATTGTGTAGACAATACAACGACTCATAAAATATTAAAGAAAATTCATGTATCAACAGATTCAAGCATTCATATTGGTGGTCATTTTAGTGCAAAATCCACTACTTTTAAAATTTTAAGAACTGGATATTATTGCTCTTCTGTTTTTAAAGGTTCTCATAAATTTATGCAAACTTGTAATGAATGTCAAAAGTTTGCAGGAAGAGAACAATTTTTTGCAATTCCTTTACAACCAATTCTCCCTAATTTTCCTTTCTCAAAATGGGGATTAGATTTCATCGGTCCAATTAACCCTCCATCCTCTGTTGAACATATGTTTATTCTTACAACAATATACTACTTCACCAAATGCAATGAAGATATACCACTCAAGAATTCAAAGGATGAGCAGGTAATTACTTTCTTGGAATCTAATATTTTTTCTCGTTTTGGTCTTCCATTAGAAATCATTTCTGATAATGGACCAACTTTTATTTCTGCAAAATTTATCTAGATCCTTAACAAATTTGGGGTGAAGCATTATATTTCATCCACTTGTTATCCGCAAGGAAATGGGCAAACAAAAAATATGATTAACGTTCTAAAAAATATAATAAATGGAAAACCCCGCCAGTGGCACACACTTCTTATCTATGCACTATGGACAGATCATACTACCACTAAAACCAATATGTTATGCATGTCAGATTAGAATTTTCTTCCCTTAGACTAGCTCTACATGTTGAAGAATTCAATTCAACAAGCATCCCTCAAAGAATAAATGTCTTAATAGCTCTTGAAGAACAAAGGAATCATGCTCTTGAAAATCTAAAAAAGAGACAACAATCTGTCAAAAGGTATTTTGATAAGAAAGCTAAATCATCCTCTTTTGAGGTGGATGAAAAGAGACTACTTTGGGATTCTTCTCATGCACATAGAGGTAATCATTCCAAGTTTCAAAAACTTTGGCTAGGTCCTTTTAAAATTGCCTTTGTCATTGGTAATAATTCTTATTTATTGAAATATTTGGATGGACGATTATTTTCTTATACTACAAATGGTTCACATTTGAAGCATTATGTTAAACCAGATTGATTGATTGATTTAATTTATAATGCTTCATGTATATATTTTATTTTTTTGCATTGAAAAATATGAACAACAAAGACAAATGGCTTTCCTTTAGTCTACATCAGTGCTTTTGTAGTAGTTTTTTAATCTACAATGTCTTTTCTAATACTTGATGATCATAGATCTTCCCCATTTTTTGACTTTCCCTTTTACCTTCCATAAGTATTTTTTGCAAGAGTATATCAAAAAAACATCATGAAAGTGAAATGATCAGCAAAATATGATTTTACAGCAAAACCAAAAATTCTAAAGTTCTAGCCAATTAGTGAATTGGCTACCCCGTGGAGTCTCCAAATGTTGACTCAAAAACTCACCACTAGTTATATAGCATGCAAATGGTTGCAAGGCATACTAAAAATTATTAAGATAAATATAATTAGTAGGTGGGACCCCCTAGAGAAGAAAATAAGTGAATAGTTTATTTTCAATTATTCCTGCGATGACAACAAATGCTTAAAAACAAAAAGGATAATCTACATTTATGATATGCATGACGATATTTTCTTTTCTCTGGCTTGATTATGACGTATGCTTTAACTTGGTTGCATATGAAAGATTGAGGCTATGCTCATAAAATTTTAAAGGGTTCCTCGTAATGCATACACTTATGCTTATATAGTGTCATTACATTTTTATTGTCATTGGGACATTTATGTGTTATAACCATAAGGAAGGAATGGAAAATGTAACAACACAATTTGTACACAACCTAATAGTAAGCAAGTACTAAGCTGGAATTTTTTTTATTTTTTTTAAATATACATATAAAACTCTCTAAAGGATTTGAACAAATCGAAAATATTGGTATTTTAATCTTATATATATATATATATATATAGAAGATTAACTTTATTTAAATTCAACACCAATATAAACACCCATACTAATTAATCCAAAATTGCATATATAAGGTGGACATAAAAAGTAATAATTTCAAAGATTCATCATAAAAACATTCCCTCCATTATCATATTAGTTGAACTCTTTCTATT
>ML798992.1:163489-180952 GCA_009831015.1 Picea engelmannii
CTGAAATGATCTCTTCAATAGCTTGTAGTTGATCTCTTAACTGAGAGATTCTCACAAAGTATGATGTTATGTTGTCATCATCATTCATCTTCATGTCACGGAGCTCATTCTTCAGACTCATTACTTGTCCAATGTTTCTGACTAAGAAGAGGTTTGTTAGGGCATCATACATCTTCTTCGATGAGTCAAGATGGGAGATATAGGGTATCAAGTGGTCTTTTATAGAATCCACTATGATACTCATGGCATTGATGTCACCGTCTTTGAATTTCTCCATAGCTGCAACTTTCTGTGGTTCCTTCTCTTTCCCTTCTTCAAACTCTGGTTTCACGATCTTTCCTTTCAATATATCCAGCACTTTATTCTTGGCAAGGGTGAGATCAATCCTTGTCTTCCATGCTCTGAAGTTAGAAGCTCCATCTAAATTGTTCTCTGACTTCATAGAGTAAGTCATGGCTACTTTGACTTGGTCAACCCTAGATTTGACCAAAAGCTCAAACTTCATGTCTTGGATTTCTGAGAGTATCAGGAGATGCGCTAGGCTAGGGAACATTGATCTATCCAGAGATTAGGTCAATCCCTTCACTTAAGGTGCCTCAACGAGAGGATTAGGGTTTATGCAACTGCACCTTCTAGTAACCCTAGCAGCAGTTCTATGGTGACTAATCCTGCTAGAAACCCTAGTGAAAGTTCTTCAATGAGCTCAATATCCTCACGACTATGTTTCCTTCAAAAGTTAGACTGAATGAAGGAGGTGTGGGCCCATAACCTGTTAGAATATAATGGATGTGCTTGTTTTTACCATTGACAATATCGCTATTGTCACCCAACCATAGGCCGAAGCCACCCTTCGAGCACCTTAACCTTGACAGAGAATCACTTCGGAAGCAAACCCTAGGCTAGATAGCCAAACAAAGGGTAGCACACCTTTCCCCAAGGATAGCGCATCAACAAGAGCTGATCAGATAGTCCAAACCCTAACCAAGAGATATTCCAAGCCAAACGTGATATGCTAGTTGCAGCAGCTACAATGGCAGCTCTCCTCAAACCTGCGCACAAGACTGGGCACTGCAGTGCACACAAGTTGTTGCTCTGCAATTCTGAGACTGCCTACCATAATGAGAACTGGCCTCCTATATTTATATTAATTCTAGCTAACTGCCTGGGCCAACTTCTCATTCTGGGTATCTGTTTGTTTAGTATATATTAATTCTTTTGGCCGACTTCTTCTCTTATAGGCTAATAACCTAATATAAATTATCCTCTTGAGCCAACATGTCTTCTAGAGTTATTAGCCAACTCATTAGGGTTTCTTCTTGCTTTCTAGAGTATTCTATTCTCGTCAGATTTACACGTAGAGGTAAATACCTCCCGCAACAACAATAGTACCATTATTTATGTAAGTAAAAATTCAACACTATGAGGCTAAAAACAATGCATAACCCTATTCTAATATTTAAAGAATGATCGATGTCTTAATAATGATGCTCATAAATTCGTTACTATACATTAACTATTAATTAATATGCCATCAATATCCATGTCCTGAAATCATCCTTTAATATACAAAAGACTATCTTTTTCAATGTCAAATTAACCTTTGGGTATTTACTTTCTTATAAGGTTTATTATATCTGCTATGAACAAAATTTACGTATAGTTGAGATAATACACTCAAAGGAACTCAACAACTTGAGCATTCAGACGTTAGTATTTACTTCCGTTCATGTAGCTCGACTATGCATGTTCTGGAACATTAATAGTAATTCAAGGCATTCTTCAAATGTTGATGGTGCACTATAGAATCTTATGAAAATTTGTTTAAATTAATGATGTAGTTGTGTTTACAGTTTAAGGTAAAATCAACAGTTCGAGACGCTTGATCGAGAAAGTGCAAAGAAAAATGTCCATATCAGTCCAACTATTCCTCCATATAACAAAATACTTATTTTTCATAAGCATGCATATAATATAATATCATGTTAACACAGACAACTAACACTAACATTTACCTTACAGTAAGATCCAATATTAAATTAGTTCTTAGGGGACAAATCCCACCACAAAATTCAGAGTAAGATAGAAGGAGGGGCACTCGATCCCTGATTTTATAATAAGAGAGGAAACAATCGACCAAAATTAATATTACAATGTACCACACAGAGGAAATTCAAATGCTAAGATCGATTCCAAAATTTTGCATGATTCTTGAATTATTGGGAGTACAGAACACTACGTCCTATGTCTGAATTAATCAATTATGTACCAGGAACTATACAAGGTTCTCTATCATCTCCACGGGGTAATGCATGGTGGATCTATGGACAGTTTCTCCTAAAAAAATTATTTAACTACAAGTACCAACACATAGCAAATTTATAAGTAAACATCATTGCTACAACACCTTGGATTCATAAATTACAGTATAAAATCGCCATTTACTAATCATCACATACATTACTATATACATAAATTAAGAACACTATTAGAAACCATTCATGAAGAATTCTATTTGATACCAAATCCTAAAATTTAAATTACAATATCAGAGTAATATTTACATGAATAATTTCTAGTAAACCGGATAGAATACCCATACTTATTGGATATTCAATTACAAGAATGGAACCTTCGAAGTCATTGTATTATTCAGTAAATATATAGCATATTCAATAAACAATTTACATATTCAGATATAAATATAGTTTCCGTAAGAAGTTGAATTGTTGGAGGTTCTTCAACCCAGAATTTGATCAATGTATTTTTGCTTGCTAACTAAGTGATTTCACAGGTACCTCCCAATTTATCCCAATTTATGCTAGGGGTACTCTTCTTTCCCCTTAGCCCTCCAAGCCGCAAAGGAGCCACACACAAGAACCAGAACACAATAGCTCCCAAGCTTGCCTCACAAGGGAGAGCTTACACTCTTTTCACAAGCTTGGAGTCCCAACTCTCACAAATAAAACACGGTCCAACCAATAGCATAACAGTACAAAGAAAAGTGATATCATTTTCACCTCTCCTCTATTTCTTTTATAAAATTATTTTTAATGGCACTTGTCCCCATGCACAACTAATTCATTTTTAATAATTAAATTAAATAATTATTCACCCAACACGTGTCACACTCTCCCAAGGTTGCACATGTAATTCATTTCTTTTATTTATTTAAAAGCCAATTTCCCTCACATTCCCGAATGCATTCCTATTTTTTCTCTTATATGTCTCTTAGTTCCTCAATTTCTCATTTAATGAGTGTCTCCTAACTAGATCTTAGTTTGAGTTGATTTAGGAGTCTTCTTTTAGTTATAATTAGTGATAGATTGACTCAAGATTCCATTCTATTTGTACACCTATTCTTTCATGTTTTAATTTCTCTCTATTTTAAAATTCCGTTTATTACTTTCATGCACACATGTGCAATTTTTCCAACCTTTAAATTTGTATTCCCTCTTTTCCTAGAGTTTGATTTTATCTCAAATCTTTTGACTTATTTGATATTTTATTTAGTCTCTTAATTAAACTTAGACTTAGAATTAGTGTGAGTCTTAGGCTTAGACTCTTGTTAGGATTCTAATTTAATTTTACTGATTAATTAATACTATGTTCTAACAAGATCTAAATATTTCATTATATTTTCTAGGTTGTCTAGATTTTAATTGAATCATAATTTAATTACACAATGTACCCTTCAAGACGCACCTCTGTGCTCCAAGGGTGTCACTCATCTTTCACTAGTTTTGGGAGTTTGTCTGACCCTTGGAGTCAACACTCCATTCATTTGACCTTGTGAGAGACTAAGCGCTTCTATAGAATAAGGATTATGCCTTATTGCACGCCCCTTAGATTTCCTCGTGAGAGACTGTCTCAGTCTGCCCTCACAAAATTGTGTACCTCTTGAATTAGGTAATCATTAACCTACAGTTCAGGTCACGACGGGAGTGCTAGTAGGCGATGGCAGGGACGTTGCCACACCTCTCCCTCTAATTTATGGTTTCTTTGCATGACCCATTTAATCCTTATGTGATTTGGATTAGCAAGCATCGTCAAACTTGCATCCACTGACAAAAACAATGTCAATAATCCATATACATAAATCATATTGTAATCAATCATATATCACATGTGTGTAAAATGAAATACTCAAACAAAATGTAATCCACTCTCTAACTCAATCTAGAGTCCAAGGAAGTCCATTGATGTCGTCAACATCCATAACCTGTCATGTGTCTTGCACACTCAGGAGAACTCGGCAATAATATATGTCAATACATATACACTTGAAAGTAACAATAAATCGCAATACATCATCATCATCATCATATATAGCTCATAATCGAAACATAATCATAATGTACCATAACTAGATCACATGCATGCAAGTGTCCTCCAAGAATACGCCAATATAAGTGTGATCAGTAGTACAAGATGTTATAGAAAAGGTTTGTTATATTCTCCTAAGTTTCATATCATTCCATGACAAGAATCCAAAGGTATATATTGCAAATAAAAATAAATACATGGAAACAAATACATATTATATGCCATATGATAAATGGTTATGTTGAGCTTCTTGTTACAAGGTTGTGTTATGTTGTCTTTTATAAAGCTCAAATATCAAATTCATATATATATATATATATGAGTTTTTGTTCAATGGTATGAAGTGTTGTTTGGACTTCCATTCAAGCTTTGGTTTAAGTTATACATTGGGAACACCAACCAACATACATCAATGGATTGCATTTGGTTTATGTCATAAATGTGGTTTAATAATGCAAACTATGGTTGTTGAAAGGGGTCGTCATCTGATGGTTATAATGGTATGATAGTTTGTGATGAGGTTTACATGGATATGGTGCATAGCCCTCCTGCATACTTGGTATTTGTTCTTGTTTTTGGTTATTTGTCTTGGAATTCAATTGGAAAGTGGAAGTATGACATGGAAAGCTTTATGATTGCACATGATTTGGGTTAACGTGAGGCTATCTATTCATTCAATGTGCAAGGATGTGGGCATTAACCCACCATCTTATGTATTCTACCCTCATTTTTTTATGTTTTCATTGTGCTTGGGAGAAGTTACAGTCTGACCCTGGTAAGACAACTCAGTCCTGATGGTTCGATAACTTTATGCACCCATGTTTTGCAATTATTTAAGCACTTGGTTATAGGAATGCAAACACCAGTTTGTTTATCCATCAAATATTTGATTTCTTTGCAATTATAATTTATTGTGGCTCTATTTGGACTAGTTTTGAGTGTGTTTTCTCTCCTCGTTCTCTCATTTTGTTGAATAATTTTAGAAATAAATATCTATAACATTAATTACTCACTTTCCATCATTTTCATTGCAACATTTTGGCTTATTATGAAAATAACCTAGTTGAATTCTTAAAGAAAATCCACCTGGTTTTGAATTTTCTTATTGTTATCCGGGTTTTCCACAAATGTCCTAGTTGAATTTTTTTAAGCTTTAGTAGATGTTTGTTCACTGGAAGTGAGTAAGGAAAGGAATTATCATGGGTTCGTTATATATATCTTAGAGGGTGTTCACCCATAAAGCCCGAAGCTTTATCATTCAATGATTTATTAATATCCCTTATACATTTTGTTATTAGTCTGTCAACTCAAAGTTTGGAGCTGCATGCATTTGTTTTTTTCCAAACTAGAAGACGGGTTTTGAAACCTTGACCTATTGGTCCCAAAACAAATGGTTTTCCGCCGAAGTTTTGAATGATAAAGGCATAGTTGAAGAAGGATATTCTTTGATTTTGTGTTATGACGATGAGATTATTCATGATGTTGTTATTTGATTTTATGTCTTATTTTAGTCATGTCAACTCAAAATGCGAAGTTGCATATGTTCTTATGGTATCTTCTTTTTCTAGGACTAGTGTTGGGTTCGAAAACCCCAACTTAATAGCCTTGTTATGAATTTATTCTCACTCATGTTTTGAACACTCGATGATTGATTTGATGGCATATAGTTTTGAAGATGGGGTTGATTTCTATTTACTGGGTTTGAAAAACGGTTATCCTCATGCATGATTTAAGAATATGTATTTAAAAATATTTGAATATATATATATTATGGTTTCCTTACTTACTCAACAATTTTTGAAGAGTAACACACAACTTCAAATTTGAACTATATTGGAGACTCTATCTATTTTTTTAATGGATTTGATGCCTTGAATTTTAAAAAGAGATTGATGTCGGTATGAAACACTATACGATTTTGAATCCATGTTTGGTGTTGAGTTTGATTATTGACCCTATTTTGGAAAAGATTATATAAATATACTCAACATTCCTTTAAGTGGAAAAGATTTGGAAATGGTTTGATATCTTGGTCATTTATAAAGGCATGATACTTTGTATACCATATTGATATGAACATATGTGAAGTGATGTATTTTCAAGAAAAATAAATTACCTCTGCTTGTTTTATTTTATATATGCAAGACCAAATCCCCTTATTGTTCCACTTTCCAGACATTATTCCATGAAGTCCCAACTTATGTATCATTTAAATTTTAATCCCGCCTCGCCCCCCCATTGTTGTATAAACAGGAAATGGTTTTAAAAAGAAAAGTGTGTTGTCAGTTTGACATATACAGTCTGTTTGATGATTACTTGGCATGAGTTTGAAAAGATAATAAACATAATTTGTGAGCAGATGAGTTTCATGGATTGTGAAAATTATTATGCATTCATTTCATTTTTCATACATTACAAACCCTTTAATCTCTCCCAAATTCATTATTTGTCCCATTTTCTAAGTAATTATTAGTTTATGGAGTTATAAGGGATGTTTTGTTTTTCAAAGATGTAAAATTGTAGAGGATATTACAGTATTCCTTTTTGACATTTCCTCTTTTTCCCTCAATTTCGCTTTTGTTTCTTGCATGCTTGACTGTTGGTTATCTTAGAGCCATCATTAAATTATATATTCTACAAGATAGTATTTGATGTTTTACTAGTTGTAGGTTGTATACACTAACTTAGTCTTTGTGATCAGCTAGATGGATTTCTTTAGCAGAGGAAGTTGTAATAGAGTAAAGAGAGAGAGACAACGTCCCATAAAAATATAACTTATGAATTGATGATACTTCGATTGTTGAGAATATTTATGAGGCAATAGACAACTTGATTTATTTTTGGCATAATTATGATATTTTGGGAGACACAAATGTATTTATGGCATGTCTATTTTGGGATGTTGGATGTATATGTGGTTTATGATGATGAGATGGTATGGTATGCATATTAAAATTATGGATAAATAAGGGAATATCGAAAATTAAAAAAATAAAGAGATGCATAAGGGGTCTGCACCTATTAAATATTGTTTATTATCCTTTATCATTATTTAATAAATTTTTCCTACTTAAATAAAATTATTTTATCTTTTAACTAAAAGGTAGTTCAACCACTTGAACTACCTCACTGAAGAATAAAAGAAGAAGGCAAAGAAGGACAAAGGCATGAGATAATAGAGAGACAATTCTGATAAAGGTTTGTTCTTGCTTTGAATTCATGTCTCATTCATCTTCATTCATTCCTTAATTGCATGAGAGATTAATCCTCTTGTTGATAGCAGAGTTATACTAAAGGTGGAAAGAAAAAGGACTAAGAAGCATAGGTGTTTGACATGCTTCAAAAGGTCATTCATTCATATTAATAGTATGTTGATTGTAATTTAATTTCTGAATCGATTTTCAGTGTTGATTAGAATTAGTTTGCAGAGTCAAGACAGTGTTGCATTTGTGGCTTGGTTGATCCATCGTTTTCCTGGTCTTGGTATTTTCTTTGAAGAAATCATTCATCTTTGTGTGATGTAAAATTCCACCATAGACTTCTAAGTTAAACTTTGGTCCTTACCCTCGCAGGGGTTTGTAAAGAAAGGCTTCAACTGTAGTTTGGAATGAAAATCAATAAAATCATCTGTTGATTTTGGTCTCACTTTTGGATTTGTTGTACAATGTTATTTCAAATTTGTTTTCTTTAAAACTTTCTTTTATAAATCTATTTATAGTCACATTACATCATTTTTTATTTTCTTTTTTTATTGAAACACTTAAATATAAAATTAGCATCAGGCCCAAGTACTTATTTCTTGAGGGTTGTTTGAAATTTTTTTATTAGGCTATAAACATAGGGTGATAATCCTGCATATCTCACCTTAGCCTTGTGAGATTCAAAAATTTTGGTATAAGGACTTCCATTCATTTTCATCAACAAGTAGCAGCCATGAAGTCATTTGAAGATTTGAATAAAAAGGTAACTGAACAACCATTTAGCACTTTCATATTTCAATAAAGTGTTTCAAGTGGACTGTGATGCAAGTGGTTCAACGATTGAAGCATATTTGAGCCAAGAAGGAAGACCAATTTCATTCTTTGGAGATAAATTGAATGAGGCTAAGAAGAAGTACTTTGTTTATGATCAAGATTTTTATGCGATTGTACAAACCTTGAATAAATGGAGACATTACTTGTTACCAAAGGAGTTTGTCTTATTTACTGATCATAAGGCACTGCAGTACATCAATAGTCAAGGTAAGTTAAATCAAAATCATTCCAAATGGGTAGAATTTTTTCAAAGTTACTCATTTATTTTGAAACCCAGGTCTGGAAAGTCGAATAGAGTTGAAAATGCATTGAGTTAAATGATAATGTCATTGAATACTTATCAGTTGAATTTGTTATCTTGGAATGTATAAAATAATTGTATGTAGAAGATGCAGATTTTACAAAGGCTTGGAAATAATTCAACATGCCTTGGAGCATTGATAGAACAACATATTTAGATTTCCATCTTCAAGAAGGTTTATTGTTCAAGAACCAAGGTTTGTGCATTCACCAGAGTTCATTGCGGTTGAATACTATTAGAGAGATACATAGTGGAGGTTTAGGTGGACATTTTGGCATTGATAATACCACTCCATTAGTGAGGGAAAGATACTTTTGGTATAGCATAAACAAGGATGTTAATAAGTTTGTTTAGTGTTGCATAATTTGTCAACTTTCCAAAGGAAGGAGTCAAAACACAAGATTGTATACACCACTACGGGTTCCCGAGAGGCCATGGGAAGTTATAAGTATGGGATTTGTTTTGGGACTACCTAGGACGTAAAGAGGCCATGAACCTGTGATGGTTGTAGTGGATAGATTTTCGAAGATGGATCATTTCATACCATGCAAGAAAACAAATGATGCTACTAAATTTTTTGTTCTATTTTTCAGAGAGATTGTGAGAATACATGGGTTGCCAAGAAGTATCACTTATGTTAGGGATACAAGATTTCTTGGGAATTTTTGGAGGATACTTTGGAAAAATATGGGTTCCAAATTGTTGTAAATTTATTCATGTCATCCTCAAATGGTTGGATAGACCAAGGTGGTAAAATGAATTCTTGGAAATTTGTTAAGGAGTTTGATTGGGGAGAATCCAAGACAATGAGATTTGATCTTAGCTTAGGATGAATTTTCTCATAACGATTTCGTTAATAGATATGTAGGAAAGAGTCAATTTCAAATTTTTTATGGTAGGTCACTAAAACAAATTGTTGATTTGGTTAAGTTTCCCAATCTGGAGGAAAAAATGAGTGTTGATGCAAGTGAATTTGTAGAGAGCATCCCAATGGAGATCTTTCTATGCTCTAGGGGCAACAATCAATTGAACATGCAATGAAAACTCTCCTCAAGACACCGCACACCCACTACAACATGAACTGGAGTGGTCGACCATGTAACAAGGGAAGTGTCAAGGAAAGTGTGTGCACCATAACGATGCCCTTGTATCTATCAAGTAATCCTTCAGTGCCATCCTTCAAGTGTATTTCATGTGTGATGAAAATCACAAGGTGAAACCTAATGCAATATGAGGTTTCATAGGATGTACGACTCCAAACATCCATGTACATGGGATGAAAGTATTCCTTATGTTTCATGCAACTATAACATAAGTCTTCACAATACTATTCCTCAACTCTTTTTAGGCATCCTTGGGGTTCTAGTCATAGGCCCCAATTGATGTATCCCTACCTTTGCATCAACACAGGAAGAGTCCTTCCATGCTGAAAGGGAAGCAAACAAAGATGCCTCATCCTTTGTTGGACCTACAGTTTCATCCACATGAGTTGGGCCTCATGTTTTTCTTACCAAGGATGTATGATGGAGGAGCATCTTTGGCCTCAAGCAATCCACATCAACCCAAAAATATTTCAAGTTCAAGATAATAAATCATAGGAAGGAATAAGTTAAAAATTCATATTGTTGTAACATGTTTTGTTGTAATACTTGTTGCAAAACCGTGTTGAAATAGTTGTTGCAACACATGTTGTAACGGTTGTTGCAACACATGCTGGAATAGTTGTTGCAACACATGCTGAAAAAATTATTTCCACACATTTTGAAACAGTTGCTGCAACACCCACGTAATGCACTTAGAGGCTACAGATTATGCATTTTCACCTCCACGTGTATTTTAATAGGCTCATGACAAGTGGAAGACTAAATAAGTGTGGGAAAAAATGAATAGTTTAAGTTTCCACAACCGTTTAAATCTTGCCAACTCATCATTTGGAAAAATGGTTTTAGGAATGTGGACCATGTAACTACCTAGGGAGGGAACAAGAAACATTTGAGGAAGTTGAATAGTCTGAGTGGTTCAACTACCAAGAAAAGAAAATATAAATGGGGAAAGGAAAAAGTGCAAGGGGTTCATCTCAACAAATGTCAACGAAAATTGACTTCAATTCGCATAGGAAGAAATAGATAAGAGAAAAGATAACAAAAGGGGTAGAAACATAGGAGATAATTGCTACAGATTTGTCTGAGATGTAATAATTATGTAAATTAATTTATGTTCTGATTAATGAATATATTTATGTTCCCTTCCATCAATTTTGTCTCTTATTTTCTTTTCCTGTAGCAGTAAATTTTCTCGTGGCATTCGTTAATGGTTGATTTATGTTAGATATTAGTATGTTGTTGGTTTTGTACTCTGTGGGAAGATGCCTAGTTTTTGTAAGGATTAATTACAGAAGTTAGGGTGACTGCATCATAAACACTCCACCAAAAAAATTTAAACATCGGATTTAAGACCTTCCCAAAAAAAATTATTCTTGATCCAATGATAATATTTTAGAAATACCAAACATTCACCTATAGTAGAAGTGTGTAGTTTAGAAAGGAACTTATGTTTGAGTTGGGATTTATCACTAGGAAACCCTTATATCATAGTGAATCATTCTTCCATATAAAAAATTTGTTACATGAGGGTCATGTTGTAGTTGGTGAATGAGTTGCCATGTGTTCTAGTCATAATGTCATTTTATCCTTACTTATTCAACCTAATCAACTTATATAATTGAAATAACACAATGCACGGCCTTAATGTCCTCTTGTATACTTAAAAGTTTATTTTCCATCGCAATCCATTTCCCTTTTTTATAGATAATTTCAAAGTCATAAGCTAGCATCTTTGTGACCCATATTTGTTTCTCTTTTGAAGATAGTTGTTATTTCAAGAAGTAATTTAGACTATCATGATTTTTTTTTACCTTAAAGTGTCTTCCTAATAGGTAATGGATTCATTGCTTAATTTCATGTAATTTGGCCAACATTTCCTTCTCATAAACGAGTTTGATTTTATTTAAGTTAGTAAGTTTGATAGGAAAGGGGCATACCTTATTGCATTAAAATTACACCAATGTCATGCCCTTAGGAATCAAACTGCACAATAAAGTTTTTTGTGAAGTTGGGCATGTCCAAGTCAAGAGTTATACACATAGCCTTCTTAAGTTTCTCAAAATATTGGTTTTCTTCTTGAGTCTAGGAAAAGGAATCCTTTCTCAATAATGATGTTAGAGGTGTTGCTATTCAATCATAGTTCTTAACAAACTTGAGATAATATCCTATCAATCCTAAGAATCCCCTAATATTCTTCAAGGTTTTTGGAATTTGTCCGTTCCATCATATCTCTAATTTTGTTAGGGTCCACCTTGATTCCCCCATGAGATACAATATGGCTTAAATATTCCACTTCCTAAATCATGCCTAAATCCAATGGTATACTTCAAAGGTTTTTCATATAATTTTTGCTACTCCAATAGTTTGAATACCATGTGTACATGTTGTGCATGATCTTTCAAATATTTTTTGTAAATTAGTATATCATCAAAAAATACCTACCCAATTTTTTATCAAGGGTTTGAAAATAGAATCCATTAAGCTTTGAGATGTGAAGGGTGCACTAGTAATCCAAAAACTCATAATGACCTTAATTTGTTATAATGGTCATTTTAGGGATGTCTTCTTCCTTGATTCTAATGTGATGATAACTTGAATGGATATCCAATTTAGTAGAGAAAACCGCCACTACAATTCATCTAATAATTCATAGACAATAATAGGAAACTTATATTTAATGATGATCTTGTTGAGATCTCTATAATTTTGATACATATTCCATGAAGAATATTTTTTGGAAACCATCACCATTGGTGAAGAGAAAAAACTTTGGCTAGGTCGAATGATATTATCATCTATCATTTCTTGAACCATTTGCTCAACCTCACTCTTTTAAACATAGAGATATTTGTAAATTCTAATGTTAGGAGAAAGGATCCTCGGGAAGAGTTGAATAGCATGATAATTCTCTTGTTCAAGAGGAAGATCTTTGGGCATATTAAAAAATACCTTGGAATGATTTTTTATAACTCTTTGTAGATCCAAGGGAATAAAGGGATTATATATTTTAACATCAAGTGATCACAATTGTGTAATTACTCCTAGGTGTTCCATTTTTAACAAAATTTTTCATGTTGTTGAAGCTTATCATTTTAGATGATTTCCTTTTCATACCTATGAGATTAATTTATTTTCCTTCTAAAAGCAATATCATGAAAAGTTGAAAATTCATAGCCATTGTTAGAAATGGTTTTAACCATTGGACCCCTAAGACCACATTAGTATCACCCATTTCGATTGAAACCATTGGGTTGTTCAAGAAATAATCCCCCATAGTGAGCCTAATACTTGTTAAATATGAGAGGGATAAATAACACACACACAAACACATAGACAAAAACATTTCTTGGGGAAACCTTTACGAGAGAAAAATCCCACACTCAAGCTCAATGTATTTCTCAGCAACTAACAACTATTACAATAAAATTTTAGAGATGTTCTTTTAACAGGAGCAATGAGAAGCAAGCTCACTCTTTCTTGGTCTGCATCATGCTACATCATGCACTCAAGACTACACTAGCCACTCAAGATTCTATGGGCCAACCTGAGGAATATTACAATGGAGTATCTCAAGCCATTAAATAGGATTCATCACATCAAATATCATGGGAAAATACCATGGGTTACCCAATATCATGGGCTCATAAACCACCAATGGTAAACCCATTAATGATCGAATCAAGGTTATCTTAACTACTATATGACCGAGTCAATATTAACCCAACATTCCCCCATTTAAACTTGACTTGGGATAAACACCTACCCCCCTCAAAGTTTGTTTAGCTAGGTTTCCAGGAATACAACAAGCCACCCCTATTACCTAGGTTTACATCTAGACTTTATACTTATGAACTTTCAAACCAAGGGTATGCATGCCTAAATAAGTCTTATATCCATATGGACATTTACATGTGATAAAATATAACTCCATAAATCACAATTGTATGCTTGAGAAATGATGATATGAAACATAAACCCATTTCATTATCAACATCCCTCCTTCCCCCAATACAATGAAGAACTCATTCATCGAGTACTTCCTCAATCTATTTTTTCCAATGCTCCACTTTAATCTTTGTGATACATTTCCATGTGACATTCCCCTACAACACCTTCAGGCCAAAATTTTATTTTTATTTACACAGATGCTTCTCACAAGAAATAACAACTCACAACCATTTTTCTTGGCATAAAAATAATCTCGCTAGATAGTCCAGGTTTTCCTAGATATGATACCAATTGTTAAAACTGAGAGAGAGAGAGAGAAATAACACACACACAAACACATAGAAAAAAAAAATTCTTGAGGAAACCCTTATGGGAGAAGAACTCCACACTCCAAAGAAAGCTCAATGTATTTCTCAACAACTAACAACCATTACAATACACTTTCAGATATATTCTTTTAACATGAGTCATTAGTAGCAAGCTCATTCTTTCTTGGCATGCATCATGCTACATCATGCACTCACGACTATACCAGCCACCCAAGCCTCTACGAGCCAACATGAGTCATATAAAATGATGCATCTTACAATGGATTATTTCAAGCCATTATATAGGCTTCATCACATCAAATAACATGGGAAAATACCATGGGTTACTCGATACCATGGGCCCCTAAACCACCAACAATAAACCCATTAATGACCAAATCAATTTTCTTAACTACTCTATGACCGAGTCAATATTAACCCAACAACACTATGGTACTTCCCTTATCAATTTTTGGTACCTCCATCCGCCATCAGTACTTCAACTATGGTGCTAAATATATAAAGCAATAGAGCAGTTTGGCTAATTTTGGTTAGTAAAATTATGGGTTTACCACAATCAAACAACATTATTACATTTTATATTGATATATCCTTCCACCTTGAGAGTTTGAGGAGTGTTATGTTGACCAAAGCATGACAATATATGGTCAAAGTAGTCTCCTATGGTTCTAGATCTTAAAAAGGTTCTAACTCTTGTTCTTCTTCCTCTTATCTATGTAGAATCATTTATTCTTATGATACTTATGACCCTTAATATAATTATTGTCACAATTGAAACATAGTCCCATTACCATTCTTTCATCCAATCTCTAAGGTGTCAACCTAGTAAGTTGAGTGAGGTTAGGAGTGGGGACAATGCACTCTCTAGGTGTTATTGGAAACCCTTCTAGTAGACATATTGCTACTTTCAACTCCCTCTAACAAAATGGAAGCCTTATACAATTATTTAGGCTCAAAGAGGTGGACCTCATGTTGAATGTTCTTCTTTAAAGTACCATAAAGAGATCCAACAAATTATCCTCTAGAATGTTCTTCAATTTAGGACTCAAATTTTGAAATTGTTGAAAGTGCTCTTTAATAGGATATCTTTCCTTATATTTGTCAAATGTCTAAAGAATGCATTGGTCATGTTGTTCCCATAATGTGTTATAAATTCACATGTAAAAATGGTCTGAGAGACATTAGAGTCCCTTTTACAGTCACATAGCCATCGATACCATTGAAATTGACTAGGTTATAAGCATAAGGATTCCATAATCAACTTTTATAGAGTTGGAACTTAGTGTAGATCAAAGAATTGCACCACCTGGAATATCCATATTCTTGGATCATTACCCTCAAAATTATTAATATTGATATTGGAAATGAATCGATTCCTTGGCCCTTAATTGAAACCATGATGGCATGGATCTTAGATTGATAATCAATTAGGTGTTTAGGACTGAATCCTCTTGTTCTCTATATGTGTTAAAATGTTCTCCATATGTGACTAGGAATCAAAACTCTTGTTCTCCTTATATTCTTTTCAAGGAGGATAATTTAGGATAAGGATGATTGTTAACTTATCCATCATGTATTTAATATCTTCCTTATGTGTCATCTCTTTGAGATCATCCTCACTATTGTCTCTTCGAGATCATATTTTATTCCTATGTTTGAGATTTGATATCATCTTTAAAATTTTAGAATTTTATTTCACTTACCATATTTATGGTGCCAACCTTCATTGACATTGTATTTCAACACCCGTGAATCTTACTTTCCAACTTGGACACCTTAAATTCCACGTATTCATCATATTCTTGTGTCGAGGATGAACCTTTAAAATCCTTTATTAGGAGTTTCATTTGGACGTTATCTATACATGATGGTATCTCTAGATATCTACTATATCATTGGGTTTCCAATAGTAGTACTTGATCAATATTTTATGACACTAACTAAGAAGTATGGACCGTAACCTTAGTTGTACTACCTGATTCCCAAGTATGTGAGAGTAATCTTCCTGAGTGTCATGCTTGGTGTACTATATATGTGAATGAAAAAAATTATATGTATTTATGCTCTTAGGAATGCATATGGGGATTTGATATATCCTAAGGGATTTGGAATATCAAACCCATGAACATATTTTGTCTAATACAACGCTACTCATCCTATACCAACAGAGGTGTACAAGGGTATGAGTGATGAAACCACTTGTACTCTCTATGTGTATTCTTCTCAACTCATTGAATGGCATATCTTTTTGTTTATATACATTGATACATGTCTCTAGAAAAAAAATCCACTTGCCATAAAATAAAGAAAAATATCAAAATTGGGGTCTCCTAGAACCCTTATATATGAATCCAAACTCATTATCAAAAAATAGGAAAAATATTTTTAGTACATGTATTCTTTTAAACACCTTTTTAATCACCTCAAATGGAGCTTCCCATCAAAATTTATTGCATTTTTAAGTTGGCATACCTTTCAAATCCTTTATTTGGAGGTTGCTCTACTTCCCAACATTGCACCTATTACAACTTCACCAATGGTAATAATATATTGATGAAATATTTATAGTATATGATTTGATAGGAATTCTTCAAGCTCCCAATGATCTCGTGCAATTTAGACCTTCCAAGCGAAAGTTGTAGTGGAATTACTAGAACTTGTTGTTTTTGCCAATTTTAGGAGAGAGAAATTGTATGGACTACCACTTCGCCAATATTTCCCTAACATATTTGAACTTTGGAACTGAACTATCCTATTCCATATTCTATCCATTCCCATAACTTTCACTCAATTTTGATCTTATATTATTAATATATTACTAGTTTATTAAATCACATGTTTGAGCCTAGTTTGAAGACTAGACAAAAATGGTAACTTGTACAACTTGTAATATTGAAAATAAAGCTATGTAGATTTTGAAAATTTGGAAAGAGATACTTCTATATTTATTATTTCCAACCCCACGAGTCCCACACCGATCAAATATTCTAATAAAAAATTAGATAGAAATTGTAACATGACTCATTTAAAAGAGCCAAACCAAGAAATTGTTTTCTCTCATACCAAATGTTAAGGACCAACTATCAAAATAAGATCAAAAATATTCAATTCAATGATTCCTAAATCAAGTGAAAGAGTGAATGGATAAGAAGAATATTATGGGGTCTAAACTCCCATTACAAGATATTAATTGAAAATTATATTATGATCATTTAAATTAGTCTCTTCGATGTATATATAGGAAACAAAGAGGGTTAGAAAGCACTAATAATAAGATGACATAAAAAAAATTAATGTAATGAAAATGAATGAGTGTTAAAGTTAGGGTACTAATAGAATGGTACGCTAAATAATATTCTGGACAGGTTTTTGAAGGGTTATATAGTATGAAAAAACTCTCCAAAATCTTACTTGACTTGGTTTAT
>ML798993.1:5371-27442 GCA_009831015.1 Picea engelmannii
CTGACCTGTTTGAGAAAATTTTGGGCTGTTGAAGAAAATCAAGGAAAAATCCCCCTTATCTTGGAAATCAGTTGGATTTGAATCTGAGGTCAAGGCTACATCTTAGGGAGGATCCACAACTGATGGAGAAATATCCTCAACCTATCCCAAGAATCTCTAAGGTGGTTAGGTCTCTCCAAGCTTATATAAGGAGGCATTCTCATGGTAAAAGCATATGGAGACATTGTAAGACATCAAACTTATGATCT
Source organism: Picea engelmannii (assembly GCA_009831015.1). Classification (NCBI taxonomy): domain Eukaryota; kingdom Viridiplantae; phylum Streptophyta; class Pinopsida; order Pinales; family Pinaceae; genus Picea; species Picea engelmannii. Next base: position 5,620 of record ML798993.1, read on the forward strand.
CATAAGGGGGATATCATTGAAACATCATCATTCTGTGTGTGGATTATTTGAGCAAGGGTCTAGACAAAGAGAGCTTGGTGAAGCTGCTTCATCTACATCTATGGTTGTAAGCATTTCACTTTGTTTTCATTAATATAAATCTATGCTTGGCTTGTTTCCTTTAAAGTTTGTGTACGTTTCATGAACTTGTTTCTTTTATAGATCCATTATGAAGCTAATCATGGTAGAGTAGGAAGCATGTTCCGTTGTTGTTGCTCATTGTATTGCAGGACCTTCTGAAGAACTTGGAGATCAAGATCAGCCTGGATTGAGCAAGGATAAACGTCAGTAAAATGTATTTACCCTTCTTCCTTCTGCTTCTTTGAATAGTTTATCTTCATGAAAATGAATGTCAATGTCCACAATAACACTTTTTTGTCTTGGTCATAGGGGTCTAGTATCCAAGAGGAAATCCAGTTGTCCACAGGGGGATTCTCCTGTAACACTCGATGGAGTCTTTGAAAATTTTGTTGTCTATTAATTGAGATCATGCACAAAATGGGTATGACAAGGAAAATAGTGAGCTGAGTAAACATGAAACCATGTGGATGCAAATCCATGAAATGTACAAGATAATTATTGTGTTGATATGTAAAATTTCCACTTAAATGATGAACAACAGTAAAATGTTCTGCATGAAATTGTGAATGATATTCCTACTGTTGAAATTGTTGTAGGTATGTGCTAATGCCTAAATTTCGGGAAAGGACCAGACTATGAATAAAAGGAATATGATTATGAAGTAGTTGAAGGATAAAGGCATAGCAGGTGTACTGAAAAAGAACACCAAGGACGATGTTCCTTTGAAGGGGGAGGAGATTGTAACACCCCCCTTTCCTAAACCTATGATTATATGAAATTAATCATGATTAATGATTTACATGTTTTGGCATATAAAAATTGTAATTATATTATCGTTTATTTAAAACACCAATCTATTGACTATGGGGTGAAGCCTTGAAATTACTAGCCATGATACCGCGAGGGGGCCAAGAAATGGGATTCGTGTGTAAAATATACAAGGAAACCTTGATAAGTAATGTGAAGGAAATGATCATACTTCCTTTAACTTGTATTTGAATACAAACGGTTAATGGGAAGGGGTTGGTAGTTGAACAACCCACCACCCTCAATGAAGGCAGGTATGGGAAATATGGCTAAGACAACAAAGGCTACCAAGAAAATGTACACAAGAGTACCAAGTATGTAGCCATATTGACTCACAGGTTCCTTTTGATAGAATAAAAGAAGGGACAGGTCGAGAACCTTCCCAAGGGGATAATGGGCGAGGGACACACGAGGAAGGAAAAAGGGGAGAAGGACTAGAGAATAGTGAGGGCAAGAGGGAGACAAATCATGTAGAGTCTCGAGGAAAATAGTTGTTGCAAGTGAATGCACGAGGGATTGCAAAGAATCCCCTCATGGTATCATGGCTTGGAATAGGGGTGGCCTGCTGCCAAAGTAAATGAGCATGCATAGCCTATGGTTGGGTGGAAAGGGGAACACCCACAATCAGTTGGTTGTCTATAACTTGTAAGACATAAGTATATCTTCACTCCATGTAATTAAATGGAGATAAATGATTGATGCATGCGATTGTGTGTAACTGTGTATACCTGGTCAAATGTGTTGATATTTTTCTATTGGAAGTCATTGTACTCATATAATAATACGTCTAAAATGGATTGCATGTGTATTGTGTGTATGTGTTAGAAAATAGGATCACAGAGCAATAAAATAAAAAAAATGTGGAAATAAAACACAAAAGATACACAATACAATAGAGACACAAATATACGTGGTTCACCTAGTGTAGGCTACATCCACTAGAGAAATTTCTAGGTCCTTCCTTTTTATTATCCATCAAAATGAAGGGATACAACATGCAACACACCCACTGTAACTTCCTGTTCTTTCTCTCACACTCTCCTCTCTCATAATACAATATTCATGATAAAACACATCCGCAATACAATTCCCTCATAAAAGAGGGTTTCCTTTTAGGGAAAAAATACCTAAACCAACTTCTACTGTTATATCTGTGACCTTATAATGAATGGTCCAGATTGATTATGAAATTACAATATTTTACAAGTTAAATTTTCCCAAAATTTCACTATGGGGGCGCTTCCCCGGAATCCCTCGTCGAGGGGGGATACAAAAATTGTCGTCGCCCCCCCTGGACCCCCCTGACGATAGTTGTGGGGGGGAAAATCCCCCCCACACCCCCTGTTAGGGAATGGGGTCCAAGCATAGTTGAAACAAACATCTAAATCAAGAAGATAATTAGGCTCCACAACTAACATTATGAGCAAGAGGACCCTGCATTTTATCTTAATTTATTAAAGAAACAATACAATTGATTTCCTCTTGTGAATATAAACCTATATATATTGATATGTTTGTGCCTCATCAGTGCGTAGAAAAGTACTGTTGCAGTGTGATGCCTGTGAAAAGAAAAGAGTCTAGAAAGTTAAGAAATGAACAATAATTTCCTAAAGGAATGGGATAATGTAATAATAGCATGTTGAAGGCCCAAGAAGGAAAATAGACATGGTTTCATTAACCTCTCCTTTTTATGAATGGTTTTGTGGAATGCAATCTTCATTTGGGTGAATAAGTAGCAAGGCTTGTTGCTTGCTAGAAGAATGGAGGAAAAAATTCCCTGTAACTTTGGAAGGTTTATGTGTAGTTTGGAGATCTTTAAAGATCTATGAAATTCTCCCTATTAGAATGGAAAACATGATGATGCAAATATTCACCCAAGCGGTGAAGTGAGAATGCCTTATTTAGTTTAGAGGAGAACCACAGATATCCTAAAGGCTTGGTAAGCTTTATAAAATACCTGAAGAAATCCCTAAACTGCGAAGTCCTGAATTAGATTGATAACCTAGAGAAAACCCATGTTTGAGCTTGAAAGAATCACAACCATTTATTTGGCACTGTGAATAGATATTGACCCTCCATCAGAGTAGGCTATGATGCATGTAAAATATGAAATCTGAATCAACAAGGACAATAGATCTATCAGAGGATTAACTAGGGAGATGATCTCGATCGTTAGTCAGACTTGGTCACCGAAATATTTAAGAGTAGGATCTTGATGGAACTCCAATGGAGAGACATAAAGAATCAATCTATACTCTTGGTTGGTGTAAGGGGAGGATTAGATATCGATTGTCGATCTAGCGATATAGAATATCCTATCCGTCCATCATAGGATATTGTTCATAGTAAATTGGAGTCCTGGAGGAGGTGCACTTCGAACGAGGGATCATGAGGGCAGATTTGGATCATTTATTAGTGCTAGAGTGATATTTGATCATAGCCATCGATATTTCGTAGAGGTCTAATAGGTTCCTTGGTGAGTAGCGATAAGGGGATGATGTCACCCCAACCAACGTTCTTGGGGTATGTGTTAACACCTAAAATATCAAAATAGATACCCAGTGATGACGTGTAGACCCACCTTAGCCCACGTGTAACGATGTAGGTGGTGCCAAGTGTCAATTAAATATGGTTCCACATTTCATAGATTTTTTTCCATTTTGAGGCAAATTCCTTTCGGTATGAATGTGCCATGTGTATTATTAGGATACTGGTACATGTGGAAGGTACATGGTGGCGATGGATTCCAAGTGGCAAAAATCATCTGAGTCTGATGTTAAGATTTTCTCTGGAGGCCAAAGTAGAAACACTCCAACATGGGAGCTCCGAGAGCCAATATAGACCATTGATATATCATGGATGGGGAAACTCCGAGAGAAGATATGGATCATTGATCTATCATGAACGGAGAAATTCAGAAAGGAGATATAGACCGTTGATATCCTAATAGAGGGATTAAGAGGATGACGTGGATGGTTCCACCCGTTGAACATAAAAGGTGCCAACATGTCCTAGAGGTTGACATGTGTTAGCCTGTAATTTGTAGAGAAGACTAGGTGTTATCCCATATCCATTTTAATTCTAGTGATAGGTGCCTTAATCTTAACCATTATATCTATAGGTTGTAAATATCTAGATCATTCTTTGGAGGGGAGATGGCTAGAGTGAGTTGTGGAGAGGCACTATGATGAGAGGCCTCAGAGAGAGAGAAAGAGTCATCAAACAATTAGAGAGTAATCTCAGTTGATGATATCCATTGGATCCAGAGAGGTTAGACTTCGATGGGAGGTACTATGAGGGATGATATTGATGATAGATTAGCAAGAAGGAAAGATTAAATCCCAGTCGTTGATTTTGGTTATAAGCCTACAAGTAGAGGAGGCCACATTCCAATGATGTGACCCCAAAGAATGCACAATAAACCAATGTCAATGTTTGAGTGGAGAAATTTATGCTTGAGGATGATGTGTCACATGGGGATCAGTCCATGTTTCAGGTAGGTGTTGTGCCATGTGTCAAGGTGAATTGGGATTTTGAGGCATAACTTTGTGTTAGGTTATGTGTGCCACATGTCATGCTAGATGGTAGGGCCACATGTAATGTCAAGTGGAAACTAACACATCCTACGGGATGACATGTTTCAACAATCGATTGGTTTTGGGGATGAGAGTAGGCCCATTTGGGAATAAATGCTTTTAATATGTTTCCTTATATATCATTTGTTAATTGGAGGATTAAGGACCAGAGCCCCACCGTCCATTAGCGTGGGTTGGTCAGAGTGGGTTGTGAATTCATAGGAGATTCACTCCAACAAAATGAATTTGAGAGATGATTCGGGCCATTGATCGGAGATGGTACACGATTAAATGATAGTAGTCGATTTGGAAGTTCTGACAAAGAAAGGGTTCAATGAACCCCGTGGCGGGCACCACGTCAATGCCATGTTAGATAGTGCTAGTGATAGAGAGCCATGTGGATGCCACGTGGGAATGAGGTGGATATGGTGAGTGAGGACCCAAAAACTTTAAGGGGCCATAAACTTTTATCTATAGCTTGATTTTGAGCACGACAATATTCATTTGAAATCTCTTAACTAGAAGAAGACAATGGTGCCTTCGGGAAGAGGTTTTGAGATGATTGAGAAAAGGTGAAATTTTACCACCCCATCCCTTAAAAGGGTACTTAGGGGGTTCGGTGTGTTACACCTTCCGATACATTATATATTGACTATAAATTGTACCTCCTGGATGTTGACTTCGAGTTGGTATCCTCAGTTGTTTTTCCTAGGTTTATCAGAGGTGAATGCGGGGGGTTTCTTGTGGTACCTGAGGCATATGTATTATCACACTATTAGTACCCCTCGATGGTGCCCTACAAAGTGATGCTTAATTTCACCAGTAGGGATGGTAAGTAGAGGTCGGGGTGACTACTTTTCACTCCTTCGTTCATCAGTCTCGGGACTTGATCAACCCGTACCAATTTCTGGAAGTCCCTTTTCACTTTTTCATTACTTTGGACTTAGGAACTTATCCACTTGTGATGAAGTTTTGGAGAATTTGTGCATAAGAACATTATGGAAAAATTTCTTGAGGCTACCAACCAAGGGACCCCTTCCCAAGGGGATTCTTTTTATTTTCCTTTATTTGGAAACGTTGGTGCAACTTTGATGGCCACTTTGAACATTCCTAGGTTGAATGTAGGACTACTGATTTGGTTGTGGATAAGTATGAATGTACTGAATTCCCTTGATTCTTCTTATATAAGAACCTTATGTCATGGGGATTGAATGGATGTTGATCCTTCACATATGACACCAACGAAGTTTAATTCTCCTCCTCCTTCTTCTACTGGTGAAAGTCTAGCTACTGGTAACCAAAAGTCTAAAAGGAATAGGAAGAGGAAGAGTAAGAAGAAGAAGTGACCAACCTCTTCTAGTCACGTTGGAGATTTGAAACTAGCTGCTGCAAGCCATGCTAGGGGAAATCAACCAGACTCTGCAAGTCATATTAGGTGAAAAATTCCAGTCACTGCAAGTCACACTAGAATTAGGTCACCAACCTCTGCGAGTCATGTTTTATATATACCACCAACCTCTGTGAGTCATGCTAGGAGTAGAGGCCTAGTGACTGCAAGTCATACTGGCATGAAGTCACCAACCTTTGATAGTCACATTGGAGAGGTGTCACCAACCTTTGTGAGTCATGATAAAGGAATAAGTCTAGTCACTGCATGACATACTGGAATGAAGTCACCAACCTCTGATATTCATGTTGGAGACATGTCACCAACCTCTACGAGACATGCTGGGTGCATAAGTCCAGTCACTATGAGTCATACTGGAAATAGTTCACCAACCTCTACTAGTCATGCTAGGGGCAAGAAACCATCCTATACAAGCATGTTGGGATCCCAAGTCGAGTCACTGTGAGTCATTCTAAAATTAGTTCACCAAACTCTACTTGTCATGTTGGATTTATGTCAACAACCTATGCAATTCATGTTGAACACAAGTAAACAACCTCTGTAAGTCATATTGGAGAAAGGAGTCAAGTCCCTACAAGTCATACTGGAGTTCAGTAACCAACCTCTATCAGTCATGCTAGGAGATCAAAACCAACCTTTGCTAGTCATGTTGGAGTTATGTCTACAACCTCTACGAGTCATGTTGAAGAAAGTCACCAACCTTTTCAAGTCAATCTGGGTGTAAGTAACCAACCGCTACAAGTCTTACTGGGGGCATTGATACTATTGAGAAACCTAGACGAATAGGATGTAATCCCAAGTTCCCTTGTAATAGTTTCAAGGGAGATCACCTTACTTATCTGTGCCCTGGTATTCTTGTYGTAYGGAGACTGTGGTTCTTTTCTAAAGGCCCTTCTAGTTTTCAGTCATCTTTGATTTCCCAACAACATAAACCAACGGTTGATGAAGTGGTCGGCTTGATGAAATATTTGGTTGATCCCACTCCTATTTTTGGGGGTGATATGTCCCTTGACCCTGTTGTCTCAGACACTTTTCAACCAATGATTGAGCAAGTGGTCATGTCAATGAAACCTTCAGTCAATCCCACTCTTCTCTTGGAGAGTGACATGTCTACCAAAGTGATCGAGACAATGCAATATTTTTCCGATCCCACTCTCCTTTTTGGAAGTGATGCATCTATAGACTATGTATTTATCATTTCCTATTCAATACCTTATGAACAAGGGGTATTCCACTATCTTCGAGTACTCTCCCTACAAGTCCTAAGATGGTTTCCTTTGATTGGAATGATCTTGTTGAGCCTCACCTTCCTTCTTCTGCACCTTTTTAGATAATGGTTAAAGTTAATTCAACTAGAACTTGTCGATGTATTATAGATGAAGGAGGGCCCTCTATAATTATTTTGTCCTCCTAGACTTGGAAAGCTTTGGGTTCTCCCAAGATTGTGTCAGCTACCAATGAGTTTCTGGATTTCAATAGAAGACCTAGTGAATGTTTGTGGATTATTCCTTAGTTTCCTATTAAGTTAGGTGGGAAGAATATCTTAGTTGATCTGCTAGTGGTGCCAGGCCCTTTAGACTTCAATATTATTCTTGGGCGTGATTATGTTTATGTTATGAATGTTTTGGTGTATAATTTCTTTCATGTGATTCATTTCCCTCACAATGGAAGCATTGTCACTATTGATCATATTTTGTATGATAATCGCCATCCTATTTTGGCTTTAGCTCAAGTTTCTCCTTTGTATGTTCCTAGTGTTCAAGTAGTCTCTTCCCTTCCACGGGTGAATTATGTGGCATCTTATCCTCAACGTTCAATTTCTTACAAGAAAGATCCTTTACATTCATGTTAGATTTCTCAAGACAAGGTATCGAAAACTAATAAGGTGTTGTATCTAATGGGGGGATGTGAGCTCTTCCATTCCCCTTTTTCCTTGAGTAATATGACATTTCCTCTTGAGTACGATCTTACTATTTGTGATACCTTGAGCTCTGGTATGTGTTTTTTGTCGAGTCCTAATGTCTTGGATATTGAATTAACTTTGTATGAGGCTATCCTTGAAGATGTGATTATGGATTCTCGACCTCCTCCTAAAATGGAATCTTTACAGGTTGTTTACCAAAGAAACCCTTGGCCTAAGCCTAGAAATTTTCTCTGCCTAGAGAAGTACTATGCATAATCCATAAGGCTATGCAGTGATTTGTACATATTGCACTTTTAGGGTTTTTTTTTTTTTTAAATTATTCCATAGAACTTGTTATTATCGAAGGTTTCTATTATCACTCCAAGAGTATTTCTTGGCTGTGATTCGAAAGAGCCTGGTAACTTAATCAATAACTCAATAATGTATGTAGAAAATGGATCAAAGTGAATACCTCACACACTCAATCTTCAGTTCAATATATATTTGGATAAATCATGACAAAACAAGGCCACCAAAAGGGTACTACTCAGGAAGTTGTAACTGAAATGAATGAATAAGACTAATTATACCAACAATACCACATCTATAAACCATACATGTAACAGGTCATATGTAACCAACAAGATTTGTGACTCTGTTTATCTATGCAAAGATAATAGGACAATTATCAATCACAAAATAAACATTGAAATGAACAAAAGCTCAAACTCACAAGTACATAAATGAAAGATAATAAGAAGTACTGAACAATATCCAATGGAAGAAACTTATCATTCCTTGATATATCAAAAAAGGTTTAGATCAAAGAGTACGTATGGGAATTCAAATTCGAACCTTTAGCATTGTTTCTTCTGTGGGATTAAATAAGATTACATGCTAGTTATCAGATCCAAAAAGAGAAGATCAAATACCTACAAAATATCCTAATCAAATCAATTACAAATATTCAAGATCTAGATCCTATTTTCATGGAGTCAATCTCTATCCTACTTTTTGGTCTTCAATAGCCACACCAAAGCATCCTGATGAGTGTAGGAGACTTATACCATCAAATTCCACCAGTTGGAACAACAAACCAATCCTTTACTGCTGAGAATCAGGTCGGACTTTGACCGAATCTTTCACACACAACACTTTGACGAATTTGTAGTGCGAAACACTGTGGAACCCTGCTTCACGCTACCAACTGGATGTAGGAGACTATTTTAGAACATATTGAGTGAGAAATCGCTTTGAAAAGTGAACTAGGTGCTGCAAGAAATCGATATATGCCTAGTAATTCATTATACAACCTCTGTATGTTAGCATTTTTACAGAAAAAAGGAAGAGTATGCTTGTCATTGATGGCAAGAACAACAGTGACAATGTAATGTCAATGACAAACAAGATGGAAAGAACAAAAACGATGTTGGCAGAACGATGTTGTCAGGTTAACAAGTAGAGTGTGCATGGAAATAAAAGAAATGAAGACACAGAAGAGCAAGCTCGAGAATCTCAGGAGGAATAGCATGAGTGTGCATTGATGGCAAACAGGAAAGGAGAAAACAATATGCAGGAACAACAAATCTTAGAAGAGATAGCGCTTTGCGCTTTCCAGAAGTGCAGTCGAGGTCCAAGAGAAGGACTCACAAAAGGTTCAAAGGTCAAGGACTTTGAAACTTATTCATTCTTCCAGGTTGGGAGGAAGCGTAAGCTCATAAGGAGGAGGGACAGTGGCCGTTGGATTAGAATCTAGTGACCAGGGAATCGCAGATGAGGAGATCAGATCTCAGCCGTTAGATCTGAGTGCGTATACCAACAGCTGTTGGATCCTAAGTAAAGTGCACGAGACAAGTTCCGAAGTCATTGGAATTGTCCATCGTCAGATATGACATGTGGCGAAAGATCAACATTTTGCAGACTGAAAGGTCAAAGGAAGAAGGTGCTCTAACCCCTCGAACTTGCGATATGCGAGGTCGTAAAATGATCCTGGCCGTTGGAGCTAGAGGACACATGGCGAGCGATTGGAATTTTGCTGACTCGCAAAATGGAGAAGTCAAAGGTGCGAGTTGTGGGAACTCACAATACGTGAGGTCGTGAAACAGTATTGGCCGTTGGAGGCAGAGGACACATGGCGAGTGATTGGAATTTCACTGACTTGCACATTGGAGGAGTCAAAGGAATATGACACAGGAACTCATGATATGCGAAGTCATGAAATGATCTGGATCGTTGGATCACCAAGGATATGGACCGTTGATCTGATATGAAGTTAGAGTCCACGATATTGATCGCAATGTCGATCAGAGGGAGAGATCTCAACCATTGATCTGATATGAAACACTTCGGAGTTTCGCATTTTGGGAGTTTGGAAGCAACTCATATCAGGAGGTTGCGGTATGCGAAATCAAGAAACACTCTCGTGTTTGGCCCCTGGTCATAGCTTGTGGTCACATCATAGGAAGAGAAGTGAAGGATCTAGTGCTGCTAAGCTCCATTTCAAAGTTTCACATTTCAGGAGTTTGAAAGAAACTCACAACAGGAGGTCGCGATATGAAAAATCCCGAAATCACTTTATGTTTAGCCTTCGGTCACAAATCGTGGTCATGTGAGAGGAAGGAGCTAGTCCAACAACACTTCATTTCAGATATCATGACTTGGGAGAGTCGATATGTCTCATACCAAGATCCCCGAGGTCACGAGTTGCGAAGCGCCTGTTGGATAGGCAAATGGTCACCACCAGTGGTCACGTGAAAGGAAGGGGCTAAGCTAGAAGAGCTAGTGCCCACTGTGTAGTTTTTTGCAGAAAGGGAAAAGGTGCCAAAAGCATGAGGGTGCGTAGGTTCTATGGGGAATTTCCAGAAACCACTGATTGTTTCTACACAAATAATTTGAAGAGGCTTTAGGGTGATCGACATAGAAGACGAAGAGTCTCGATTACCAGATAAGCCAAGGAATCTCAGGATAACGTCCAGTGATGATGAAGAGATTCGGTAATGACAGAGAAGACAAAGAGTCTCAACTTCCAGAGAGGCTAAGGAATCTCAGCATACAAACTATTGATTATGAACTCATAGGCAACAGAACTGCCAGAGAAGATGAAGAGTTATGATGATGATCATGAGATGACTTGACGTGAGAAAGGCATGTAGAACTGCAAATGAATCATATTCTGTTGTGGAGATATGTGGGTGTGAGGTAGAGCTACGGTGAACAACCTGTTGGGCAAAAATAGTGACTATAAAGAGCATGTAGAGGCATTATGCATGAGGGATGCATAAGGTGCATATAGAATACAAAAACGCAGAACAGAGAGGAGATGAGTGCTGCGATTGTGTGTGATGCATGCATGTAGAATCATGTTGTGCAGGAGATGAAGCACAGAAGAAGCGAGGAACATAGATGAATATCTGAGAGAAGAAGAGAAATTTGAGGTGTACATTCAGAGATAGAGTAGAAGATCAGAATGCTAAAAAATATGCGAGCAGAGAGGCACTGATGTAGGCAGAGCAGAGAAGTGTAACTAAACAATGATGTGACTGGTAAGCCATAGATAAATGTTGTACCACTATGATAAGTTGTAAAAGGAAAAGATTTATATTTCAGGGTGGTAGGGAGGTGCTTGGTAGGATTGGTGTCCTCAGAGTTTCAAGTGGGTTCTTGAAGAACATGGATTTGTAGCTTCCATCTGGCTACAACCAGAAAAACTAGGGTGGCAGGGTGGTGCAAGGGAGAAATATTGTTCTCTGTTATACAAGTTGGTGCCTGTGTGACTGGAAGTTGGTGCTGGAATACTCAGGGAGTTGGTGCCTCCTTCTAGTAGGTGCTAGAGAAACCAGAGAGTTGGTGCTCTCAGCAAGTTGCATCTTGCAAGACAGAGGTGGTAGCCTCACAATGAGTTGGAGCTCATAAGTATGATAATGTACAAAATGTAAAGATTACTTATCATATCAAGAAGAAGAGGTTTTTAACCTTTATGGGTTTCCTCAGGAAGTATCCATCTCTGTATATTTCATGTGTGTGAATGATGTTGAATTTTCTATTGCTTACCTCCCTGCATTATTGTTATTGTCATTGAGTTCTCTGTAAAGAGTTTAAAATAAGCATAATTGTTTAAGCATGGTAACAACTGATTCACTCCCCCCTCTCAGTTGTCCAATAATTGGCATCAGATCCGGTTCCTTTTATCTAAAGGTAGATCAGTAAGCTTAAACATGTCAATCCATGAGGAACTTCAACCAATAAGGCCCCCCTTTTCAATGGAACAAACTTTGCCTTCTGGAAAGTTAGGATGAGAAATTACATAATGGATTTAGGTGTAGATGTATGGGATGTGGTCGAGACCGGTTATGTAAATCCAGTTGTACTAGCTAATAAGGATGACAATCTAGAGTTCAAATTCAACGCTAAGGCTATGAATGCTATTTTGAGTGGGCTTGCAGAAGCAGAATTTGTAAAATTTATGCACTTAGAAACTACCAAAGAAATGTGGGACAAACTCATTAGCAGTTATGAAGGTAATGAGAAGGTAAAGGATGCCAAGCTTCAAACCTACAGAGTACAGTTTGAACAACTAAATATGAAAGAGGATGAAACTATTGGGAAGTACTTTATGAGAGTTGAATAACTAGTAAATGCAATGAAAGCACTTGGTGAAAAAATTGAGGAACCCTCTTTAGTTCAGAAAATTTTGAGATCTCTACCAGATAGGTTCAATCCAAAGGTCTCTGCTATAGAATAACTTAATGATCTAAAAGATTTGGCTTTTGATCAACTTCTAGGAACGTTGACTACATATGAAATGAGGATAGGTAAAGATAAACGCACCTCTAGAGAAGCATCATTTAAAGAAGATAAGGATGAGGATTCTGAGCTTGATGAAATTGAAGCAAAATATGTGAGAAGAATAAAGAAAGGATCAGGCAAGTATCAAGGAAAGTTTCCCTTCAAGTGTTTTAACTATGGAAAGATAATTCACTTTTCATCTAAGTGTCAACAAAAGAAGCAGAATCAAAATTCTGAAGGTGAAAAGAAGTACAAATTCAAAAGATTTGATAAAAAGAAAAGTTTATGTGTAAACAATGATGACTCTTCAGAAGACACAGATAGTGAATCTTCCTGTGAAGATAAGGTAAATGACTTCGTGCTTATGGCCAAAGAGGATTATGATAATAAATTCACAGGAAGTGATGCTAATGATGAAGAAACTATGATTGATATGGAAGGTGAACTAATCAGTGTCTTAGAAGAAATTGACAGACCCAGACTCGAGAAAATAAAACAAAAATAGTTGTTGATGCGGTTTGAAAAGAATGATGAAGACTTTGCCCCACTAAAGGTGGAGTTATAAGAGGCAAAGAAAATAGAGGACATTTTGAAACAATAGTTATCAGAGAAGAAGGAAAGATGTGAAGCCTTGGAAGAAGAGGTATTAAAGACCAAAAAAGAGATGGAGAAGTTCAAAGCATTGTATCTCCAAAATCTTCCAAGCATTAAAGCCTCAGAAGGATTAACCACCATTCTGAATCAGTAAAGGAATCCAAATTTGAAAATTGGTTTGGGTTATGAAGAAGGATCAAGTTGTAGTCAGCCAAGCAACAAATATTCCATCAAGTTTGTTAAATCTACATTCATTAACAACAAAAAATAAGGAGAAACAAAGGAAGATAATCAACTGCCAAGGAAGAGTGAAAGAGAAAGTACCAGAACTGAAAATGTAGAACAAAGAAATCATTAGTGTGGAAGAAATCGACCTGCTCAAAGAAGACAACCATTTTCCAGGTACAAAGGATTTTTCTATGGATATTGTTTTTTCTGTTCTAACTTTGGTCACAAAGCTGTAAACTGTTCTTTAATATTTAGATATGAGAAATCAAAACACTCAAGGAATATATATCTTCCACAACAAAGAATGAGACAACCAAGTAACAAACAATCACAGACTACGAATCATGTGATGGATGGAAAAAGGACACAGGTTAAGCATAACAATCGTTATGATCCTTTATTCAATAAACCAAAATGTTACACCTGCCATAATTTTGGACATAAAGCTGCAAACTATCGCTTAAGGAACTACGATCTATATTTGAATCCTTCTGCTGAAAATGTCAAGGTTTGGAAGAAGAAAGAAAATGACAAGTGTGGACTAGTACTGTCAGCTCAAAGACAAAAGAACCCATGGTATATTGATAGTGGATTATCCAAACATATGACATGAGACAAAGGTAAGTTTCTATCTCTAAGTGAAAGCAAATCATGAAATGTAACCTTTGGAAATGATGCTCCAGGTAAAATCAAGGGTAAAGGGATGGTAAGTTTAAGTAATGGAAAAGGAAAATCTCAGGATGTTCTACTTGTAGATGGGCTGAAACATAATTTTCTCAGTGTAAGTCAAGTGTGTGATAGAGGACGTGAAGTGGTGTTCACTTCCAAGGATTGCAATATAAAGTATCTAAACTCCAGACAAGTTGTGGATAAAGGCATAAGGACATATAACAATGTATATGTGATGAAAGAAGATAGAGAAGAGTGTCATCTAAGAAAGCATGATGAAATCTGGTTATGGCATAGGAGACTTGGACATATAAAATTTGACCACTTAATCAAGCTCAAAAATATTGAGGCAGTAAAAGATCTTCCAAGAATATCAAAGCCACAATATTCTGTGTGTAAACCCTGTTAGGTAGGAAAGCTAACTGAGACACATTTTAAATCCAAGAGCTCTACTTCAACAGAGAAACCACTCCAATTAGTTCATATGGATTTATGTGGACCATCAAGACAGGAAGGCACAGGGAAGGAAAACTATTTTATGTTGATCATTGACGATTACTCCAGAATTACTTGGGTTTCTTTTCTCAAAGAAAAAGTTGAAGCATTTGAGAAGTTTAAAATATTTAAGGATTTAATTGAGAAGCAAACAGACAAGAGGTTAAAGGAAGTAAGATCAGACAGAGGAGGAGAATTTATTTCAAGTGATTTCAAGGAATTCTGTGATAAACATGGTATCAAGAGAGAATACACAATCCTAGGAACTCCACAACAAAATGGAGTAGTTGAGAGGCAAAACAGAACAGTTAAGCAAATGGCCAGGTCAATGATGAATGAGAAGAACATTGGTCAAACCTATTGGGTAGAAGCAATACACATAGCAGTCCATGTTCTTAAAAAATCCCACCTCAGACCACACAGTGACAATACACCGTATGAACTATGGTATGGAAGACCTGCTTCAATCAAACACTTCAAAGTTTTTGGGAGTAAGTGCTACATAAAAAATAATAGTGAGAATCTTGGAAAGTATGATGACAGGTCTAATGAAGGCATTTTCTTAGGGTATGCTACAAACAGTAAAGGATATAGATGCTGTAATAAGAGGATGCATAAATTGGTTGACTGTATTGACATAAAAGTTGATGAAGGAATTCCAGTAAGAGAGGTGAACAATACTGAATCAACAACATAGGATATAGATGAAGTTGAAGTTGAACAGGTCCAAGAATCATAACAAGAAGACTTCGAGTCAGATGAAGATGCAAATACTCAGAAAAACTCAAATAAACAGACAACATCAAATTCTTCCTCCAGAATTACTCAAAAGAATCATCCTGCAAGTCAGATAATTGGTGAAAAAGACAAAGGTGTACAAACTAGGAGAAGGATAATAAAAAACACTGAGAAATCACATATAGCCTTCATATCCATGGTGGAACCCAAGAACTTTAATGAGGCCAGTAAAGATGTAAATTGGTTAAAATCAATGAATGAGGAATTGGACCAGATTGAAAAGAATGACACTTGGGAACTCGTTCCTAGGCCAACAGATAAAAATGTAGTAGGATCAAAATGGGTCTACAAAAATAAGATGAATGAGCAAAGAAATATTGTAAGAAATAAAGCTAGATTGGTCTACAAAGGATATGCTCAAATAGAAGGACTGGACTTTGATGAAACATTTGCGCCTGTAGAAATATTAGAAGTTATTAGAATGTTTCTTGCCTATTCTTGTCATAAGACGTTTAAAGTCTATCAAATGGATGTCCAGTCAGATTTTCTAAATGGATATCTAAAAGAAGAAGTCTATATGGAGCAACCAGAGGGGTTCCAACTGTCAAATAACCATGACTTTGTCTGCAAGTTGAAGAAAGTCTTATATGGGTTGAAACAAGCTCCTCGTGCCCGGTATCACAGACTGGATACATATCTTCAAGACAAAGGGTTCAAGAGAGGAACAATTGACAACAATCCGTATATCAAAACAAAGGGTAATGCTTTTCTCATTGTGTTGGTCTATGTAGATGACATCATCTTCGGTAGTAATAATGCTTCACTGGTAAAATGGTTTGCTTCTGACATGCAGTCTGAATTTGAAATGTCTATGATAGGGGAACTGTCATTTTTTATTGGCCTACAAATTACTCAGAGGTCTGAAGGAATATTTCTCTCTCAGGAGAAATATCTAAGAGAAATGTTGAAAAGGTTTCAAATGGAATATTCTAAACCTATGAGCACACCTATGGTCACTGGATGTAAGTTAATAAAGGATGATGACTCACCTGATGTTGATCAGAGTTCATATAGGTCTATGATAGAAAACCTATTGTACATCACAACATCCCATCCAGACATAATGCATGCTGTTGGAATGGTAGGAAGGTATCAGTCTGCACCTAAACAGAGTCATTTGTTAGCTGTCAAAAGAATATTCAGATACTTGAAAGGAACAATGGACTATGGCCTATGGTATCCTAAGAATCAAAAGGTTAAACTACCAGTCTATTCAGATTTTGATTTGGCTAACTGCGTAGATTAAAGGAAAAGAACGAGTGGAGGTGCATTCTTCTTAGGAGATTACCTTGTATCATAGTTGAGCAAGAAGCAAGGTTCCATCTCCTTATCAACTACAAAATCTGAATACATTGCAACTGCCACTTGCTATACCCAAGTGTTGTGGATGATTCAGACACTTGCAAACTTGGAGATAAATTGTACTCCACCGATCCCAATCCATTGTGATAATACCACTGCAATTAGTGTGTCAAAGAATCCTATCTTTCACTCCAATACCAAGCATATACCCATCAAGTATCACTTCTTGAGGGAACAGGTAACCAACTCTGTGGTTTCTTTGCATTACATCCCATCCAAAGATCAGATTTTTGATATTTTCACTAAACCGCTTGCATAAGATCAATTTGAGTATCTATGCTAGAAGTTGGGCATGACCCTGTTATCAAGTTAATAAAGTCCATCCTATCAGGGGGAGTTTATGTTGGTTGAATATCTGATACCTCTGAAAAATACTGCAACAACTCAAGGGGAGCATGTTTTTATTGACATAGATGTCAAAGGGGGAGAAAAGGATAGATCTGGATGCTATATATGGCGATCTCAGTAGGACAGTGCAGTCGATCAGGGTTGCTATCAATGCCAAAGGGGGAGATTGTTGGCATGTTTACAGACATAAGGTAGAGTATGATTTTCATTGATGGAAAGAACAACAGTGATGATGCAACATCGATGGAAAACAAGATGGAAAGAACAACAATGATGTTGACAAAATGATTTTGACAGGTTTGCAAGCAAAGTGTGCATGGAAAGAACAACGACGAAGACACAGAAGATAAATCTCGAGAAGATCAAGAGGAATAGCATGAGTGTGCATCGATGGAAAACAGGCAAGGAGCGAACAATATGGAGGAACAACAAAGTTCAGAAGAGATAGCGCTTTGCGCTTTCCAGAAGTGAAGCCGAGGTCCAAGAGAAGGAATCACAAAAGGTTCAAAGGTAGAGGCCTTTGAAAATTATTCATTCTTCCAGGTTGGGAGGAAGCGTAATCTCATAAGGAGGAGTGACAGTGGCCGTCAGATCAGAATCTAGTGACCAGAGGAAGCGAAGATGAGGAGATCGGATCTCATCGATTAGATCTGAGTGCGTAGACCAACAACTGTTGGATCCTAAGGAAAGTGCATGAGACAAGTTCCGAAGTCATCAGAACTTTCCATCGTCAGAGATGACACATGACTAAATATCAACATTTCACTAACTGAAATTTCAAAGGAAGAAGGTGCTCTAACCCCTTGAACTTGCGATATGCGAGGTCGTGAAATGATCCTGGCCATTGGAGCTAGAGGACACGTGGCGGGCGATTGAAATTTCACTGAATCACAAACTGGAGAAGTCAAAGGTGCGAGTTGTGGGAACTCACGATACATGAGGTTGTGAAAAAATCCTAGCCATTAGATCCAAAGGACACGTGGCGAGCGATTGGAATTTTGCTTACTTGCACATTGGAGGAGTCAAAGGAATATGACACAGGAACTCATGATATGTGAAGTCAAGAAATGATATGGATCATCGAATCACCAAGGATATGGACCGTTGATCTGATATGAATTCAGAGTCCACGATATTGATCGCAACCATCGATTAGAGGGAGAGATCTCGGTAGTTGATCTGATATGAAACATTTCAGAGTTTTTCATTTCAAGAGTTTGGAAGCAACTCACAGCAGGAGGTCGCGATATGCGAAATCGAAAAACACTCTCGTGTTTTGCCCCTGGTCATATCTTGTTGTCACATTAGAGGAAGAGAAGTGAAGGAGCTAGCACTGCTAAGCTCCATTTCAAAGTTTCCCATTTCGGGAGTTTGAAAGCTACTCACAACAGGAGGTCGTGATATGCGAAATCGTGAAATCACTTTATGTTTAGACTTCGATCACATCTTGTGGTCATGTGAGAGGAAGGATCTAGTCCAGCTAAGCTCCATTATGGATATCGCGTCTTGGGAGAGTCGAGATGTATCATACCAAGATCCTCGAGGTCGTGAGTCACGAAGCACCTATTGGATAGGCAAATGGTCACCGCCAGTGGTCGCGTGAAAGGAAGGGGATTAGCCAGAAAACCTAGCACCCACTGTGTATTTTTTCACAGAAAGGGAAAAGGCACCAAGATCATGAGGGCGTGGAGGTTCTCTGGGGAACTGCCAAAAACCACTAATTTTTTCTGCCCAAAGAATTCAAAGAGGCTTCAGGGTGATTGATAGAGAAGACAAAGAGTCTCGACTACCAGATAAGCCAACGAATCTTAGGATAACATCTAGTGATGATGAAGATATTCGGTAATGACAGAGAGGATGAAGAGTATCGACTGCCAGAGAGGCTAAGGAATATTAGCATAACGACCATTGATGATGAACTCACATGCAACAGAACTGCCAGATAATATGAAGAGTTGTGATGATGCTCATGAGATGACTCGATGTAAGAAAGGCACGTAGAACTGCGAAGGAATCATATTCTATTGTGGAGCTATGTGGGTGTGAGGTAGAGCTACAGTGAAAAAAATGTTGGGGAAAAACAATGACTGTAAAGAGCATGAAAAGGCATTGTGCATGAGGGATGCAGAAGGTGCATAGAGAATATAAAAATGCAGAACAAAGAGGAGATGGGTACTTCCATTGTGTGTGATGCATGCGTGTAGAAGCATGTTGTGCATGAGTTGAAGTGCATAAGAAGCGAGGAACAAAGATGCATATCTGAGAGAATACGAGAAAGTTGAGGTGCGCATGTAGAGACAGAGAAGAAGATTAGAAAGCTAAAAAAGATGTGAGCAAAGAGACACTGATGTAGGTAGAGTAGAGCAGTGTAGCTGAACAATGATGTGACTGGTAAGCCATAGATAAACATTGTACCACTGTGATAAGTTGTAAACAGAAAATATTTATATTTCAGGGTGGTAGGGAGGTGCTTGGGAGGATTGGTGTCCTCAGAGTTTCAAGTGGGTGTTTGAAGAACATGGAGTTGTAGCTTCCATCTGGTTATAGCTAGAAAAAATAGGGTGGAAAGGTGGTGCAAGGGAGAACTACTGTTCTCTGTTATACAGGTTGGTGCCTGTGTGACTGGAAGTTGGTGCTTCCATCTAGTTGGTGCTGGAACACTCAGGGAGTTGGTGCTTCCTTCTAGTGGGTGCTAGAGAAACCAGAGATTTGGTGCTGTCAGCAAGTTGCAACTTGCAAGATAGAGGTGGTAGCCTCACAATGAGTTGGAGATCATAAGTATGATAATGTACAAAATGTAAAGATTACTTATCATATCAAGAAGAAGAGGTTTTTACCCTTTATGGGTTTCCTCAGGAAATATCTGTCTTTGTATATTTCATGTGTGTGACTGATTATGAATGTTCTATTGCTTACCTCCCTGCATTATTTTGATTGTCATTGAGTTCTCTGTAAAGAGTTTAAAAAAGCATAATTGTTTAAGCACAGTAACAACTGATTCACCCCCCCTCTCAACTGTCCAACACTGTATCCCTGAAAACTTCAAAATTGTGACAAAAATGTTTTGTATATGAAGACTTGTCTGGAAAAAAGCATATTAATGTTGAGTGCTGATATTATTGAGACTACTCAGACTTCGTCTCAATACGTATACCATACATATCCCTCTTTTAGATAACATAAAAATGGCTTCAACATCTATTCATGAATCACACAAAATGTTAGAACATCTTGAATTATTCATCAAGCTTGGGAGAACTAGCAGGGGAAATCTCCTTCAAGAATATAGCCAAATTCTTCTTGCTAAGCATATTTTTGGCCAAGTATAAGTGCTCTGTCAGCCTTCTATTCTTTTCTCTTAGACTGAGATTTTGTTTGTATATGTTGGCCAATTGCTTCTTCTGAACCCTATTTCTTCTAATGTTTTTCTTCAGCTGATTGCATTCCTCTGCCAGTTCATTTACTTGGCTTGTCAATTGTCTCCCAAGTATGATGTTTTCCTGATGTAACTTCTGATTCTTTTCCTGGACCTCCCTAAGCTGACTGTCTGCCTCCTTGAACAATTTATCCCAATCCTCTTTATCTCCCTACTCTGCCTCTAAAGATGGCTCTGGTGGAGAGTCTCTCAACTAGACTATGGCTTCCAATGATTCCTTTTCAAGAGGGGAAGCTTTAAATTTTGACAATTTATCACTAGGTTCGACCATCTCACTGCTTGGAACAAACTCTTCTGATAAAACAAGCTTCCTCCTAGATGATCTTCTAAGAACTGGTGTGTCAACTGTAGATTGGATAATTGGGGGATTGTATTCAATTTCCATTTGAGGAATCTCTACAAGAGGTTATGTCTGTTCTTCAATTACAGTTTCTTAAGCCCTTTCTTTTCTTTCCCTTCTATAGACTTGGGCAAGTGAGGGTTTTGAAGAAATGGGTTTTTGAGAGGATTGATGTTTTTCAGATGCATGGTGGGTAGTAGAACCAAAAGGCTGATCTGTCTTAGGTGTAAGAGAAGAAGGGACATAATATATTTCTTCTTCAAATGGGAGAGTAGGAGGGTCAACAAGAGGTGTTATCTCAGATGAGGGAACATAGGAGTCAATAAGAGGTGTTGCAATTTTATTCTTAGAGGCTCTGTGTTTAGGAGGAGAAGGAGGAAAATAAATATGGTAGTTTGATACAAACAAGAAGGTAGGTCAATATTTTTCTTCCTTTTTCAACTGCTCAAGAACTATAAGTTTGATTAGAGCATGATGAAAGATAGACTTTTGAAGATTCTTAGGTTTTCTTTGTGAAAAAGAAATCATCCTTTGTAAACTTTTGAAGAGGAAAAAGGATAACTCTATCTCTTTCTTAATAGTGAAATGGAGGAGGATCTTAAAATGATACTGCAACACCCAACTGTATCTTCCTTCAGATGTGAAAAACCTCTAAATGATGAACAACAAATTTTCATAGTCTTCTATCAGCCATTTCCCGGGAACACCTCTCACTAGATCAACTCCTCTATTCTCAAGTCTGAGCATGTCTTGGCACCAATCTACCTTTTCAATTTTCTTTGATTTGAACCATTGTTCCCCTATCCTAGGGATCTCTATCACTTCAACAATCATATCTGTTGTCACATGGATTTCTAGTGGACCAATTTTTTGTTTTTCCATCCCTGTAATTCTGTACAAAATCCCTTGATACCTCCAGATGGTATCCTTGCAGCTTCTGGAAAAACCTCCAGCA
>ML798993.1:42012-82191 GCA_009831015.1 Picea engelmannii
AACCATGACAAAACAATAATGAGTCATATTTACATCAAACACTATTGGGTCCATTACCCAAAACTTTGTGCTACGGGTCTTTCTTCAAGGGTTGACATCAATGACAACCAACCTTAATCAACAAACGTGGAATATAATCATAAATTTTTTCTTGTGTAACTGCCAACAAATACCTGCTTGGGAGCACTTATTCTCAATTGATCAATATGTCACTCTGTACTTTTGTTATTTGATTGCTCTGAATCTGTATCTGCAAATACCTCAAACTGCTTGAAGGATGGTTCTCTAATCTGTAGTAGCTACGACATTGACTCCCCCTGTTTAATATTCATATCCACGGGGAGTCTCCAAGCCATATGGCTCAGAAAAATACCCACTCTAATGTGGAGTAATATTCCTCTTCGTCTATAGACTCATCATCTCTATGAACTCTGACTTCTTCCTTTTTTCCCGTTGATTGATCTTGCACTACAATTTATGAAAGTACAATCTCTTGGGCCTATTCTTTATTCACTTTTTGTTCTTTTCTTTCTCATATTAATACAAATCTTGCGATCTTTGGGATTTGGTCTTTAGTCACATGTTCTTCTTGTCTTTCATTTCTTCTCCAAACCTTCATGTATCTGACATCTTCCTTTTTTCTTGCATATTTTTCTTGATCTCATACTATTGCCAATCCTGAAAGTATGACTTATGGGATTCTTTCATTCATCTATTCTTCTTTTACCTATTCCTGTTTTATTTTCCAAACTTTCTCACATATGATATCAACTTTGTTTTACATAGAAGTGTCCATCATGCTTCTACAATCACGATCTATGTGACCATAATTATGGAATTTGTAACATTCAATTTTATGTGGGGCCACATAAACATTTCTTGCTTGAATATTTCTTTCATAAGCCATGTAATATGCAAATTTATGTCCAAAGTTAGTACAATAAAAAAAATCAACATAAAATAAATTTACATACCTAGGAGTGAATGATCTTCTTTGTGGTGTAGTCCTTCTGAATTCTTTCCTTGGTTGATCATGATTTTTATTGAAGCTTCTTTATGGCTTGAATGTGGAGGGTCTTCTTGAATATGTGTCTCTATCATTTTTATTTAATTCTGGCTAACCATGATTCCTTCCTTTGATTACTTATGCATAACTCTTACTATTTTCTTCATTCTTCTTTTTTGGAAACCTGGAGTGCTTCTCTTCAACATTCTCCATTGATGTTGTGGATGTTTATGTCTCTTCATCATTATTGATGATATTAACGATTTTGGATCTCAATGTTACAAATTCTTCTTCAAGATTCCCAACCTCTTCTTCTTTCTTCATTATCTGACTCTTCATGAATTCTTATGTTCTCTTTGCTTCTTCAAGTTGGATCTTCAAGGAGATGATTTTGTTTTCAAGTATTCTTTCTTCTTGACCAAATTCTACTTCAAGTTGATTTAAATCCTCAATTCTTTCCTTAAGATGATATGGAAAAATATTTTCTCTTTTCTCTACTTCCTTTCTTTCAACTTCCAAACACTACTTATATTCCATTGCTTCCTTTATTAGTGTTTCTATCTCGGCTTCCAAACACTTCTTTTCTTCCATCTAACCTTTGTATGTTTCTTCAATCTTTCTGGCTTCTTCTAGTTGAGATTTTAGTTTCATGATGACCTGTTGGGATTGTTCAGAACTATCTTGAGAATTATTCTTGACTAATTGTTCCTTAAGATACTTGTTTTTCTTCCTTTGTTTTGTCAATTCATCTAAGGAACTGCTTAATTATGCTTCAAGGTCTACTATGAATTCTTCACAATATTCTTCTTTTGAATCTGTCTAACATGATGAGCATCTTTCTTCTTATTTTGTACCCGTAATTTCTTTAATAGGATCCGACTTTGTGATGGGAGATTCCTTGGAATAGATATTATGTAGCTTAACCCAAAGTTCTTTAGCTGATGAAAATTTTCCCACTTTCTCTCTTACTGGATCAAGTAATCCTTCCCAAATGAAATCCATTTCTATTTGTTGTTTCTTTTCAATCCCTTTTTGGTTGCAATATTCGGTTTCTTTGTAGCGGTGTATCTTGTAACAACCGGTTTTCAAACATCATATCCTTATGCCTATAAAAATACTTTCGTTCTTCTACTCCATATGTCATAGTCCAGACCATCCTGGCCATTGAACATTGGTGCTCCATTCTCAATGTAATCCATGATATTCCTTTCACTCTTTAAATGTTTTTCTTGAAGGACCTGCTCCGATTCCAATTGTTGGAATACTAAGAGGGGGGGGGTGAATCTGTATGAACACTTTTACCACTTTTAACCACAATATATAATATTTTAACTTTATCAACAATATATCATCAATGTATCATCAATATATCATGAAAATATAAACATAAGTAGCATCACATCATCAACATCACATCAAGTACACAGTACACCATAATTTACATGGAAACCCAAATGGGAGAAAACCACATAATGTTTTCTTATATATCAAAGAATGCATTCATTAGAAGCACCAACTTTCCAATTCTCCAATTAAAATTGGAAGGAGGCTACGACCCTCTATTTACAGGCTCCAACTTGAAGGGAGCTAGAACTCCCTGAATTCTCTAGCTCCAACCAAAAGGAAGATACAACCCCCTGATTCTTAGGCTCCAACCTGAAGGAAGCTCCAAATCCCTATGTTCTTCAACACCAATGGGAAGGAAGGTAAAACCCATTTCCTTTCCCCGTCCTACTACCTTGAAATATAAGTGTAGACCAACTGTCACTACCAAAATCACTGTCACTGTCACTGCCACTGCCACTGTCACATCAACCTATAACTTGTCACTTCCATTGTCACATAAAATTGTAACCTATCACTGACCAACCTATCCAACATGTCACTGTCACTGATAATCAACCAGATCCTCTCACATGGATCACATACCAAGGACAATTCTCAACTAGATGTCCAACATCACCAACACATGCCTCTACTAAGCATGTACTAAGATAACCAATATACCATGACACGATATGTTTCTCAACCATGTACCAAAGAATTTACCAAATCATTAACCTTTACCATACCAAGCATCAACTGTGTACCACAACCCGTATCACAACAGGTGCATCAACCATGCACCAACACCTGTACCAAACTGTGCATCAACCATGGACCAGAAATGTACCAAACTATGCATCAACCATGCACCAACACCTGTACCAAAGAATGCATCAACCATGCACCATAACCTATATCATATGCCTAAACCATACCAAGTACCAATCATATACCATACCAAGTACCAATCCTATACCATACCATGTATCAACTATGTACATCAACAATGTACCTCAACACCTGTACCATGCCATGTACCAATACTGTATCTCAACCATATACCATATCACTCAATCATGTCATACACCATATACCAAGGGATATACCATGCAAGTACTATCAATGGTTTATCTCATACATATGTTGTCATATACCAAGTGTAATCATCAACAATGCATCAATATCAATGCCAACCATACACCTTGTTCCAATGCTTCAAGAGTATATGAAGAATGAGCCTCAAGCATGTACTATAGTATCATCACCATGTAACCAAACCAGATACCAAGATAACAATACAACCAAGATATACTACAACTCAATGTACCATACTAATATCACCAAGATGTACCATGCATCAACAAGACGTGCCTCTCAACCATTTACCATACCATCACGAAGCATAATATATAATCACATGAGAAGACATGTGATCTGTAGTTGACCTCTTGTACTGTAACACTGACATGTAACTCTTCCACAACCTTCAGCAACCTGGTACCAACATTTGCCCCAAAGTTTCCTTCTCCTCATAGGACTAAGACTCCTTGTCACGTGGAGCCTCGTGTGACATCACTTAGGTAACCCGCAGGGGTGCCTCACATGACACCTTACATTGACCTGTGAGGGCACACCTAATTAGGGTTTCATAGAAACCCTATCATTCCATAGCTTCGAAACTTTTGCTCTTTCTTCGCTCTTTCTCCGCTTCCTCATATTTGTCGTGATATTCACCAATAGACCAAAATACTAGACCATAACAATCACAAGATAGATATTCAATGTAAGTGTGTGTGTTTATGAGAGACTCCTTGAAGTGTTTATATACTTTTTCATAGTAACCTCTTTCCTTAATCTTAGGGCTTCTAGTACTTTTTTGTCACAACCAATTTACCCTTGCAATAATGACTTATAACCAATTAGGGTCTTCTTGACCATTCTTTGGGGCTTCCAACTTCACAAGACCATATCTCCCTAACCGTGAGGAACCACATGGCGTACCACCTATCACCAGAAACAAAATGACAAGGACTATCCATCTATGAGTGTATTACCTACATTAAAATTTTTCCTTCATTTTCGTATTCCTCAAACAACTCAGGGTTTCATGACCACACCTCTAGGGCTTCATGTAGATTTCATTAAATGCACCCAACACATATGTTGACATCAACCACTTCATCAATGACCACTATCTCACCATCAATATCAACCATATCTCTAGGTATTTAAAACTTCTCCAAGGGTTGACATCAATATCCAAGGATTGACATCAATGACAACCAACTGTCCAAACCAACTGTCCAACAATATTATAAGTTGTTTCTGTGTTTTTTTGTTGTCCTTATATTGGATTCCAACAACATTCACCCTGGAAAACTTCTCTTTGAATAATTGTAATGCATTTCGACCATCAATTTATCTTTTGACTTCACACATTAGGGGGCATCTATTGTAGCTTCAATTTCCACCTTTGAAGGATCGAAAAAATTGTTGGCCTAATACCTATACTATTTGCATATTATTATTCCCCTTACCTCCTTGAGACCTTTCAAAAAATAGTTTCTTAGAAGATGTACGCGCCCTCAAAGGATAGTCATGTACATGTTATAAAATGATTAAAAATATATATTTATAGCAACTTAAATGATGAGTTACGAGTTTGGTTAGTTTCCTAACTCATTTTACCCGTACTCAACCATCTATGACCAACTAGAGACTGCATAAAGGATCATGTTATGAGGATAAAGGTAATGGCAAGGAATGCTAATTTGCACATAAGAGTAAACACATATTTGGCTATCCTTGCTAAGTTTGTAAACCTTTATACATCCTTGTTGTTGCTAGTTTGACTTGGAAACCCTTATTTCCAGCCGTCTTTTTGATTACCAACCTATCTTGCCAAGTGTTTCTCTCTATGCTCTCTTTGGTCCTATGGTACATCTGAGGTCAATACCATCTTTGTAAATTTTCTATGACCCAATATATCAGTTTTCAGTTTCAATAAATCTTTCATGATTTAATACTCATTCATAAATGCATAAATAAAACTGAACATATAAATATAAACAAATTGAATCATTTAATTGATACTAATGTGGAAAATAAGAAAGTACAAACACATTGAATGACACAAATATTTCTAGGTAATGCTCTTGGAAAACCCCCAAAGGTAAAACCAGTACAAGAGAGAGATATTTTTATTATGAACTCATAGAAAACACAGAGTTTACAATAATCTTGTTCCAACAATAAATACATTGTACTTATATCGATAATCATTCCCTTATTCACCTCGAAAATTGTACCATAGTTTTTGTATGGAACAATATATAACTGCATGAATTTATAACAACAATCAATGCCTCAAAATTCATGCCCTTCTTTTCCTTGATTTCTGTGCCATATTTATATTGTACGACATGTGCAATAAATGTTGTACTACCTTTAATAAATGTTGTATGGTACTACTATATCAAATGATGGAAATTTCTTGGTTTGCATGCTACCAAATTCCCTTGGAATTTACGCCCCTACTTGTTGTCCTCTCTTTCTATTTCTTTGGTTCTCTTCTCTTCTCTCTCTCCTCATTCAATGATTAGAATGAATGTAATTACTTTTCCCTAGTTATCCTTTTTATCTCTTCACAAGGAAGTTAGGAAGTTATTTTAGATATAATGGTTGAGATTAAATTCTATCCCTCTCAATATCTACGGTTATGTTTTAATCTCTCATTGACACAACTTAAAAATCACTTTATCCCTCATAAATTAAAAAGTCACTTAAACTTTACAAAATAAAGTTTATTCCTAGGGACCATTTTACGTCCTCCCCATGCTAAGAAATAAAACACATGAATAAGACCTCCTGAGCTACAAAACTAAACACTCCCTCTTAGTGAGGAAGTTTCTTCTTGTAGAACCTCCTCCATGATCAATTGTGTCCTCTTCCTCTGTAGCTTCTCCCTCTAAATTGGAAGAACCTGCTCCCTCTAAACTGGAAGACCCGACTACCTTTTTTTTTGAAATATGATCAAGATGCCTATGATCCTCCTCCATCAATGTCATCTCATACAAGCTTAGTAATTCTCCAGACAATACTGGAAGAATCCTCACAACCATTTGTCACTAACACAAACATTGACTCTGAATCCAAGAACTATATCCAATCTCTCATATATGACACCAAAAACTATTGTTGTGTTTAGAGTAGCTCCATATGGATATATGAAAACATGTCCATTATGGAACACAAATCCACATCCCTCATCCTCCAAATATGATAATGAGATAAAATTTACATTCATCTTTGGAACAAACAACACCGCTTCCACCTCCAGAAATCATCCTTACTCTAGCTGGAATATCACACATCCAACCCCCTTCACTGCATGCATGGTACTAGTCCCACAACCCACATGGAAGACTGAGTCTATTTCTAAAAAACTAAGGAACACTGACCTCATTCTCGTCATGTGATCAGATGCACCATTGTCCACAAACCATGCTTTAATGTCCCCACACACTATACAACCATTTCCTAAAAGAAAATACATCCAAGAGTTTTCCTTCGCAAACCTCTCAACAAAATCATCAATCTAAGTTGATGTTGCTACCTATGAATTTGATGCTACTACATGTGCATCATTCTTTCCCTTCTTCTTATTTGGACATTAACTAGCGTAGTGGAAAATATTATGACATGAAAATAATTTTAGTTTTCACATGTCTTTCTTACTATTGCCTTTTCTCTTTCCTATAAAAGAAACATTCTCCTCATCCTCTTCACCCTTTTTTGATCTTGCATGCAAGTATCCTTTCTGAGTCTCCTCCTAGATAAAATCGTCCCATAAACGATCCCACTTTGAAAATTTCTCCCATGCCATGATCCCCTCAACAAATACTTCCCATGGATTTGTCACGCCATTCAGGATAATCCTCACTAACTCATGGTCACCTATGGTCTCTCCAGCTACACTTAGCTCATCATGAACTTGAGTCATCTTGGTGAGGTATGATGTAAATGTATCATTTTTTATCATCTTGATACTTTTTATTTTTTCTCTTAAAACCATCTTTCTGTTGTCATTTGAACTCTAGTATAACTTGGTCAAATATGCCCACATCTCAAAGGAATTCTTTTTCCTTGTCAAATGTGGAATAACATGGTATTTAATGGCATCAAGGATAATCCTTTTTTATTTAACATTCCTTTTGTTATATGTGGCCAAAAGTGTTGTATCTGTAGGAATGGTGAAAGTCTTCTCAACTATGTCCCACAACTCATATTCCTGCAAGAACAATACTACTATCCTCTCTTTCCATGGGATAAAATTTCCCACCCCGTCCAATCTATCTTCAACCCTTGAACTTGTAGCCAAATGACCTTCTCCACTTATAACAAGACCAATCCTCTTTTAGTGAACAACCTACAACTCTATTACAAATCCATGTACCAAAGTCTTCAGTTCCACTCTTCAGAGTCCCAGCTATGATACCATGTACATTTTATATGAACCAATATATTGATTTTTCAGTTTCAATAAATCTTTCATATTTTAATACTCATTCATAAATGCATAAATAAAATTGAACTTATAAGTGAAACACATTGAATCATTTAACTGATACTGATGCGGAAAATAGGAAGGTACAAACACATTCAATGCCACAAATATTTATGGGAAATGCCCCCTAGAAAAACCCCAAAGGGAAAACCAGTACAAGAGAGAGATATTTTTATTATGAACTCACATAAAACATAGAGTTTACAAAAAACTTTTTCCAGCAATAAATACACTGTACTTATCTAAAAAATCGTGCCCTTCTTCAGCTTGAAAATTGTGCCAAATGTTTTGTATGAAACAATATAGAATAGTACATATTTATAATAGCAATCAATGCCTCAAAAATTGTGCCCTTCTTTGCCTTGATTGTTGTGCTAGATTTGTTTTGTACGTCCCGTGCAATAAATGTTTGATGGCCTTCAATAAATGTTGTACAATATTGTTCTCTTCTTGCTATCCTCTCTCTATATTTCTCTATTTCTCTTCTCTTCTCTCTCTCTCCTCATTCAATAATTAGAATGAATGTGATGTATTTTTCCTAGTTCTCCTTTTATCTCTTCATGAGGAAGTTAGGAAGTTGTTTTAGATCTAATCATTAAGATTAAATCCTAGCCCTCTTAAGATATACAATTGTGTTTTAATCTCTCATTGACACAACTTAAAAATCACTTTATCCCTCATATATTAAAAATTCACTCAAAATTTATAAAATAAAGTAAGTCACTTAAACTTTATAAAATAAATTTTATGCCTAGGGGCCATTTTATGTCCTCCCCATGCCAATACATCAAACACATGAAGAAGACCTCCTGAGATACAAAACTCAACAATATTGTATAGCAGGAGCAAGGGTGGAGGAACTTGGGATATTTCTCGATAAGGAAGCGCCATGTAGGATAGGTGTAAAGTTGTAACTACCTTAACTGCTGAATAAAAATAGAAACTCTTTCCTTCGAAATATGTTGTATTTGTAACATTTTTCTTGCAATCTCTTTACATATATTTCGTAGAATAATAGTTGCTGAGATTTTACTGTTATATTTCATTGGACTAACATGTAGTTATTAGTATAACTAACTCTATATATAGTCTTTCATATTTAAGGTTCTTATAGGTTGCAGAGGAGTTTTTGGAAAGGAACAAAGAAAATATGACAATTCTGAATGACATCAACCGTAGGATGCCAGATGAGTCAATATTTTTCTTTCACCCAATAGTTATTTATTTCTTTTGAATATCTTTGTTGCTTGTTCTTTTTGTGAATTTGTTTCTATATGGTCATTGGTACACCTCAGTACAACCCAGTACTTTCAGGGAAAATTCCCTACAGTAGTGGGTTGTATTGCAACATACCAATGGCCGTATAGAAACAAATTCACAAAAACAACATGCAACAAAGATATAATAATTGACTTCAAAATAAATAACTAACTATTGGGTGAAAGAGAAATATTGACTCACATGGAGTCCTACATTTGATGTCATTCCTAATTGTCGTATTTTCTTTGCTCCTTTACAACAACTCCTCTACAACCTGTAAGAACCTTAAATATTCAATACTATACATAGAGGTAGTTACACTAATAAATACATGTTAGTCTAATGAAATATAACAATAAAATCTCAACAACTAGTATTCTACGAAATATATGTAAAGAGATTGCAAGAAAAATGTTACAAATACAACATGTTTCAAAGGGAAGATTTTATATTTTTATTCAATAGTTAAGGTGGTTATATATTTATACATGTCTTGCATTTCCATGCCCTGTCAAGAGAGATCCAAGGTTCCTCCACCCTTTCTCCTTCTATACAAGATGGTATTGACCTCAAATATACTAAAGGCCCAAAGAGAGTATAGAGAGAAACTCTTGGCATGATAGGTTGGTGATCAGAAAGAGGGTTGGAAACAAGGGGTTCCAAGTTAAACCAACAACAACATGGATGTATAAGGGCTTAAATAATTTGAAGAGATAACTAGATAGGTGTGTTCTCTTATGTGAAAAGTATCATTCCTTGTCATTACCTTTCTCATTGGGAAATTCTCCTTTTATGCAATTTGTGGTTGGTTATAGATGGTTGAGTACGGGTAAAAGGAGTTAGGAAACTAACCAAACCCATAACTCAACATTTATTTTGGCACAAATATATATTTTTAATCACTTTCTGACATGTACGTTATTGTCCCTTTAGTGGCCCATGTGTACATGAGTACCATAACTGTGAGGAAACAAACATATTCCAAGAAAATTTTATTTGGAAGGTCTCAAGGAGGTATGGGGAATAATAGTATGCAAATAGGTTAAGATAATTCCAAAAAGTTTTCCAATGCTTCGAAGGTGGCCATTGATCCTATAACAATGTTGTATATAACTATAATGTTAATTCCTTAAACTCTCAATGACAACATTGCATGCTCCTTCATCGACATCCAAGGAGGATTATTATTATTTAAAACAAACAATGGCCACACCAAGCAAGTGGATATCATCTCTACAAATGGATTAATGCCATTAGTTGCTGAGGAAATATTAACCTTACTAGGTTCATCTCTAAATATGGGCCATTTTTTCTTGATGTCTCTAAATGTAGAAACATTTGTAGCCATCCACATAACACCATATTGACTCCTCATTTGAGCATGATAATCCATAATTGTGTTATGTTMTCACACCTAAACAATCACTAAAAATGGGGAATGATAGGTGTTATAGCAAKATTTGCYTCGCCCTATGCAATCTTGCACATAGGGCCTTATTCCATTTYCCTATGYAGACTTATCTTCCCTGTTGAAAAAATCCGGAGACAAAAAATTAATAATTTTTCACATGTACGCACCTTGCACACTATACAACTTGTGTATACGCAGGATGCTCCACTACAGCCCGCGTACATCAAGATTTTTTTTCCAGAAAATGAAATTAAATGTCGGGTTTCCATGTCACGATAGGAGATCTATGATCCTTGGCCTTCCATATATTGGAAACGTTCTG
Source organism: Picea engelmannii (assembly GCA_009831015.1). NCBI lineage: Eukaryota > Viridiplantae > Streptophyta > Pinopsida > Pinales > Pinaceae > Picea > Picea engelmannii. The sequence continues at coordinate 52,904 of ML798993.1, forward strand.
ACTCGACCCTTCATTTCCATTTTGAAGGCTATAAATGGGCCAATTCCGAGCTATGGAAAAGGAGAAAAGAATTCAAATTTCAGAGAAAAGTTACTCTGGAGAAATTATTTACTTCATATTGAGTCTACATCCCTTTATCCTTTAAGTATGAACACAATGTTCAACCCCCAAGCTCTTCCCTTATTGATTGAGAACCTCATTGTTTCTCTCTTATGATCTTGCCTTTGGTGGAGGATTGAAGTGGTGGAGGCCTAGCTGGAAGGAACTTAGTTTCTCGGTTCTAAACCACGTTGACACAAAAGTCTATAATATTTTGGCTTCTACTGATCATTTATTAATAGAAATACTCATTTCCCATCCAATTGATATCTTGCAAATATATGAGTTATTCTCCATGGGCGTATTTTTTATGTTTATTAATGGATTATGCTATCTAATGTGCTAACATTTTATATTATCACCATATTATTTCTTTGCTTATTTGTTGAGAACTAGTTGCAGGTATATAGCTTTGGGTTCAAGTTCTCAACGGTGGACTTCATCGAACATATGGACGAGGTAGGTCGTGTCTTTCTTATCTCACTTGCATATTGGTTTATATAGCATGTTTATGGGATATAGTTGATTCTTGCAGCCATTTTCGTCTGTTGTGGTTTACCCTAGCCATAGGGAGATTTTCCTCGTAACAATAGGGATATGACAAAAAACTTGCTATAGCACATTATCTATCACCTAGTCAGTGCAATATCTAGTAATTTTACATATGGGGAATTGCTTCAAATTTTCTTTCCCTTCTCCACACAATATCATGCAATTATTAGGACATATATAATTTTTTTGATACTCCATACCTAAATATTTCATAGAGTAACACATTTCTTGGAATGTGTGAGGAAAAGTGTTTGACTCTAGTAGGAGAATTTTAGCTAAATTTCTACAATAAACAATCAAAAAAAGTATTTGTCTAAATATTGATGGTTGCATGCTTATTACAATAAATTAAAATGATCATGAAATTAAACATTTGTAAACTTTCATTTAATATCTTAGAATCTATGTGATAAATTTGTTTGAAAAACTACTCAAAACTTTCAAGTTCACCAACCACAAAATGGAGGATAGATGACTTGTTTTCAACCCTACATATAGGGATGCAAATTCTATATCAATAAGAAGATTATCATGAATCCTAGCATCCTCATCCATGTGTGGAAAGGTTTTAAGAATCAATATATTTATCTCATCATTCACTAGCATATCATTATCATTCTCTTCCATTATATTTTTTCCTTGCCTAAGGTTGTCATCAAGGAGCATAGTATGCGTGTGTGTGTGAAAAATAAATAGAAAAAAATTGTGTGGATCATCAAACTAGGGTTTTAAAAATGGTTATAATGTCAAAATCATCAGATTCATCAAAATTGATATCACCAATCTCAACCCTAACTCTTTTGAGAATTTCCTCAACTTTTCTTTATCTTTCCCACACATCGACATTGCCATTATTATACATTTCCTAATTTGTATTTAATGGATATTATGATTTCCCATTGTAGTACATAGAGGTATAGAATATTCCAATTCTAACCAAATTACTATGATTCATTTTTAACCTTAGTACTATATTTCCTTTTCCGCAATTCTATTTTTCATCTGCAAGAAAATGTCATTTTTTTTATGTCCACTTGAGAAGTAGAATCCACACATGTGTGTGCATATAATCCACTTGTTCTTTCAACATGGATAGAATAAAAATGGTGATAGGGTGCCAATATATCAATTCCCTAATGTGGAAAAAAATTATATCCTAAATGTGGATAAACCAACACTTGCTTAAAACATTCTAGTATTGATAATTGCAATGATAAAGTCAAATAATCAAGCTCATCACAATTGAATGAAATTTACAAACATTGATAAAGCAATGCTAGTTAATTTATTATTTTTGAGTTATAGCCAATTCCAAGCCAAAAATGACACAAATGGTTCTTGTTGAAATTAACATCATAATAAAACAACATTTTTTGACTCAAAATGTAGTAGAGAATAATTATAGGTAATATAGTCGTAAGTTAGAAATAATGTATTATTGATGTAACCATCACCCCATATATTCCCTTATCCACTATATCCATTCCTAAACCCCCACATATTCCTCCCTAACCTTTACCTTGCCAAACCAAACATATTACCCCACATATTATCCCCCCCACCCCACCTCACATACTACTTCTTACAATGAATCAACACATATTATCCCCCTTAATCCACTTCACATACTACTCCATGCAATGAATCAACACATATTATCCCCCCTCCCCTACCTCACATACTACTCCATGCAATGAATCAAGTAACTTCTCATTTAACACTATAATGTGTTAGCATGTCTTAAATGTACTAATAAGTTAACAATGATTTAATAATTATAAGTAATCTAGTATTAAATCACCTTAAAGATAATAAGCTACCTTATAAATATAACATAACATACATTATTAAAACAATTTTAATTATAATAATAAATTACAAGTGGTACTATAATATAGCATACAATCTGACATACTTAATTAAATAATAGTTTTAAGTAATATAAAATTACAATAATAAATTATGTAACAATCATAATTTGTGTCATAATATTGTTTATAGAAGTAACATGACTATTACTTAATTTGTATTTATGATAGAAAAATCGATCCATATCTGTGGCAACCTTAGTCAACTCATATATTGATCAACTCATATCCATGACTTTCATAGTGCTATGAATTGATGATGATGGACTCTCTTTTCTTTGACTTTTTAATGTCCTAATTGTCACGTCCCCACAATGTGCCTACCCGAATATTGCGATCGTGAACCTCTTGAGGGCTTCCTGCACCATGAAATTTCTCACTTGGATACTTGGAAACACCAAGGATACTTTGTTCAGGCTACACCTCTTCACCTAGAGCATACCCATACTCTGTTCTAGGCTATCGGTGAGTCACACTTATAATCCAGTGAAACTATTGTATACTTAGACAATTGTTAACAACTTAACACTTAGTCATATATAAGCATGCATCCATGGAACGTAGTTAACAATTACAAAACAAATAAGAGACAAAAATATATAGTGTGGGCGACACAAACCGTTCCTAACACCTGGCTACGTCTTATTATTGCAATTTTTTTACAACATGAGAATTATTGCCTCGATTTACAACTTGGACAAAGTCATACGACTCACCTCACCTCACCAAGACACTCATACATAGATTCATCACACTAAGACTCATTTTTCATAACATCTTTCTTGACTTCTTTAGAGCACCCCAAATGTGCATCCGCTTAATCGACCCATATCCGTGAAAATCTTAGTTAAATCATATCTTGATCAAATTATATCCATGACTTCCCTACTGCTATGAATTGATGATGATGGATTCTATTTTCTTTGACTTTTTAATGTCCTGATTATCACATCCCCACAGTGTGCCTACCCAAATATTGTGATCGTGAACATCTTGAGGGCATGTTGCACCACGACATTTCTCACTTGGTTGTTTGGAAACACCAATGATACTTTGTCCGAACTATGCCTTTTCACCTAGACCATACACATACTTCGTTCTAGGCTATCGATGAGTCACACTCCTATGCTAATGCAACTCTTGTATACTTAGACAATTAATAGAATCTTAACACTTAGTCATATATAAGCATACATCAATGAAACCAATATAACACTTGTGAAACAAGTAGGAGACACACAAATAATATAGTGGGTGACACAAATCATGCCTAACACTCGACTGAGTCTTGTTATTGCAAACTTGTTACAACATGAGCACTATTGGCTCGATTTACAACTTGGGAAGAGTCATACGACTCACCTCACCTTACCAAGACACTCATACACAAATTCATCACACCAAGACTCAAATTTCATAACATCTTTCGCAACTTATGCGAAACACCCCAAATGTGCATTCACCATGGACTCACCATCTCTTCTTTGTTGCAAGGTTTTTCATAGGCCTCCAGTTCTGTCTCCTAGCATGACTCCTCAAACCTATGATAAGACTTCCCCAAACTCAACCCAAAAGAAGGTCATGCCAACTCTGTCCATAGAATCATCTCAAGGAAGCACACGTCCTCCCACGTGGAGTGAATTGGATTCTTGAGGGAGCTATCCCCTGTTCATCTACGTCTATCTTATAATCACAGAGACAATATTTCTCTCCTTATTATTCAAATATCCCTTCCTTGGTTGTGTGCCCTTGTTCTCTTATAGGGACTCCAAAGTTCATCATCACAAACCATCACATCCTTTAGGTGTGTTGCACCCCTTTTTGAACCATCACGTCCAAATGAATCATCGTGCCCCTTTGTGGACCCAGTCACCCAAATGAATAATTGTGCCCCTTCATGGACCTAGTCTCCCAAAAAAACCCATGATCTCATCAATCATCATGCCCCTTAGGATTGGTGCATTCCAACCTTGGTGTGCTCCTCATACTAGCGTTCCCCAATCTATTGATTGCTTCATACTTGGGCAATCCCCTTGGCGTGTTCACATACCCAAGGAATCCACTTTCCCAACTAGTGTGAATATTGGGCGTTAGAGAAACCCCAAGTTCCCTCTCCTTGAGTATTTGGGTGAGGGTCTTCATGCCCTTCTAGTTGAATACCTTACATCCTCCCCTACCTCAAGTTGTTTCCATCCTCAAAAACATCCACAAAATATGTGATCTCATAGTCTTTGCTTGAACTTGTGCCCCTATCTCAACTAAGTTTGCTTGAAACCCCAGGTGTTGTGCCAACTGGAAACCCCATGTTTCCCTACAAAGTCAAAACCCTAAATTTTCCACAAACCAACCAAATTGTACTACACCCACCTCCACACATTTTCCTTCCTAAGTCAATATGGTCACTTCACCTAACTGCAAAGATGAAACTCACCCAACTCTATTGTACTATCTCACTGCAATTTTGTTTCCTTGTTGTGTTTTAGTACTACTATTGTTGTTGTTTCCCATTTCAACTGACTTTTTCTCACTTCACTTCAAAATTTCTCCTAAGTATTTAACTCCTCGTGGCTTACTATTGCGATCCTACAACTCAAGTTCATGCCTCCATGCACTATCGACCCCCACGTTTCGAACTAGTTGGGTAGATAATACAATCATCACACTCAATTTGTGATCATGCACATCCTCATGCATGAATTTAGTCTTTTCTGTCTGCATCTATGTCACTCTATCCAACCTCAAATACTAAGGAAAGTATCCACCCTTTCCTTACTACTGCTTCCATCGTACAATCTGCTTCAAGGAGATCCTACACAATGTCTAAGTGATGCACTTCAAACCTAGTGGCCCATTTGTACTTTGAATTCCTTTTACAATTCAACCATTTGCACAAAACTTTCATATCAACGCAAGGTCACCCCTCACCTTGCTACACTATGAATCCACCCAAAATAAATTCATATGTGGAAAATTGACTCCACTATCCACCTCATGGAACAATTAGACAATTTGTTGCACAGTTCGCATCGCATCCAAGTCTACAATTAGTTAAAGGAAATATACACGTCTAAGAAACTCTACTCTTGTGGCTCAAAGTGTGATCAAGTCCACAAGTCTAGATTCCTTGGATTAATTCTCCCCATATTCACCTATGTATTTGGATATGAAACATCCCATTTCCACTAAGAAGTTCACGTTCAAACTTCCTTTTCCTCATTACTTCATCACCTGGCCATGCTACTACATATACCTTTCTATGCCTTGGAATGGTTAGGCTTCATCCTCAACCATGTTTCTCAAAGCAAGAGAAACACTCACGCCCAAGTAATCTCTTCATTTTTCAATCTTCTTGTCTGCAAAAGACTCCAAACAAAGGAAATTCCTCAACTCACTTCCTTTCGTCAAGTCACCTCTCCTAAAATCAACATCTGCGATGAGTGCGATTAATATACCCACACTCCTAAAAAATCCCAATGAATTTTCCAAAGTGCTCCAAGTAGAATAGGTCACCTCAAAGAACTTCCATGCCTTAGGCATGTTTGCAAAATTTCTTCTGGAAACTCCAACTAATGATCCTCCTAGATGTCTGAGTCATCAAAAAATCATTTGCAAGTCACCAAGGCATTCTCTACCTCATTCAATGTCCCATACCAAAGGTGATATAACACCACCCAAGTCTCTTGGTATGTGTTCTTCCCATTTAGGTTGACTTCCAACTTTTATTTTCCAACTTCTTTGTTGAATACATCCCTCTCCTAGAATGAAACTTCCTTGCACCTCCTACAAGCATCTGAACTCTGGAACTATCATTGTGAATGTCAAGTCACCAAATGACCCAACAAATATGGCTAAGGAACCAAGTACCAAGGTTCTTTACCCATACTTTCAATCTCAACACATACAAATTTCATTGCCTTCTTCACTGTAGCGACTTGTCCAATGCACCTTGTTATCCCCATTTTGTGGATAAATAAGGAGATCATGTCTCGAGGGCCTCATGTTGGATATATGGAGTGCCAAGAGACTACATGACAAGAAATACCCTTTTGAATAGATGGAAAACCCACTCACCACCACAGATGGTCACAATTTTGCATATGGAACCCACCACACTAGCTAGCTTCTTGAAGGCAACAGACCTTGCTCCATGAGGTACAAGTCAGTATTATGGTGAGCATCATTTCAATATTTAATCCATTTGATTATGTTTTATCTTATATTTCTATATATTCCATGATATTTTCTTGGACATTATGCATTTTTACCTGCTTCACCTTGGTGGTTGACATTGTGCCCTAGTAAGTGGTTTTCCTTGGGGATGGGTTTTCTACCGGGAACTCCCTTAATGATCCATCATACTATGCCTGACCATACTTACCACTTTCCATCATTATTCCCCTATGTTTTTGTATCTCTTGGTATTTTAGGGTGTATTGAACCAAGAAGGGCTTGTCCCTCATTCTATGGGAAGAAGGGGAAAAAGGCCCAGAGGGGTTGGTGTTGGGTAAAAGATAAAATCTTTATATAAACCTTCCAGATGCTTCACCTAGGGATCACCCAAGAAAGAAATGAAACACTTATATTTGAATAAAGGGGACCCACAATAATATAAAATTCTTAAAAGGTTAGTTGAAGGATAGGAGGTCTCATCACGAGCCAACCTATCACGTCCATGGATATCTAGTGGTATGACATTTCCATCATCTAGTCACCAAACCAGGGCAATGACTCGCAGTTGCTGGTTGAGAGAAATGGGGTCTCATCACAATCCAACCTTATCATTTCCATTAGGTATTTGTGGGTGACATTGCCACCACCTAATCATGATGCCAAGGCAGTGACCTCCAATATCTCCTTATGTTATATTGAAAGAAACTAAAGAAAGAAATATGAAAGGCAATTGATGGGCTTGGAAAAAGTGCATTGCAGACGAAGGTAACACACAACCTTTACAAAGGCAACCATGAATGAGACACTACGACCCCTTGTATGTCATGATCCCTATTCCCATTGAGTATTGACCCCTACCACCTCATACACTTTACATGGCTTAGAGAGGGATCTCTTGGAAGTTATCTTTGACCTAGAGAAAGACCTACCCAATAGGACACCTCATCAACCCTCCCATACTTAAGCTTGACAAGTCGCATAGTGTCTTTGAGCTATTGATTGTTTGATATAGTGATATTTGATGCACATGATTATATGGATTACTTATTGATTGGATCCACTTATCATGATTTTATGAATTGATATCCTTGGAGGGCGTGTTCATTTGTCTTTGCAGGACCTAGTTGGTCGATAGTTTTTGGAGAACAAGCCTAGTTTCATCTTCCATGGGGCTACAATCCCACAGGTTGGATGTCAGAGGAATATATATGAGAGAAATCATACTTGGATGGACTTTATGATGACTTGGACAACCTATCCCAACCCTCACCTACCAAATGTTTTTCCCAGGAGGGGAAAAACGTCCTATTTTCTAGATTGACGTCATGTTTTGGGGGGATAAGGCATGGTGGTGAGGTGCCACTCTTTGACACATGGAAGTTTTGAGGAGGATAGGGTATTCACCATAATGAGAGTGATTAGGTGCTTGACATGTGGCCTTTGGAGGCTTATCCATGCTTCTCCAACACCAACGACTTCCTCAAAAGTGGAAAAATGTCCCCTAAAGGGGTGACATCCTCCTAAATTAGGGTTTTGTTTGTGCAAAAAGTGAATTATTTAATATTAATTTGTTAAGGGAGAAAGATTAGGGTTGTTGACCCCTAATCTTGTGTTTTACTCCTTAATATTTGGACAAGCTATGTTAGCTACATTTTGTATAAATAGAGATCATAAGATCTCATTTTAATCATAACTCTCTCTCTCTCTTGTGAGAGGCTTGGTTTGAAATTTTTGGCTCTCTTGGAACTTTTAGCTTTTGTGCACTTTATTATGGCTATGTTATGAATGGTTGATGGAGGAAGGCCTAGAACTAGCTTTGGATGATTCTTTCTACCTCTTGTGTTGGATTATCTTGACATTTCTCTTGATCTTGGTATGAATTTATACTATTATGCTATCATTTTTCAAGTTCAAGTATTGTTATGCTAGGATCTAGGTGGGACGTATAAGGGCATAAACCCCCACTATATCCTTCATAATTTTATTTGCTTCATCTCATTTATTACAAAAGGGTTGTCTAAGAGAAGTGCAAGGGAATACACCCTCTTAGCTTAAACCCTAGCCTAGAGAAACTTGCCTTGGGAAGTAAAAGGGATAACACCCCCAAGGAGGTATCTTATATTAGCTCCTTTTGACTCCATTAACCCAATAGTAAAGGCACTAGTCATTGATTTTTTGCATTGGATAAATAAAATATTGCATTGGGAAACGTGATTTTCGGTCATTTTTAGTTCATGCAAAGCAAATTGTTTTCCTTGTGCATTGGGCTCACAACCACTAGGGCGTCCCCATCTACAGGGTTCTTATTTTTTTTGTTACAAAATTGCATCTTCATCCATTAGGGCTGAAGAAACCCTAACTTACTTGCTTGAATAACTCTCTTATCAACCATTGGATTTTTCTCAAAGTTTTCATACTTGTTCTCCTTGGTCCAATGCACTTTTTGGAAAATCTTGAGGAGATTTCAGTGGCTGAGTTTCTTGTTGTAATAAATCGAATGTTACAGCCATAAGATTGATATAATTTTCTGGAGACAAGTGTTTACAACAACCTTATCTTTTGTGCTAGAATAATGGCTTTTCATCTTGAGTTTAGCTAGTCTTTCTCTTGTATTTTTAACTTGATCTCTAGCACTTATTGAGAAGATTATAGTACCATTTACTTACTGATATATATTTTTATCTACTGCTGCAAATTAGGGACAAAAAGATTAAATTGCTGATAAAACTAACATATACTATTGCAAAGTGTATTTTCTTGTGTCTCGGGAAGGTACATCATCTGGAGTAGTACTATACCTATGGGGAAGAAATTACTTGACTTGCAAGGCATATCTTCATACCTTTTATTCCACATAGAATTGACCTATAGGGGATTCACTTACATCCATCTTGATATCCATCTCAAATCCCCTAGGGTCATCGGGATCACCTCCCTAGAGTGACCTAGTCACCCTTGAACTATGGGACCTACATCGAAGTGACATTGGGTGTAGGATTCCCAAGTTGTATAACTTGCCTTGTGGTTGGTTCAGGACTTTCCCAACCTACAAATTGCGTTATAACATTTTGGCTCCATTTTAGGGGAATATTTTGAATCTTCTTCGTACCCTAACGACTCTTTGGTAAGCTATCCCAAATCCTTTCCCTTAGCTTTCTTGTCGACTCCACCAAAGGGACGTTCCTTTTCCACTTTTCTTAATGAAATCATATTGAAGCTCATATGGTGACTCCACCCTCCCAAAACCTTTCCTTTCCGTCTTTCCCCCTTCCCATCCTTTGATTAGCCTTGATCTCATCCGGTGACTCCATTGACCTGTCCTTTCAATCAATGTAAATATGGCACCATGGGATGAACCCCCATCCAGAAATTGTTATGCCTCAAAGAAGGAAATTTTACAGATGGAAAAGGAAAAGGATGCCAATAAAGCTGGTGAGGAAATGATGAATCTCATAAGAGAGTTGTTTCATGCCCTTGATGATGAATAAGTATTCGAAGAAAAAACATATGAATAAAGTCATCAAGAAGACAACACAATGGGTTGTGACCCTTTTGAAGAGCTTGATGATGCTTTATTCCATTCCCTTGAAAGTGAATAAGTGTCAGAGGAAACTTTGGATATGACAGATCCCCTTGAAGAAAAACAAGAAAAAAGTTATGCACTCAGAATCAAGTCTCTTATGATGAAGAGGTGATGGGGGGATTTGTCTATAAAAATAAAGAATAATTATGATAAATAGCAACATATTGAGGCACTGTTATGTTTGATCCCACTTGGTGAAGGAGAGGTTTTCCAACCTTGTTTGAATCCTAATGTTGAAGAAGCGATCAGTCTCGATGATGGAGGTCTAGTTGAAGACGTTCATGCCTCTGCTCCTCCTATGCACAAAGACACAAATATGGTCATTTTTAGTCATACTGATGGTCTTATGAAAGTACCCTTTGATATGGTTGATGAGACTATAAACACTTTCATATAGACTGAAAGGCACATATGGGATCTTAGTTATCTCAAATTTTATAGAGACCCCATTTATGTCATTGAGGGTAGCTATCAGGTAGAGGGGGTGTCATCATCAGAGGAGTGGTCCTCATACATATATGAATCATATGTTTGGTTTCTTGGTGATGATATGGTTATAGTTTTGTTCCGCCCCTTGGAGGATGACTTGTCACAACATACTCATAGTGATATTCAGTCATCCTTTGGTACATACCCTTTAGAGGATGCAAATTTGTTTTATGAAGACTTCCAACTGTTATGCTCATATTTTGAGGGATAACATGATGTGTCCACCTCAAATAAGTCATAGGTTCATTCTTCAAAGAAGAAGTATTTTCATCTTGGAGATTACATGGATATTCACAGCGGAAGAGGTAGTTTTTTTCTACACCTGATACTGTTCCTTACCTCTTACCCTATTCTTCAAGAGACCATGCAAAATTATTCTGATCTCTCATTTCCTCTCATCCCTCAATGAAAAGTGAGTCTTTATGTGTGAATGAAGATGAGCCTTCGTCTACATATAGTATCCCTCTTTAGAGATGGATAGATTGGTCTTGTGTCTATGCTTGTAGGTGAGAGTTCCAGGATGATTGAGATTGTGGTTTCTCTTTTCAGCGGGATTTTATCGCTCCCACCCATCTCCATGAGTTTGATTTCATGATTGATTATATGTATTTTTATGCTCATGATTACTATGTGCTGGACTTATATTTTTTGTTCCACATGATTAAGCACAAGGGAAAATGTCTTCATCCGATGATTAGGTGGTTGCACTAGTTGTACGATTTCACCTGACACCTTCGAGGCTTAATATTCAAGGTCCCATGATCCCAGGTAAGTAGGTAAGTAATTTTAATTCCATGAATTTGCATCTTGATTGCTCATACTAGTTTAGATGCATTTCATTTTCATTTTTCTCTACTTGCATATTGATTTCATGCTTAGATTAGAAATTTTATTGAAAAAATGTCAAAATTTTCTTTTTCTATCTTAGTTGGTGTTGGTCCTAAAGTCTGCACTTGACTGCTAAAGGGAAAATCTAGGCCACCTATCAGTTTAGAATGGTTGTTTATTTTATTTTTTATTGGTTGGTAAGAGGGTTTTTCTACCAAGACAAAATAAAGGTTGGGTTGGTAAAATTATATGGATGAGGGTCCTCCTTGGCTGGTGGCACACTAATGACAAACCAGTGAAATAATAGAAAACAAAGGGAAACAATAGACTACTTGATGAATAATCTGTTGCAAGAAGTTCAATAATTAAAATATCATTTCAAGATTAAACATGTATCAAAAACATAATTACTCCCATAGGTTGCAGTAAAAAAAAAATTTCACCAAAGAATTAGCTATTTGACAGGGTGCATATCAATAAAAATAAGTTATACAATAGATGAAAGGAAATGAAATGTATGTTGCACAAATAAAAATCTGTATTCAAGATAAGAATAAAAAAACATGAAGATTTGAATGAAACGTTGTCATAAAGAGTATGTTCACCAGGCAGAGAGATTTAATCCATGCATAGAATGGGTCCAACCAGTCTGATGTAGTGCTATCCTTTCCCAAAAAAATTGACCCTCAAAACATTCAAAGACCCCCTATTTAATAGAGTTGCAGAGGTTCTCGTCCTTAGGGGACTGAGACCGAATTTTAGGTAACTGCTTGTAGAAAAAATTATTAACTTCACTAAGACACTGGACTTAATCAACAAGAGTTCTTCTTATCACACACATAATACCACTCTTGTATCTAATCTAAGAAAATACTGGAATTAATCAACTAAACACTACTACTCTCTCTGGGACAAAACTAATGCATGTGCTGGAGGAACTGACTTGGTAGAAAATAGGCCTTGGAGTGAAAGAACAAAGCTCTATGTTGAGTAATTGCCTTCCTGTGAGTTTTTGGAGGCCACTGGAGAAAACTGGCTGCATGAGAAGATATCTTCTTGAGGAAGAGGTAGTCTGCTGAACTGTTCTGGAACCAATCTGTGTCAACCTGTGACTGAGGCTTAACTCTGTGTCTGTGTCTGAGATTTCGGAAGCTAAGTGCACTCTGTCTCGACTGTAACTGACCCTTCTCCCTGCTTTCAGTGTGATGACCTGGTCATGAAAAAGAAGACGTGGAGGTGAGTGTCCAATAGGGAAAGAGGATGAGTGGAGGTGATAGGTGATATGAGCAGATTTGTATTATGTAGAGGTGGGTGTAAGACAAGTGTCAGGTGGTGAGAAGAGTGAGACTAGTGAGTGGAATGAGTGGAGGTGACACAATGACCTAATGTCATATAATCACGTGATTGCGAAAGTTGTCGAGGGTGGTTTGGGTCCACACCGCTTTTGGGCCTGCAATCCCCCATAAGATGCCACATACCCTTCCAACAATACCATGGTTCCAATTGCGGGACCACTCTATAAAATTAACGTCCGAGCATTTTACGTCCCCGTAATGAATTGTGGCCATAAATTGTGTCACAATCCATGATCTGGGTGATATTCCTTTCTTACCTACTGCAAGGATCAACGATGTTGGTTGATTTGAGATCAACGGTCTGCAATTACTTCAGGATTTCAGGCTTCAGGCCTTTTCAATGCATAGTTCTTACCATCTTCCAGAGTTTCATACTCCTGAAGTGAGAGATATTACTCCATGTGGCCTCTGGATATGGACGGTCCATATTCACTTTGGGAGTTCAGGCTTGGGTAGTTTTCGTCTCCTTTCTCGCGTAATCCTCCGAAGTGTCGTATATCCAAAGAGGGAGATCTTTTGCTGAATGTGCTCATTGATGGACGATCTATATTTTCTTCGGGAGTTGGTAAATGTTGTGCTTGGAAATATCCCGGAGTGCTAAGTCTCTGAAGTGAAAGATATGCCTCCATGTGTCCCTATTGATGGACGGTCCATATTTGCTTTGGGTCTTTGGTACTTCAGATCTTCGGGAGTTTATGAATGCTGTGCTCAGAAATCTCTCGGAGTGGTACAAGCTGCGAATTGACGTGGTGCCCTGATTTCATATGATGTCACGGCTACTGATGTGTCATGGAAAGAAGGGTGACATGTGTCATGTGGAAATGGGTGAATGACACAACCAAATGTCCTTGAATGAGTGCCACATGTCATGACTGATGAGTGTGCCACGTTTCATGATTGATGAGTGTCACATTATTCGACACTTTGGGATTCGAGAGATTTGTATTGTGAGGAATGAAGTTTTCCCGAAGTAGTACGGGCTCGAAGTGATGTGGGAGTCTCTCGTTACTTCAGGACTTAGGCAGTTCGACACTTCAAGAGTTTATGAATGTTTTTCTTGGAAATATCCTGGAGTGGTAAGTATMTAAAGTGAAGGATATTCTTCCACATGTCCTCTTTGATGGATGGTCTAGATTCGCTTCAGGACTTYGGTTGTTCGGGYTTCGAGAGTTTATGAATGTTGTGCTTGGAAATCTCTCGGAGTGGTAAGTATCTGAAGTGAAGGATCTACCTCCACGTTTCCTCATTGATGGATGATCCATATTCACATCGGGACTTTGGGTGTTCTAGCTTTGGGTTYGCTCTTGATGTTAAACCCCAAGCGATTTTGACACTCTAAATGCATGAAAACCATCGATCTGATTGGCCTGATGGATCTCCACCATCGAAAGTTAACCTGTCYKTTCCCACAATCTGAGCCCAAAATTGAYTGCTCTGGATCGTTGTGTTTTTCCATGAGCGTTTCCTATGCATACAAAAAGGCTCGACTGACTTGATGTGAGCTCAATCAATGGAAAAAATGATTACAAGCATTCTGAACCAAATACAACATGTAATTATCCTTCAAGGAAAACATAAACAAAAATGTGCAAAGACTCAATCAAGAAAGAAACGAATAAGAACCAAGTCACTCAGTAATGGGAAACTGACTTAATCAACGAGAAGAGGAAAAATTTATGAAGGCACAGGGAAAAGAGAGAGGGGAGGCAGGGGTGCAGACCTAGGTTACAACATTGGCTCCAACTAGGGATAGCTCATCCCTGTGAGGTGCTAAGAACTATAGATCGATGCCTTGAGATTAAATAATTTCTCTTACCTTCCATTTCTTACCTATGTTTGTTTTCTAGCCCTGTGTTATCTCTACCATTGTCTCTCAGCCATGCATATCTGAAAATTAACACTGAAGATAACCACAGTGCCTTTGTTGGGCTATGGAGTCTCTTATTCAAACAAGCTACTAAGAACCAACACACTGAAAAACAATATGCAAACTAAAAATTAAATGCTCGAACTACGAGATTATTCTCCTACTCCTAATTTGTTAAAACTTTCTACTCAGGTATAAGTATATTTCCATAGTAACCATTCAAGCAATTGATCTACCAACTGAATTTCTTGAACCTTCGTTGTGGAAATAAAAAATTGAAAATAGAATGACAACTTTCTCTGAATACAAACCCCACACTTGGAGTGAAACCATGATAGGGGATTAAAACTAATAAAATCATATAAGTATGCAGCCATCCGATCATAAAAATCATGACCAATCACCTCTGTATTGATAGCAGACTCATGTGCTTTCAGCTCCAAATGGAGAGACTTCCCTTGTGAAAAATTTTCTTCCATAGAAACGTTGACATCCTCATTTTTTAGACCTGAAAATGGAATGGGAAAATGTTGCAATCCATTTCCACTATCAATTTATCCCTTTAAGTTTAGAGTGGAAACTCCATCACTACTAGAAGCAATTGAGACAATGGAAAATGTAGCTATAGTATTGCTGCTGACATCTACAGTTATGTTGTCACAAACATCCTGATCTTCATAAAATTTTGGAGCAACAAATTTACCTTGCAGTTGTTGATTATTTTCTTGTGCACAAGTGTATTCGACATCTTTCAAAGAAAAGGCATCATAAAAATTAGAGGGCAGCCGATTACTTCCATTCATTCTAGGAGTAGGAACAATTGGTGTAGTGAGGGCATCATTTGATGAGAAAGAAAACATGTTCAATTGCTCCTGTAGATCCTCTTTTTATTGACCAAAATTTAAACACATATAACTATGAAAGTCATCGTAAGTCAAGAATGTGAGTTGATCCCTGATATTTACAGTCAGATGTTGATGGGAAGCAACTTGTTGTTTGGAAAATTGATCATTGTTCTCTACAAAAACTTCATGAAATTCATCATTAACAAACTCATCCCTCTGCTCATAACTAAGAAAAGGTTCACCTAGATCAGATTTCCGCTGTACATATCCTTCCTTGGATTCCTTTGTATCCAAATTGATTTCTGCTACTCATAAACTAGTTCCTATTCCAAATCTCTGTCCCAAAATCGATTTAAGAGCCTTCCACAAGCTCAGATATTGTCCTCAATCTCCTCTACATCAATGAACATCTTCTGCAATGATGATGACCTTCTCTCTTTGAGAAAAAGAAACAGATCATGGTGTTGTGCAATTGTATACTGCACCATGGAAACAACTTTAGTAGGTTGAATGTCCATGGGCATATTAAGATAAAAATTATGAAACCTTCTATTGAATACGATAACAACTTCATCCTTCTCCCTTCTCAAGGTGTAGAACTCTGAAATTTATTGTTCAAAAGATTTTTTCTCGCCCCAATACCTCAAAAACACATTACACAAATCAGTCCATGAACTAATAGAATCAACTTCCAAATTTCTGAACCAGAATGATGCATCTCCAATTAAATATTTGCAGAATATCCTCGTAACTGCATCCTCATGCATAATTTGAAAATTATGAATGAAATTTTCAAAATCTTCCAGGTGCTTCTTAGCTACAACATGGTCTCCTCCATTGAACAGAGGAAGGTAATCAATAAAATTGGGAGGATAGGCATGAAGGATAAATTGTATCTTTAGGGGTTTGTAGTACTTCTTAATCCTGGAATGAATTTGAATAAGTTGATTACAAGGGGGAACAATGATTTCAATAAGTGGTGAATCAGATGTATAATTCACAGGATTACGTGAGTGGTCATGATCTGGAGAAGTTTGGATATGATCAACATTATGGTTAGTGGGTTCAAATGAAGGAATGAGATTAAGATTGATAATGCAAGAGAGAAGATATTCTCTTCCCAAGGATGGATTGAGCACCGTAGAATTATAATCATATGAGTAAACAAATAATACGATTATTCTTTTCACACACAAAGGAAAATAAAGGAATGAACTGATGAAGAAAAAGATGAGATCTTTGAAAAAACTGACGGCTTGGTACTTTGTCTGTCCTTTCCACCTTTTCATTCTCTAATGGCTGGGCTCATCCTCCAGTGGATCATTTTGATTGTGGAGTCGCCAGGTGAAAGATTGCAGTCATATGTGTGTTTGGTATTTGTTCACCATCAAAGATAAGATCTGATCGTTTTCGTTCTCCCAGGGAAAGATATATTGTTACTCCGTTCCCCGGCAATGGCGCTAGAAGATGTTGGTCCTAAAGTCTGCACCTGACTGCTAAAGCGAAAAACTAGGACACCTATCATTTTAGAATGGTTGTTTCTTTTAATTTTTGTTGTTTGGTCAGAGGGTTGTTCTACCAAGACAAAAGAAAGGTTGGGTTGGTAAACTTATATGGATGAGGGTCCTCCTTGGCTGGTGGCACACTAATGAAATACCAGTGAAATAATAGAAAACAAAGGGAAACAACATACTACTCGATGAATAATCTGCTGCAAGAAGTTCAATACTTAAAATATTATTTCAAGACATTAAACATGTATCAAAAACACAATTACTCCCATAGGTTTCAATAAAAACAAATCTTCACCAAATCATTAGTTGTTTGACAGGTTGCATATCACTAAAAATAAGTTATACAATAGCTGAAAGGAAATGAAATGTACATTGCACAAATAAAAAAATGTATTCAAGATAAGAATAAAAACACATGAAGATTTGAACATAACACTGTCATCAAGAGTATGTTCACCAGGTAGAGAGATTTAATCCATGCATAGAATGGGTCCAACCAGTCTGATGTAGTGCTATCCTTTCCCAAAAAATATGACCCTCAAAACATTAAAAGACCCCCCTATTTAACAGAGTTGCAGAGGTTCTCTTCCTTAGGGGACTGAGACCTAAATTTTAGGTAATTGTTTTTACAACAAATTATTAACTTCACTAAGACACTGGACTTAATCAACAAGAGTGGTTCTTATCACACACAAAAGACCACTCTTGTAACTAATCTAAGAAATCACTGGAATTAATCAACTAAAAACTACTACTATCTCTGAGACATAACTGATGCATGCGCTGGAGGAACTGACTTGGTAGAAAATAGGCCTTGGAGTGACAGAACAAAGATCTGTGTTGAGTAATGGCATGCCTGCGAGCTATTGGATGCCACTGGAGATAACTGGCTTCATGAGAAGATCTCTGCTTGAGGAAGAGGTAGTCTGCTGAAGTGTTCCGGAACCAATCTACGTCAACCTGTAACTGAGACTTAACTCTGTGTCTGTGTATAATATTTTGGAAGCTAAGCACACTCTGTCTCAATTGTAATTGAACGTTATCCCTGCTTTCACTATGATGACCTAGTCGTGAACAAGAAGACGTGGAGGTGAGCGTCCAATAGGTAAACAATATGGATGGAGGTGATAGGTGATATAAGCAGATTTGTATTATGTGGAGGTGGGTGGAAGACAAGTGTCAGGTGGTGAGAGAAGCGAGAGCAGTGAGTGGAATGAGTGGAGGTTATTGGAGCTGACGGGGTGACCTGATGTCATATAAGCACGTGATTGTGGAAGTTTTTGAGGGTGGTTTGGGTCCACACTGATTTTGGGCCCGCTATCCCCCACAAGCTTCCACGTACCCTTCCAACAATACCATGGTTCCAATTGAGGGGCCCCTCTAGAAAATTAACATCTGAGTAGTTTACGTCCTCATAATGATTTGTGGCCATCGATTGTGTCACAATCCATGATCTGGGTGATATTCCTTTCTTACCTGCTGCAAGGATCAACGGTGCTGGTTGATTTGAGATCAACGGTCCACAATTAATTTGGGAGTTCAGGCTTCGAGCCTTTTCAATGTATAGTTCTTACCATCCCACAAAGTGTCATACTCCTGAGGTGAGAGGTCTTCCTCCACGTGGCCTCTAGATATGGATGGTCCAAATTCACTTTGGGAGTTCGGGCTTCAGGAGTTTTCATCTCCTTGCTCACTCAATCCTCCGAAGTATCATATATCTGAAGATGGAGATATGTCACCGTGTGTCCTCATTAATGGACGATCTGTATTTTCTTTGGGAGTTCGAGCTTCGAGAGTTTGAAAATGTTGTGCTTGGAAATATCCCGTAGTGCTAAGTCTCTGAAGTGAAAGATCTGCCTCCGCGTGTCCTGTTGATGGATGGTCCAGATTTGCTTAAGGTCTTCAGGACTTCAACTCTTCGGGAGTTTATGAATGTTGTGCTCAGAAATATCTCGGAGTGGTATGGGCTACGAAGTAACTTGGTGTCCTGATGTCATATGATGTCATGACTGCTGATGTGTCATGAAAAGAAGGGTGACACGTGTCACATGGAAATGGGTGAATGACACAACCAAATGTCTTGGAATGAGTGCCACGTTTCATGACTGATGAGTGTCACGTGCTTCGACACTTTGGACTTAGAGATATTTGGATTGCGAGGCATGAATTTCTCCCGAAGTAGTACGGGATCAAAGTGACGTGACAATCTCTCGTTACTTCCAAACTTCAACATTTTGGCAGTTCGAGAGTTTACGAATGTTGTTCTTGGAAATATCCCAGAGTGGTAAGTATCTAAAGTGAAGGGTATGCTTCCACATGCCCTCTTTTATGGATGGTCCAGATTCACTTCGGGACTTTAGGTGTTCAGGCTTCAGGATTTTATGAATGCTGTGCTCGAAAATCTCTCGGAGTGGTAAGTATCCGAAGTGAAGGATCTTCCTCCACGTGTCCTCGTTGATGGATGGTCCATATTCACTTTGGGAGTTCAGGTGTTCGAGCTTCGGGTTCTCTCTTGATGTTAAACCATGTTCGATTTAGACACTCCAAATGCGCAAAAACCATCGATCTGATTGGATTGATGGATCTCCACCGTCGAAAGTTAACCTGTCTGCTTCCACAATCTGAGCTCAAAATTGACCGCTTTGGATTGTTGTGTTTGTTGACAGGTGTTTTCTGTGCATACAAAAAGGCTCGGCCGACCTGTTGTGAGTTCAATCAATGGAAAACATGATGAAAAGCATTCCGAACCAAATATGACATGTAATTATCCTTCAAGGAAAACAAAAACAAAAATGTGCAAAGACTCAATCAAGAAAGAAACAAATAAGAACCAAGTCACTCAGTAATGGGAAATTGAATTAACCAACCAGAAGAGGAAAAATTGATGAAGGCATAGGGAAAAGAGAGAGGAGATTCAGGGGTGAAAACCTAGGTTACAACGGTTGGATTTCATTATCATCATATGAGAACAAGGATGAGTAGGCCATCCTGCATTTGATAGTTTGATGTTTCCTTGTAGGAACATGTCTACCAGTGTTGCGGTTCTCATGCACTCTATGACGAGCACATGTCCCCAAGTAGGAGAAAGATATTATCCCTATTTTGTGGATAAATAAGGAGATCATGTCTCGAGGGCCTTGAGTTGTAGATATGGAGTGCTGGGAGACTACACACCCAATAATACCCTTTTGCACATATGGAAAACCCACTCACCACCATAGATGGTCACAGTTTTGTAGATGGCATCCACCACACCAGGTGGCTTCCAGAAGGTAGCGGGCCTTGATACATGAGGTACAAGTCAGTATTATGGTGATAATAATTTTAATATTTAATCCATTTTATTATATTGTATTTTATATTGGTCTAGATTCCATGATATGTGCTTGGACATTATGCCTTTTTCTCTGCTTCACCTTGGTGGTTGACATTGTGCCGTAGTAAGTGGTTTTCCTTGGGGATGGTTTTGCTACTGGGAAATCCCTTAATGAGCCATCATACCATTCCAAACCATACTTATTGTTAGCACTAGAAGTCACCTTCATATTGCATTGAAAGTAATCCCAATATCCATCAGTTTATATGTCACAGGTAATTGAGTTTTGAGTGGTCAAATGGAGAAAAATCAATAATAATAGTGTTCTAACTAAGAAATCTGGATTAGCATGCACCATCCATTGAGGTCTTGAATCAAATTCAGTCAGTAAGTTGGATTAAGGGTGAGTAGGAGGAATATTTAGTGAGAAAGGTGTATAGGTCTGCTATGAACATTAGAATTTCCAGTAGCCTAAGGAGGAAAAACTTAAACACAAGGTCCTCTTGGATTCAAATTTCAAGGAAGCTAAAAGAAATCATAACAGTACTATAATCAAACATTTATCACAATACAGTTACAAAAATCCATGTGAATCAATCAAGCATGAACTCTCTCAGTATGAGAGGCAAATAACATGGAGTAAGAAAGCTGACTTAGATTAACCAAGATGTCTAAAAAACAAATACATAACCAGAGAACGAGTTGTTCTCAATCAAAATATTACAATAGTAGGGATCCTAGCTCAACCATTCGACCATAAAAAAATATCAAAATGACTCCTATATACTCAGAAAAATTCTCCACTGCCAGCAAAGGCGTGCCCAAGTCTTTGCATTCAAGGCTTTACGTCTGCATGTTCTCTGGCAGACTGCGCATGCAGTCTTTTGTTAGAAGCGAGCTTCTGTTAGATGCAATCATGTTTCAGTAGGAACCTACAGAGGAACCAACTTGCTGACAGTCCGACCTGGCTTTCCATTTATGTGGTGAGACGAGATTTCAACCACCTCTCTCACTTTCATTAACTACCTGGATCGAGATTGAACAAGATTAAATTCCTAGGGGGTGGTCACATGGTTCTCTCAGATAGGAAACCATATAACAAGAAATTGTGGGGCCCTCAAAATTGGTTTGGATTCAAACTTCTTTTGGATCTGTAATCCACCACCTTTCGCCACATAGTCCTTCTGCCTTACCATGGTTTCAATTGTGGGACCGCTCGAGAAAATTATCACCTGAGCATGTTGCGTCCCCACAATGAACTATGGCTATAGATCTAGTCCCGATCTAAGATCTGGGAACACTGCTATATTTAACGCCATTGCCAAGCTTATTCTCCCACCGAATTTAGAATCCGCAAAACTGTGCCCTCGGGGGGACACTATTTTTTTATGTTGAAAAATAACACCTCCCAGAGGATGATCTGATGTGGCGGCCTGACGTCACCATGCTGATGTGTCAGGAAAGAGAAGGTGACAGGTTCTAGGTGTCACGACTGACGAGTGTGCCAGATGTCCATACTGATGACTGCCACGTATCCTCTTAAATCGACGACTGAGATCTTCTTCGGGTCTCTGGACTCCGGGAAAATCAAATCTCAAACCTCCTCTGCCTTCATCTACTTCACCCGGAGCTGGCGATCTATTGACGTGTGTCCTCACCAATGGATGGTCTAGATTCAATTTGGGCCTTTGACACTTCTAACCTCGGGACTTTGAATCTTCGACACTTTGGGACTTTGACCACTTAGGGAATTTTTCTCTAAATGCTGCGCTTTGATGCTTCTTGTGTGGGCTGCGAACTTGGACAACTTGTTTCCCTTGAAAACTATATGTGATAACATTTGTCTCCACAGGGGATGGCATGCTCCCTGTGATATTCCAAGAACAAGCAGTTACAGTCGCCTTATGCATTGGGCCATGGATTCTAGCTCAAAACTTTTAATGAAAAAAATAGGGAAATATGTACACACTACTCTACTAAAAATGAAAACAAACACATGGGATCCATAAGGAGCTCATTTATGTACAATCCTATACTAACTGATCTTAACAAAGTGCTAGGTGAAAGAAAACTTCCACCATATCCATTCAATTAACTTCCTAACTGGAAGCTCTTTTACTATGTCAATGATTGATAGCAGATGATGAAACCGTGACAACAGAACGATTACATCCTTCAACTTTCCTCAAGATGACAATGGTGGGATAAGACTTGGAGTCTTCAAATCATGGATGAAAATAAAATCCATGTATTCCCCTACAGGCTCATAGAATGAGTGAGAAAATTTATTGGGTTGGTGGCATAAAACATGCTCTGTCCCACAGTTGTTCACACACGACTGAATGTCTCTGGCAAGCACGGGTGAGTGAATGGATGATGCAGGATGACTGATCCCGAGTGATGGTTTCTCACTCACAGGCTCAAGGAAGGATATAAAATGCTCATTTGGCTCTCCCTCTTCTTTTTCATGGCTCTCCCAAGGGTCAGAGTCATAATCATCATAAACAAGACCCATGGGAAATATTCGCTCTTGGTCTTCTGCATGCCTAGGATGAATGATTTCCACACAATGTTTTACTTCAATGTATAAAGGAAAAGGTTATGTTGCATGCTCTTGGAAATCCTTCATATCTAGTTTAGGATCTGATTCATAGCTATCATACGCGGCCTGGATGGTACCAGGTGATATCTACTCATTTACAGGTTCTGAATAGGACATAAACTGCACATTTGAATCCTCCTTTTATCCTTCACATCTCTCCCAATGATTAGATTCACAATCATAATAAACATGAACCGTGGGAGAGCTCTGCTCTTCATCATATTCACTGGGATATTCATTGCAAGTTGTTTGTTCTTGGCCAGTATCCGAAATCACTTCTTCGTCATAATTAGGGATGCCAAGAACATCTGTTTCGAGGACCGGAATATCCTCTGCATCTTCATAAGAGCAACAAGCACGATCTACCTCCAATTTCTCTATTTTTTCAGAAAGTGATTTTACCAGTCCCACCAGATCACCCAAAGCATATTCTTCATTCTCATAGTCTGCATCAGAATCTACTATATTCTAAACAGAGTCATTATATTCCTTACAATAGTTATGAGAAATAAACTCAGAGGAATAAAATTTTTGACAATGACTATTGAAATCCGCATGAAACTTCTCCAGGGAGGAGATACTAGAAGGGGGTAAGGAGTGGTACCAATTGTGAGAATATCCTGCTAACGAGATCATGAACATCTTTAATACTGCATCCTGATGATGTATTTCCCATTGATGCATGAGTTCATGAAACTCAAGGAGATGTTGAGAAGGGTTGTCCTCTTTAGGCTCTCTAAATATGGAAAAATAATTACCCCATTCATTTGGAGTAGGAACAACATTAGGAAAACCAGGAACATAGGAGAAATTAAAAGGAGCATACCTCTGAGCCAATATTCTTTCCATTTTGAACCAGTGGAGCTGCCAATCGATCCTTTAATCATGGAGTCGTCAGGTGAATGATATGCAGTCTGAATGTGTATGGTATTTGTTCACCATCAAATACCATATATGATCGTTGTCAATCTCCCAGGGAAATTTCAAGATGAGAAAGTGGTTGCTAAAATCCTTCTCAAAAAAGTTCTCTGGGTTAGCTTGGGTGTGCTAGAGGCAACCACAACCAAAATAGTGGAGCCAACATAGTGGAGTCGCCAGGTGCAAGCTACAATCTTTGATGTACTGAGTTCTAATGCACCTTTAGAACCAATAACTTTGTCATTCTATCCTAGGGAAATGTCTTCAGTTCGTTCCCCGACAGCGACACGAGAAATGTTAGCACTAGAAGTCACCTTCATATTGCATTGAAGGTAAGCTCAATACCCATCAGTTTATATGTCATAGGTAATTGAGTTTTGGGTGGTCAAATGGAGAAAACTCAATAATAATAGCGTTCTAACTCAGAAATCTGAACTAGCATGCACCATCCATTAAGGTCTTGAATCAAATTGAGTTAGTTAGTTGGAGTAAGGGTGAGTAAGAGGAATATTTAGTGAGAAAGGTGTAGAGGTCTTCTATGAACATCATATTTTCCAGCAGCCTAAGGAGGAAAACTTAAACACAAGGTCCTCTTGGATTCAAATTTCAAGGAAGATGAAAGAAATCATAATAGTACTATAATACTTTTTTTATCATAATATAGTTACAACAATCCATGTGAATCAATCAAACATGAACTCTCTCAGTATGAGAGGAAAATAAGATGGAGTAAGAAAGTTGACTTAGATTAACCAAGATGTCTCAAAAACAAATACATAACCAAATAACCAGTTTTTCTCAATCAAAATATTACAATAGAAGGGAGCCTAGCTCAACCATTTGACCATAACAAAATATCAAAATGACTCCTATATACTCAGAACAATTTGCCACTACCAGCAGAGGCGTGCCCAAGTGTTTGCATTCAAGGCTTTACGTCTGCATGTTCTCTGGCAGATTGCGCATGTAGTCTTCTCTCAGACGCAATCGTGTTTCAATAGGAACCTGCAGAGGAACCGAATTGTTGACAGTCTGACCTAGCTTTCCATTTATGTGGTGAGACAAGATTTCAACCACCTCTCTCACTTTCATTAACTACCTGCATCGGGATTGAATGAGATTAAATTCCCAGGGGGCGACCACATGGTGCTCTCGGATAGGACACCATATAATGTGAAATTGTGGGTATGTCAAAAGTGGTTTGGATTCAGATCGCTTTTGGACCCACAATCCACCACCTTCCGCGACGTAGTCCTTCTGCCTTACCATGGTTTCAATTGAGGGGCTGTTAAAGAAAATTATCACCCGAGCATGTTGCGTGATCGTAATGAACTATGGTTGTAGATCTAGTCTTGATATGAGATCTGGGTGAACCTGCTACATTTAGTGCCACTTCCAAGATTATCCTCCCACCAACTTTAGAATCCGCCAAACTGTGCCCTTGGGGGGGGGGGATGCTAGATTTTGACGTTGAGCAGTAACACCTCTCGAAGGATGATCTGACGTGGAAACTTGACGTCACCATGCTGATGTGTTAGGAAAGAGAAGGTGACAGGTGCCAGGTGTCACGACCGAAGAGTGTGCCATATGTCCATACTGATGACTGCCATGTATCCTCTTAAATCGACGTCTGAGATCTCCAGACTTCGGGAAAATAAAATCTCAAACCTCCTCTTCCTTAGGTTGCTTTACCTGGAGTTGACAATCTATTGATGTGTGTCCTCACCGATGGATGGTCCAGATTCACTTTGGGCCTTCAACACTTCTGACCTCGGGACTTTGAATCTTCAACATTTCGGGACTTCGACCACTTCGAGACTTTTTCTCTGAATGCCGTGCTTTGAATTTTCTTGTGCGAGACGTGAACTTGGACAACCTGCTGCTGTTGACAACTATATGTGATAACACTTACCACTTTCCATCATTATTCCCCTTTGTTTCCATATCTCTTGGGACTTTAGGGTGTATTGACCCAAGAAGGGGTTGTCCCTCATTCTATGGGAAGAATGGGCTAAAGGACCAGAGGGGTTGGTGTTGGGTAAAAGATAAAAGACTTATATAAACCTTCCATATGCTTCGCCCATGGATCACCCAATAAAGCAATGAAACACTTATCTATGAATAAAGGGGACCCATAATAAAATAAACTTCTTAAAAGGTTAGTTGAAGGATATGAGGTCTCATCACAAGCTGACCTATCACATCCATGGATATATAGTGGTATGAAATTGTCATCATATGGTCACCAAAGTAGGGAAATGACTCTTAGTAGCATGGCTGAGAGAAAGGGGGTCTCATCACGAGCCAACCTTCTCATTTCCATTAGGTAATTGTGGGTGAAATTTCCACCACCTAGTAACCACACCAGGGTAGTGACCTTCAATCTCTCCTTATGCTATACTCAAGGAAAATAAAGAAAGAAAGATGAAAGACAATTGATGGGATTGGAAAAATTGCATTGCAGACAAAGGTATGAAACACCCTCTACAAAGGCACCCATGAATGAGACACTATGAACCTTTGTATGTCATGAGCCCTATGACCATTGAGTCATGACCACTAGCACCTCATCCACTTTACATGGCTTAGAGAGGGATATATTGGAAGTTCTCCTTGACCTAGAGAAATACCTACCCAATAGGACACCTCGTCAACCCTCCCATACTTAAGCTTGACAAGTCACATAGTTTCCTTGAGTTGTTAATTGTTTCATGTAGTGATATTTGATGCACATGCTTATATGGATTATTTAATGATTGGATCCACTTATCATGATGTTATGACTTGATATCATTGGAGGGTGGGTTCATTTTTCTTTGCAGGACCTAGTTGGTGGACATTTTTGGGAGAACAAGCCTAGCTTGGGATTCCATTGGCTACAAGCCCACAGGTTGGATGTCAAGGTATCACACGCCATATGAGAGAGATCAAACTTGGATGACCTTTATGATGAATTATAAAACCTATCCCATCCCTCACCTGCCAAACATTTTTCCTAGGAGGGGAAACACATCCTATTTTATAGCTTGACGTCATGTTTTTGGGGGCTAGGGAATGGTGGTGAGGTGCCACTCTTTGACACATGGACGTTTTGAGGAGGAGAGGGTATTCACCATGATGAGAGTGATTAGGTGCTTGACATGTGGCCTTTGGAGGCCTATCCTTGCTTCTCCAACACCAACGCTTCCTTAAAAGTGGAAAAACGTCCCCTAAAGGGGTGACATCCTCCTAAATTAGGGTTTTATTTGTGCAAAAAGTGATTTTTTAAGTGAATTGTTTAATATTACTTTGTTAAGGGGGAAATATTAGGGTTGTTGACCCCTAATCTTGTGTTTTACTCCTTAATTTGTGGAAAATCTATGTTAGCTACATTTTGTATAAATAGAGATCATAAGATCTCATTTTAATCATAACTCTCCCTCTTGTGAGAGGCTTGGTCTGAAATTTTTGGCCCGTTTGGCTCTTTTAGCTCTTGTGCACTTGTTTATGGATATTTTATGAATGGTTGATGGAGGAAGGCCTAACGCTAGCTTTGGATGATGCTTTCTATCTCTTGTGGTGGATTATCTTGGCATTTATCTTGATCTTGGTATGATTTTCTACTATTATGCTATCATTTTTCAAGTTCAAGTATTGTTATGCTAGGAACTAGGTGGGAAGTATAAGGGCTTACACCCCCACCATAGCCTTCATCATTTTATTTTCTTTATCTCATAGATTGCACAAGGGTTTGCTAAGAGAAGTATAAGGGCATACACCCTCTTAGCTTAAACCCTAGCCTAGAGAAACTTTCCTTGGGAAGTAAAAGTGCTTACACCCCCAAGGAGGTAGCTTCTCTTAGCTCATTTTGACTCCATTAACCCAATAGTAAAGGCAATAATCATTGATTTGTTGCATTGGAGAAATAAAATATTGCATTGGGAAACATGATTTTCGGTCATTTTTACTTCTTGCAAAGTGGATTGTTTCCCTTGTTCCTTGGGCACCTCACAGTCACTAGGGTTTCCCCATATAGGGGGAACTTATTGATGCTATTACAAAATTTCATATGCAGCCATTAGGGCTGCAGAAACCCTAACTTACTTTCTTGGATATCTCTCTTATCAACGATTGGATTTTGCTCAAAGTTTGCATACTTGTTCTCCTTGGTCCAACACACTTTTTGGCAAAGTTTGAATAGATTTTAGTGGCTTATTTTCTTTCTGTAATGCATTGAATGTTACAACCATAAGGCTGATACAATTTTTTGTAGACAAGTGTTTACAACAACCTTCTCTTTTGTGCTAGAATAATGGCTTTTCAACTTGAGTTTAGCTAGTCTTTCTCTTGTATTTTTTACTTTATCTCTAGCACTTATGGAGGAAATTATAGTACCATTTACTTGTTTATATATACTATTATATACTGCTGAAAATTAGGGACAACAAGCTTAACTGGTTGATCCAACTAACATTTACTATTGCAAAGTTTATTTTCTTGTGTCTCGAACAGGTACAATCATCCAGAGTAGTACTATACATGCGGGGAAACAATTAATTGAATTTCAAGGAATCTCTCCTTACCTTTTATTCCACTTAGAATTGACCTATAGGGGATTCACTTCCATCCATCTTCATATCCATTTAAAATCCCCTAGGGTCACCGAGATCACCTCCCTAGAGTGACCTAGTCACGCTTGAAGTGCGGGGCCTACATCGAGCTGATATTGGGTGTAGTATTCCCAAGTTATAGAACTTTTCTTGTGGTTGGGTCAGGATTTTACCAACCTACAACTTGCGCTATAACAAACCTCATGAAATAGTTAGGTATCTTCCTCAAGCCACCTCCATGGTTGCATCCAAATCCGACTAATTCCACCATAGGACTTGTCCAATAAGGTCACCCCAAGCTCTCCGTACATTCGCCCCATAGAGACGTCCCAACTACTCCATGACTTCTTCAAATCTTAACCACCTAAGTCACCCTCAAGTATGTCGGTTTTCACCACGAAAATTAATTTCACTTGAACCATCAAGTCATTTGACTTCCCTTCAAAGACCTCATTGCAACACTTAGGAAATTCAAGAACTCAAAATCAACCATACCTTTCCAATGAAATTCTTGGCTGCAAATATATTTTAATTTTGTTGTATTGGACCTCCAATTGTCTAATTCTGATCTAGGTGGATATTGGTGGCCACCCACCTTTTCCAATGGCTCAAAACAGTTTTCTGGCAATTTTGGTAATTTACTATTTTTAGCAGGTTTTAACTTCCGGGGTCATTTTGAGGGTCCAAATGAAG
>ML798993.1:113143-126191 GCA_009831015.1 Picea engelmannii
AGATGGGTATCCCAACTCCCACAAGCTAAGTCAATCAATTCTAAATTTTTGCAGCGTAACATTACACATCATAGAAGAGATCCATCCTCCTCCTCCTCCCTCCTTTATATAGAGTTTCTAAGTCATTTACTTTCCCAAATTCCCATTTAATTTATTGTTTAATAATTTAATTCGTAAAAATCCTCCCCGTACATGTGTCACCCATCCTCTTCATTGCACCATAAATTAATTTCATTAATTAATTAATTACTCCTATTTCCCTCACCCACCTAAAAACATTCCTAGAATCGCTCTTAGGTGTCCCCATATTCCCTTACACATTTTAATGACTTACCCCCTTACTAATTTACTAGTTGAGTTTAATTTAGAAACATTTTAAATGTTAGATACCTTACTAAGTTAGTCTTTTTGCTTTTTCCTTATGTTTCCCCTTTCTTTTTATGTTTCCCGCTTTTTCCTAGTTTCCTAATTCTTTTAAATTTCCCTCTTTCCCTTTTCATTTAAAACTCAAATTGGCAAGTGTGTACAATTACCTTTTTCCCCTTTTCCTTTTTAATTAATAAATTTTTAATTAGCATAAGTAACAAAACAATTATTTCCCCTTTTTCCCCCTTTTTAAATTTTATCCCCCAAAAGATTTTTATAAATTAACTGAATTGCTTACCACCTTCTCGTCACATGATTAATGATGATTATCATTATTATTATATATATATATATATATATATATATATATATATATATATATATATATATATATATATATATATATATCACAAGTATCACTTAGACCTAGACATTATTTTCCTAAGCTGGGTGACATTTTATTAGGAAAATTGTTTAAAATCCTTCTCAACACATTATTCATTTATTATTTAACAATGCGACGTGCCCTTCAGGACGCACTAGGTGCTCCAAGGGTGCCACTCGCCTCATTTTGTTTCCCTTGCACGACGTGCCCTTCAGGATGCACTAGGTGCTCCAAGGGTGCCACTCGCCTCATTCTGTTTCCCTTGTGTGACATGCACTTTAGGACGCACTACGTGCTCCAAGGGTGCCACTCACCTCTTGACTAATTTGGTAGACATCAAAATCCCCTGGAGTCAATACTCCGTCATGTGATCTTGTGGGAGACTAAGGGCCTCTAAGGAATAAGGCTCATGCCTTATTGCGTGCCCCTTAGAATCATCATGAGCGACTGTCGCAGTCTTCCCTCATGACATCGTGGTTCTTATCAAGCTAGGTATTTGTTAACCTACAGTTCGAGCCACGACGAGAGTGCTAGTAGGTTGTGGTAGGGCTGCTGTCCACACCTCTCCCTCAACATCTCTAGTAGTTGTGCATGACCCCTCTACTCCACATGTGAGTCTGGTCGGCAAGCTATCATCAACCTACATCATCAACGAATCATGCCAAAATTAAATCCATAATCATAACATCTAATCATATGCACATATGTCATATATAAAACAATCAAACCCCATATTCCACTCCCTGACTCGATTCGGAGTCCAAGGGGTTTCATCGATGCCTCTTCATCCTCGAGGTCCAAAATCCTGCACACTCAGGAAAACTGAGTCAATAGCACATGTCTGTGTCAATACAAAAAAGTAACATGTCATCAATCCATAATGCCTCATAATAATAAGCAAATGCCCAATATTATAATAATCCGGATCACTTGCATGCAAGTGTCCTCAAAGAATAAGTTCACTCAGTGCGAGCAAGAGAGGGATGTTACACTAATGAGGCCATTCTGAGCTTCCTGAGTTAGTTTTGTGAATTCTGAGTTATCCTCAGTCTCCTCTGGATCCTTTTTGGATCAACAGTGGACTAAAGTTTATTTTGAAGAAGGATATGAATAGACATTTTAATCAATGGATTTCATCCTATCAGTAAAATGTTTTGGTATGATTATTCTATTGGTTATCTGATTTCATATTCTTCGAAGCTCAAATATGTGTTGAATAAATTAACTTTGATCTGTTTATCAATACATGATTCAATGTTTTCATCTTGTTCATGTCATAGTCTATATTCCAATTTATTAAGATCCATATGACATTTCGATTGCAAGGCAAATGCCTCAATATTTTGAGTTAATTCATATATTTTTAATTTCTTATAATCAATTACATTGGTTGGAATTATTTCCCCCCATGCATATTGGTTCATAAACTGTCATAATGAGTCTAATTTTGAATTGTCTTTTTGTTTCATAAGTGACATGCCAATTACTCGATTACTCTAATTTCTTTGGGTAACACCATAAGTCTTACTACTTGGTAAATTTCTTGCCATTAGATTTCTCTTTGATAGACAGGTTGTTGAATCAAATTTTACGTAGGAAGGCATAATCATCACTTTCTTTTGGTTGTTGATCAATAACATGTTAGTTTTCTTTTATTATTTTAGTTTGGTTATCATTTTCCGAATGAATACGAATTAACATTTAAACTTAAAGTGATTTTCCCATTTAAGTTAAAACATTATAATTTGTATTCATTCGTTTTTTTTTAGTTTGATTTTTTAAATCAAATTAGTAATTAGTTTTAGAATGTTGTATATTTATATGTTACTTGAATTATGTTTCCAATGGTGAAATTTTAGTTTCAAAAGGATTTATATAAACCTTGTACATATATATGTTTTGTATATTTTGTACTTAAATGTTTGTAGGATTTATTAAAATATATTAAATATAAATATAGTAGTGAATGTATATAATATCTTTTGTTAATCAATAACTAGCAATTTTCTTTTGTATTTTAGATAGATCCCTTTATTGGACAACGAAACCGTAAAACCTGTTAGGTTGAGTCATACCAAACGGCTTAGGTTACTTAGACAACCTCAGACCAAACTTTCCCTCACAGTTGACGGTGTGTTCACGTATGCCCGTCAACAAATGATGCTAGAAGGAGGGTCGAGGTAAATTTGATGGTTAAATTTTTTATCCCTCACCCCGTTAATATTCCAGATTTGTAAATTCTTCTTTTGTGTCATTTTAAAATGCACTAGAAGCCAAGTTATATGACAAGATAACTATTTGGAGTCAATTTATTCATTTTATTAATTTTTCATGGCTCCTACCCAAATCACTGTGTTGGAACATGCTTTCAATTTCTCATTACCAGTTATCCCCAACAAGATCGCTGATCTCTTTTCAGAACTCGCCTTTGATGGTGAAGGGAACACATCTGAACAAGACCATATTTATATATTTTTTTCTAAGTTCTTAAAGCATAATATCATTTATCTCAATATTGCATGTAGGTTGTTTGCCCTCACTTTTCGAGGCCGGGTTAAAATTTGGTTTGAATCCTTTTGGGATAATTTGATTCATTCTTGGTTTGAGTTTGTAATTGAGTTTTTATCATATTTTAACAATTATGATTATGATTAATTAGGTGAAGAAATATGTTTCTTAAGGAAAGAAAATGACGAATCATTCAAGGATTTTTCAATTAGGCTCATACATGTTTGTACTAGATTCCCTTTGAAAGAAATGCCTCTTATTGATGAATGGTTTCAATATCTCATTTCTCTCTCAGACAAGCAAGATCGATTAATTTTTAACCAATCTGAATTGATCACTAATACTCAATCTCAGGATGGTTTAAAAGTTCATGATGATATTGAAGTCATTAAAGCACCACATTTTTTGTCAACTTCCTTCATTTTGGCAGATCAAGAGCAACATGAAATTTTACAAGATGTAATTTTTGCTTCTGATATTTCTTTATCAACAATGTCTTCTTATATTGAGGAAGGAACCTTGAATTTAAAAGGAGACAATGGTCAAACTCTCCAAGATATTATAATTGTTTCTGAAGTAAAAGAGATGGAATGTGAAGTTGGTAATCTTGTTGTCAGTAAAAATTTCCCTCACTCATTTGAACAACTTCAAGATCAATTAGTGGGAGATGACATCATTAGTCAAACTAGCATTGAATCATCTAATTCTAGTAATTTTATCTCACATTCACCCTTTTATGATAAACATGATTTGGTCTTGGAAAATATCTCGTGTTCTTTAAAAGAGCATATGATGGGGGTTGATCAGTTTATACAAGGAGAGGGAACAAAACCACCATTTGAAACACATATTGCAATCATTTCAAGAGATGCATTTTGTCTTCTCAATTCTTCTACATATTATTCCTTGTATCCTGATATTTTTTATCCTAATGTTGTGCAATTGTGTGTTCCAAATTACCTTGGAGAGAATTCAACATTATATAATCAT
Source organism: Picea engelmannii (assembly GCA_009831015.1). Lineage (NCBI taxonomy): Eukaryota > Viridiplantae > Streptophyta > Pinopsida > Pinales > Pinaceae > Picea > Picea engelmannii. The sequence goes on from ML798993.1 coordinate 117,393, forward strand.
GTACAAATTAATAGATATTATCGAATAGAAGATAAAGAGGAGAATAATTCTTCCCATGAACATACAAATTCTTTTTCTCATCAGTTATCCATAGGTATATCAAGAAATGATTTGAAAGAGTCTCAAATTGCATCTTCCATTGTTTAATCTCAATTTGTGTTTAAAGAAGGATCTAAATTTTTCCATAATAAATTATTTGAGATTAAAAATTCTAATCAACCAAAAACCACTACCAGTGACGATTATTAAAAAATGTTGGTTGTTCCATTTAGTTCGTCTCAAGTAGTTAATGCCGAAGCATTCAATTTCAATGAAAAGTTTCAAGAGAATGAAACACTTCTTCTTCAGTTGAAAATCATGATAAGTTCTTGTTATCTTGATCCTACCAATAACATCAGGATCCTTTTGAAAGATTCTTTCCATACCAATCCATTACCTTATTTTCATAAAAAATCTTTTTTGTCTATGAATTCTTTAGAATAATCCTATATCGGTAATTACACATATTATGACAGGATTTCATATTGGTTGGAGTGTTCATATCTTGAATTTTTTTCAAAGAATGGTAAGGATATATTCACCTTCTTTATGAATAAAAATCAGGGAGGTAGCTATGACACATTCCTTTTATATCCTCCATGTGAAAATACTCATGAACAAATAGAGAACTGTTAGGAGGATGAGTCACTTCATTCTAGACCGATAGATATGTCAAGTCCCCATAATTTTGACAAGTTTTCCCAAATTAGTTACATGTTTCCATGTTTTTGTGACCTATATCACGATAGAATTGCAGATTGGCTCAAAGATTTATACGCTGAAAATGTGCACAATAATAAGGTTATTCTTACTATGTTTCTAAATGAATATTTATTATGTAAGTATGATGCATTTTACTTGTATCTATAAGCACTTCAACTTTTCATGTTGATCATCGACTTTATGTGTCTTGTAGGATTGAAGTTGCTTCTATGGCTGCATTGGAAGCATGACTTCACTTAGTATTTCGATTTTCTTAGTAGTTAGAGTAGTTTTACGAGTAGGTTTCCTTTAGTTTTCTTTCTCACTATTTATTTTTGTAACAACGCAGTTATGAACATAAGCGGGTACACCAAGGGAACCATAATCTGAATGTTGTCAGGGAAGTCCACTTTAATCCTTTTCTCTCTTCTTTTTTCGTTAAATATTTCTTTTCAAAAATGCATTATCATCATGAAAATTTTAAAATGGAAAGTAAAGAGATAAGTAAATTTGAACTGTCAATTCACACGAATTCAACCCTGAACCAAGGTGCCACGAGTAGAACTGCACTCATCCTAATATGGATTTTTCTAATTTTCTTTAAATCTCTTTCAACATTTGTTTTTTTTTACTAATCCTGAATAAACTCATATCTCATTAAACATTATCTTAAGGAAAGAACCTTCCCGTACATGAGACTTTATATGATCTAGTTCTTACTTTGTTTTTCATTTACAGTGGGATGATAATAGATCCAAAAGCTCGGGTTTATCTTTCGCCAAAATCATTTTTTGAAAGTGTGCTTTTGCTTTTTTGATTTGTTTGTTTCAATGTACTTCTGATTTTGATTTCTTTCAATAAAATTTGATTTGGTTTGTTTTTTGAGTTTTCTTTTCCTTTGTTTTTAATTGAATATTTTTCTTTGTTGTTTGTCTATCTTTCTATTCCAATAACTCTATTGTTTGAGACTCATCACCATGAGAAAATATTTTTCAAGACAGTACCATCCTGTAGTCTCCAAAATAACTTGAGATAGTCCAAATCTGGTCTTGAAATAAAATCTGTCTCAGCTCTATTAGATAATTTTCAATTCGACTGTTACCACTCTTCTTTCCCTTCAACATTCTTGGAAGGAATTGTATTTCAAATTTGGACTAATCTTTGATTATAATGACTATCATAAGACTTTTTACACCATCCTAGTCCTTAAGGGACAATCTGTATCTGCTTCCCCATCTTCTAGACAATCTCTTATCCAGAGAATAAAATCAAATTTCGTGATTGGATCACCTGTGCGATTGAAATAATGAAGCATACAGTTTATAATTGAGAGTTGGAATATCTCATCGCGAGTCAATCCATCATGACCATACAAAGTTTACATAAGTGACATTACCATTTCTGGTCACCAAGCCAGGGTAGTGGCCTTCAGTCGTCTCCACTGAAGGAAAATATGTCTCATCATGGGATGACTTTCTCACCCCCATGGATTTATGTGGATGAAAATGCTTACTAACTAGTCACCAAGCCTGAGCAATGACTTTCAGTTAGTCACCAAATTGCTAGAAGAATAAAACTTAATGATTCTAGGAATGATCCATCACGTGTGATTAAACTATTTGATGGGATCAAAGCAATTGAATAGGTTAAAAAGAAACCATGTTGAGTCTATAGACGCCTGCTGGAAGTAACGACTCTTCCTGTGGTATTGGAGTCATTTCTTAAAACTATCATGATCCATTGATGAAACGATCATTCATATTTCTAATTCTTTCCAAGATTTTCCTTCTTAAAATCATGCAATGTGGTAACATTTATTTATATATGTCTACAAAACTAATATCAATACTATATAGACCAGACAAGGGTTTTTCTTAATAAAAATTGGAGATATAACAACTTGGTACCTCTTTCTTTTTCCTCTAGGTGATGTGTTTTGAATCAATGCAAAGATAACTGCTTCACCCAGTGAGTTGCCATTTGTTGGCTGCCCCAACTAACAACCTGCTATTTTACTCTAAAATGCAGTATTATCTATAAATTTTATCACTACCTAGTATGTTCTATTCATCAGATTGATAGACTCTTTGTGATTTTTTCTTGGATTGTATAAACATTTGTCATTTCGCTCGCTTTCTGTTGTGTTATTATATTGTTCTTAATTCTTTTCGTAAATTGTTTTGATGGATTTTACATGATGTCTTTCACAATTATGGTGCTCCAATGGATTTATTTTTAATTAGATTCTTCTATTCCTAACTTCATCCGAAAAGGATACTGCAATATTACAGTGAATTCCATTATTTTCTATAGTGGATCTAACTTAGACTCACAACTTATGTTAATATTGCAAGTTTCCTAACTACAATATTGTTTGATAAGGGAAATCTTAACCTTGTAGCTCCTATTATTATTATAAATGCAAGGTCTATCATGTCAAAAACCTTGTCATAACCCGGAAGAAGCCAACGTTCTTTCGCACCCTATGCTTAAACCTTAGTAAATCCAACTATTATAGACCATGTTTAAATGATAAATCCTAATTCTTGGTTTATGATAGAGTTATATTAGGTTATGGGTTATGCATCGTGTTTACTCTGTTCTCAATAATTCCATTTTATCCTTCCGCTCTGAGCTAATTATAACCAAAACCCTTTGATCATTACTACGACTATTCACACCCATGATTTGGAGGCAGTGGTTTGTGGAAAATTATAAGGAAAACATGGGTCATCCCACCCTGAATCCCTCTTTCCTCCGTCATGCAATCGATCCTGGGTATCATCAAGGATTTAGGTGGTTGACTAGTTCGTATTTTCCTCTGTTCTACGAGTTTTTAGCCACTATTTTTGGGATGAGGTATGTCGACTTGTTCTTATCTAGTTTTAATGATTTTGTTGTGTTTCGTCTCATATGTATTCTCTCCCACAGAGGTATTTAATTCTCCCTTCACTTTATACTATCCATTAAGGTATCTACAAATCTCATGGCTCCTATAGTAAAGGTGAAAGCAGAGCTAAACAACCCTGGAGGTTTTACTTACCCACAATATTATAACAAAGTTCAACCCTGTGCCAAAACGAAGAGATGATTTTGCGGGATGGATTATGAGCACATGGTTAATATTTAGACCAAACCGTTAAAACACCATCTCCAAAATGGGGTCATTTACTGTCTTCATGGTCCGTTTCCTCATAAATGAAATGATTTCAAAGATATGTCCCATTTTCTAAAGAACAATTTCTCATAAATTTTGTGGCAATTAAAGGTAAAGGTTCATTATAATTTTCTATGAAATCTTCCACCATTTCTCATAGGCTATGACTAATTCTCATATACCTAGGGTTTCATAGGAGTTAAATCCTCCTCAATATATTTTTGAAGGTATTTAATTATAGGCTTGACTTAACCTTGTTCCTCCTAAAAAGGTAGCATGGGCTCAATCTCTAGAAATGATTCTTAATCAATTGAAAGAGAAACCTTTGGACGGTTTTAGATAGGGTATGCAAATCAATTATGTTTGTTTAAAGGATGACTACCAACCCAAAAAACTGGGTAAGCAAGCCCATGGCAATGTTGTGTTTTGATTTCAACAACAAAAGGGCAAGTCGAAATCTGTCTAGGATGCTAAGAAACAAGTCTAAGAAGAATGAAACTCCTATGAAACCTATAACTATAGAAGATCATGATTCCTCTTGTGAAAAAAATAGTGGAAAATATGAAGAAGAGGATCAAGGCCCATATGACTTTGTTTATAACCTACCTCCTTTTCTTTGCAGTTCTAAAGGATTATCAGGCATTGGGGTTATGCTAAGGGACAATGTCACTACATAAAATCCCAAGGAGAATAATTACCAGCATCCTAAATCAAATATAAACTTCGAGAGTTGTCATAATTTCCAGTTATGTATTGATAGGTACTACTCAGTCATTCCCTATATTCATATGCGTGTAGATCAAATACAGAGGAAAAAAAGAGAGCTAAAGAGGGAAAATCGACAGTTAAAAAGTGAAATAGAACAAAGTTTTCCTCGGGTTTTTAAGAAATAAAAGATCTCTTGAAACAGTTTAAAAACAAAAAACAAAAAAATAATCCATTAATGTTAGTATATCATAAAGTCAAATTTATATACATCTTTGATTTCCAATGGATGACCCCTGGTAATGAAAAGTCAACGTCTAAATTTTGTTTTGATTTTATTTTGATTATGTAATGTTTTTAGACTAGATACAGAATCAAAGATTATGTAGCCAATATTATTTATTGTGATTTGATTTCTAATAAAATCTTAATTTATATTTCAAGTTTTAAAATAAATTCAAGGATGTTGAGTATGCTTCCTGGCTAGTGGAGATATGGCGCTTTGTTTCTCTTGTTATAATTTTTGTTATTATAAACTTAGTTTTAGATTTGAGATCAGAATCTCTCTATTTTTGAAAGACTGGCCTGTATCCCGTGGATACGAGAGTTGATCATTGTTCTCTTTAAATATTCATTTTTTCTCTAAAGAAAAGAATGATTGGAATTCTAGGACAATGGACTAAATTTTATTTTGAAGAAGGATATAAATACACATTTTACTCAATGGATTTTTCCCTATCAGTAAAATGTTTTGGTATGATTATTCTATTGGTTATCTAATTTCATATTCTTCTAAGCTCAAATGTGTGTTGATTAAATTAGCTTTGATCTGTTTATCAATACATGATTCAATGTTTTCATTTTGTTCATGTCATAGTCTATGTTGTTCCTGAGATTAAAATTAAGGCTTAAAGAATAATGCCAGGCATCAGGAATTAAGGAAAGTTGGTTTTAAAAGTGCTTTTTCTTCCATTAGTTGTGTAAGAGTGAAATCCTCAAATGAAATTAATATCTGAATAGAACAGAGGCCGTATTTCGTTTTCTGAGTCAATTTATCAAATTGAGAGAGGAGAAGAAAATTACAAAACTATTAAACTAAATAAGGAATCAATGACAAAAGAATCTTATCTTGTTTATAGTAGAAGAAAATGTAGAATTGACTTCTGAAAGGAAACAAGATATAGTGATCCAAATAACATGCAAGTCTTGTATTTGTTGATAGAAAATATAGAGGAAAAACTGCTTGCTAATCAAATACTAAATGAAATGTAATAACGATATATGTTGTACTAAATTTTAATCGTTCACTTGTTCAGGAGTGACTTAAAGAGAACAGAAGATATGAAATACAAAGAGGGCACATAAATCAAACAACACAAAATTTGGAATCCATGTCTGCACTTGTATTAATACTCACAAAGGACGAGTTTTCTTAGTTACAATATGAAAAGAAGCAACCCATGTTTCTTCTTTAAAATATGTATTTATACAAAAAGTTATCAACCTTAAACGGTTGGAATTCTTTTATTTCTAAAATAGTAAATTTACAGAATATGAAATTTGAAACGTTTCACTTGCATTTCTGTTGGTCTCATCATTATGCTGGCAGAGACGTTTTTCTTTCTAGTTCTCCAGATCTGAAACAGATAACGTGCATGAGTTATCTCATTTATTTCTAGCGGTACTACCTTTTCCTTTCTCAATACATTTGATGCATCTACTAACAAATTGCGCCACCGGCCTGGAGGGCTCTGTTAGATTATTAGCCTCAAAATTATATAATTTCTTTTCCAATTGAGGCAATATTTCTACCATTCGTCTATCTTCTGAAACTATGGACTATAATTGCAGATTAGGTTTCACTAGCCATTTGTTTATCTGAATAATATCAACCTGTTTTATCTGTGAGATTTCGGCCTGAGCCTCTTCCATATTTGTCTTAATGTCAAGTTGATGTTTTGTTATGTCAATCTGTCCCAGTACTCCAGAGCTATCTTCTTTATCAAGACCTAATGACTCTTTGTTGAGTGAGTGGAAACGTTCTTCACAAAAATCCTTCACTTCCTTAGCCATTTTCCTGTCTTTAGTTATGCTAGATTCCCATGTCTTTAGTATTATATCACCTCTGGTTTGCTCCGAAATGGACGACTTGGAAGCTATAGCTACTCCTTCTCTCATCGATGACACAAACGCTTCTTGGAAGGTAGTCCGAGAAGCAATAGCTTCTCTCTCCCTTAAACAAATTTCATTTAATGCTTGATCTATCACCTGAAAATGATCTTGTACAGTTTCAACCCTAGTGAGAAGGATTTGATGTGCTACATCTAGTTCCTTTCGTACTTCCAATGCCTGATCTTGGAACACTGTTATATCTACAATCATGTTTTCGATAGAAATTACTTTGGCTTGTATATGCCTTACCAACTCATCCTGATGGGTGGCCCATCCCTGGCTTGCCTATATATTCCTGTGCATCTCCTCAGGATGGTACTTTGCTCCAGACATTCTTTTCCATAGTCTTCATTTGATCCTGCAATTGTCTTATTTGCAGATCTTTCTACTTCAGTCGTTCTTTTAAATTTCCGACTGAAAACTAGTTGGTTGTCACAAAAGCCTCCAGTGAACCTGCTACTTCTTCAACAAATTATACCTCCTCCAAGGATTCTCCATCAATTAGCACCATGTGTCTCTTGACAACTGAACCTTCCTTTTGGTGTATTTCTCTCTTCACCACAACCTTCCTTTTCTTGCTAAAAAATAAATTGGAAGGAGGTAAATCTTCAACCGAAATGGGTGTGAGGTCCTCTATGAATACTACCTCTGCATTTGGATTCCCTCTGGTGAATTATAACGGTGTGATGAAATAGATGGGGCTGCCAATTTTGGTGGACGATTGTTTTCTGACCGCATCTGTAGTTGATTTATTAGGTGTAAACAATGGCTCTTCTTCCCCCTCCTTGGTCAGTGTCTCTGCTTGATATTTGTCTTGGTCACTTGATACATTTTTCGATGGGATATATTCTTTCTGAGTCGACACCTCAGTATTCTCCAAATTTCCTGGATTTCCTGTCCACTGGAGCTTACTGCTTTTGAGCTTCAGGTCTCCGTTTGTTGTGTAGCTGGAGACGTCATGGCTCCTCCTTGTAATAATTTAGGGAGACTACTTCTTCAGTGCATTTGGAAGTCATAATAATCAATAATTTTATCGGGTGGCAAAGATTGAACCTGACTCAAGACCTATGGATAGGATCTCACTCCCCGTAAAATCTCATCTTGAGGAGAATCCTCGTGTTCATACATTTTTAAATTGTAGGTGGCCATGTGATTACCCACGACCTTATGTGGTTCATGATTCTTGAATTTAATTCTGACCAGCTTTATTTCTTCCAAGGCCACAACCTCTACTTTAGAGTGATCGAAATCCAGTAGGAAAAATGCACCAATATGCAGGGGAAATGATCCGGATTTTATGAGCAGAATGAAATGAATATAGATTATTAACAGGTTCTTAACACAAAATAACAGAGATACAGTAAAACTGGTTTTCTATTAAAAAATGAAATAAGATGAAACTGTAAAATGAAACGAAAACAAGCTTGCTGGAATGGTGGTGGCTTATCTCTGAGAAGAGATGTGACGACAGCGTGCATTCACAAGAAGAAAGTTATGATGAGGCTCTGAAGGCCTTTTTACAATAAGAAAGAATGCCAAAAACCCTATGTTGGAACATATTATTTTATTGTTATACTGCTCGTTCAAAGGTTGGAGCCACCCTTGTTCCTAAATAAGTAAGAGGTTATAATTAAGCCCAAAAGCTGGATTTCGGGATCTCACGTAGTTCACGATGTACCTACCAAGCCCCGGTATCCCGACACATGAAGTAGCGATAAGGTTTAGTTATAACCACCGTTATCTAGCCTCTAAGTAAAGATCGTTTGATGTCATCACCTCATGCTCTCGTGTTTCAGGAGTTACTCGTCGAACACTTTCCGAACCTCCAAGATGCGAAGTTGTGAAGTATTTTCAAGTCACTCAGGTAAATATCAAGAGTAATCTTTTTAAACCGTAGTTAGTCTCTATCCTGATTTCGCGACTCAACGATTCTTGCCTTAAAATGAAACACCTTTGTAACTCCGATCCCCGAAGTCACGATATTCATTAATTAAGATGGGTTAGTTAAAAGCTTAAGTTAAATC
>ML798993.1:127300-163815 GCA_009831015.1 Picea engelmannii
CTCAAAGGACTGTCGAAGAAGGTATGGACACCCTTCCCTATTCACATTGGGTTGTACTCTTTATTAGATTTTGGCCATGCCAAAGCTGAGGCCACGACTTTGGAGGAAATGAAGTTGGTGAATATTGAGTTCAAAAAGCACGACCCAAATAAGGTTGTGAGTAATCACTTGGCGAATTGTGGCCTGAAGAGATACGAACACGAGGATTCACCCCATGATGAAATCTTCCAAGGTGTGAGGTCCTACTCTGAAGGCTCGATTCGGATTTAGGCCTTTCCACCCAGAGATATGGATGATTTCCTCAAATTCGAGGAGCATCAGAAGAGTTGCCTCCCCCCAATTTTACAGGGAAAAACCCCAAAGCTTCCAGACATACAACAAATAGAAGCCAAAGGATCAAAGAACTCAAGTCCTGGCAAGGAGAGAAATCAGGAAGGGACAAAAGAAAAGGATACCTCAGAACAGGGAGCCGAAATTCCCAATCAAAAAGAGAAAAAACTAGAGGCAGTTGTGCCAGACAAGCGGGTACTAAGTCAAGCTGAGATACCCTCGCAAAAGGCAAGCGACACCTCACCAACCACATCAAAAGAGTCGGTCACAGACACTACCCCTAAACAATTATCCAAGGAAATCGGCAGTCCGATTGTTGTTATCACACCCTTACAGTTCACAAAGGGGAATCTCTATGCAGGATGGATTTTCAATGAAGAGATAACGCCCATTTCTGTGGAAGATTTACCTCCAAACGAATTTTTCTTTGATAAGAAAAGGAAGGCCGTAGTGAAGCAAGAATTGTATCAAAAAGTGGGCGTAGTGGCTAAAAGGTTTAAAATCCTGACAGAAGGAAAGACCGTAGAAGAGGAGGAATTCACCGAATAGATAACAAGAACACTGGGGGATTACACTACAACCAATCAATACTTAGTCGAAACTTTGAAGGCCCAGTTGAAACGGAAGAACCTCTTGATCGGGAAGTTGGAAGCTAAGGTGGCTACGATGAAAGAAAATGCCAGGGATGAGATGAGCAAAATCCCTGAGAAAGCCCGAATAACCGATATGCAGGAGATCAAGAAACTTATATATGACCTTGAGAAGGTGCGCTAGTCGGTGCAAATTAGCCAAATGCAGGTAAGCCAGCAGGAGAAACAAAATATACAGTTACAATTGAAAGTGGATGTTGCCGAAAACCAGGTTTTAGACATAAAGGTTTTTCAAGCCCAAGCTATCGAAATCCGACAAAAGGTATCAGTGGCTCAACAAGACTTGCTTGCAAAAGTGGGAACTATTCAACATCACTTTCAGACAATAGATCAAATGCTAGAAGATATATCTTTGCGAGAAAGAGAAGTTGGGGTGGCTTGGGTTGCTTTCCAGGATGTTGTGATAGCCACAGTGAACGTAGAGGCGGTCAATAGCTCCAAATTATCCATTGTATAACAAACCAGAGGGAATATCTTATTAAAGGCTTGGAAGCATAATATATCAGAGAGTAGAGGAAGAGATAAGGAGGTGAGAAATTATTGTGAAGAAAAATTCACCTTGATAAATAAAGATTTGCTAGACCTTGATAAGGAAGGCAGTGTCGGGACGCTGGGAAAAATAAATATAGCGAAACACTTGATAGATATCAAGAAAAATGCAGAAAAGGAGAAAGTTGAAATATCCCAAATAGGCCAGGTTGATATGGTCCAAGTGGACAAATGGCTAGTATAGCCAAACCTACAATTGTGGTCTATCGTCACGGAAGACTGACAAGTGGGAAAAAGGTTACCAAAGTTGGTGAAGAGTTGTTACACCTTTGAGGCCAACAACCAAGAAGAGCCTTCCAAGTTGATAGCCCAGTTGGTTGAAAGGTGCGTCAATTGCATTGAGCAGGTGAAAGGGTAGGCTTCTGGTGTTAAATACCGACAGATGTCAATCCATTTTATTTATGGAGCCAGAAGAGAAAAGAAAGGAAGACGTTTCACCTACATGGGGGAAGACAAAGAGAGAAGAAATGAAACACTTCCTTTCCTCAATTGTAATCAAAGGTTTCTAGAACAAATGGAATTTGAAGTGTTTTTTAGGCTTGTATAAATAGGCATTTTGAAGAAAAACCAAAGGCTTTTTCTTTTGGGTAGATTGTAATAGAGAATTTTTCCATTGCTAGGAATTAATACAAAGCTAATTGAAGACTCCATATTCTGTCAAGATTGAGTTATGTGCTTTCTTCTGTTATTTCATGCTTCATGAAATTTTTATATGCATCTTTGATGAATGCTTTGACTGCAATTTGGTACAACCTCTACTGTGGCAATCATGTTTTAGTTATCTAATTATTTGCAAATTTTCCTCTGTATCGGATATTAGTAGGTACAAGACCTATGGATTACTTAGATCACTATATTTTATGCTTCATTAAAGTGTCTCTCTTATTTTTCTTCTTTTGTTACAGCGTGAGATTCCTCTTGAAATGATGCCTCACATTGTCTGACAACTTTATGTTTTTCTTTCGTTTCATACATGGTTCCAAATTTTTAACTCAGTTAGGGAAGACGACCTTCAATTTGTTAAACTATTAATTTGTCTCACGGGATTTATTTTTCTCTCGTATAAATCAAAAAATTGAATCAACAACTCACACACAAAAAAAATAGCCGCCTCTTAAATCTTTGTTCCTTAAATGACTGTCCCTGTTACAAGGCAACCTCACATAGAACCCGACCTCTCAGACCAAACCAACATCGCCTTAAACCTCTTTGACACTATCCTAAGAACTGCAACCACCCAGGTTGAACTAGAACATTCATGGGTAGCCATTGAACGAGACATAAGCACACAAGAACAAGAGGAAGTTAGACACAAACAACTTAGAAATCAACTATAGTTTCTCTTCCAGTTGTTTTCTCCTTCCCTTATCTTTTACCCTTTTCTAGATGCCTAGAATCTATACTTCCTAGCCTTAAGTACAGACTCTGGAACAACATATTTCTGGTGCTATTGTCGGGCACGGAGAATCGTAGTCACTTTCCCCTGAGAGAATGACATTTACAAGTTTCGTTTTTGATAGTGAACAAAGAGCGAACACCTTGTTAAGGATAAAACTTTATCATTCACTTGGAGACTCCAATTTTAAGTAAGATGGCATCCTTTCGAAGGAACACTAGACAAAATCCAGATGCTAAACAGACTGTGCCAGTTTCCGACCCTGAAAAAATACTAAAACCAAGGGGTCTTTTCAAACAAAACGTTGTTGTTTACCAACCCAAGCCTATTCAGTCTAAAGATAATACCTTTCTTGAACCTTCATCCTCGCGAGAACCTTCTCTTGGAAAAACATCGGATAGTGTTGTCGAAGCCGAGACCCTAAAGTCTGAGAAAATCCTACCCGAGATTAAGACCGAGACCTCTCCGATTACCTCTTATGAAAGTAGGGGTGACACGCCTACCGTAAAGCTCATCCCTATCGATATTCCATCGACTCTCAATATAAACCTCTCTATCACTCAAGGCCTCGAAGAAGTTTCCACGCCCACGAATTCGACACTGGTGGGCTCTCCCATTTATATATCCTGCAAGTCAAAGGAAATGAGTCCTCATTTACCCTCTCCCCCTTTTCCAACTTTCACATCCCCTGGTAAAAAGTTCCTTGACTTTTTCCCCCTCCACCCCGGGGAAGCTAGAGAGTCACTATACATCTTCGACAACCCTCTTTATAACACACAAATTTCCTCTCCTAGGTCATCCATGGCCACCGCTGGAGGAGGAGTAGGGGGAGCAGGAGGTCAAGGCCAACAACCACCCCCCAGGGTTTTCACCAAAGTGGCTGCTAGATACGCTCCCTTGGTCCTTCTTGTATCCCTCCATGATTTAACCGAAAACTATATGAAAAATTTACTCAAGTTCACAGGAGAAGGGGATCTAACCGCAGCCGAGCATATCAACTTCTTTGATCAATTCACTGATATTCTAGGTCTCGAACATGAGTACGTGTATTCCTGTTTGTTTGTCCAAACCTTCGAGGGACAGTTAAGAACTTGGTTTTGGAGCCTTCCCCTAGGTTCAATATTATCCTACGATGCGCTAGAAGACCTTTTTCTCAAACAATGGGGAGAAAGAAGGGATCATTTGTACTATTTGACTGAGTTCAGGTCTTTAAAGAAAAAGGGATCTGAAACTGTTATGGAATTTATCCAAAGATTTAACAAATTGTACAATAAAATCCCGGTTGAAGTTAAACCGTCCCAACCCGCAGCCAAGGTAACTTTCACAAGAGATTTTGAACCTGATTTCGCTCTACTATTAAGAGAAAGGAGAGGGGCTGTCTTAACCCGAATGCAAGATGACGCTGTGGAAATTGAGTCAAACATGATGGCTTTGGGTAAACCAAAAAAAAAAATCGAAACGGGAAACAGGGAAACTAGACATTTTAGAGAACAAGTGGGTCCCTCTGGATCTAGAAGGTCCTCAGATGACAAAATGGACAACATGGCTAGGATAATAAAAGAGATATCAAACAAAATCTAAAGAACAGAGCTAGACCAATCAAAATTTGATCAAATCGTTAAGAGAGAATTCAAGAGAGACCCCAATCCTTAGACTCAACAAAGACTGATTAAAAATGAAGATCAAAAAATTCAAACACCTCTAAAAAAAGAAAATTTTATTGGAGGAAATGATATGCAAGAGTTCGAGGATTTGGAAGAAGACGTATACAATTTAGGCGGCGACTGTATACAACCTCACTTGACGAAAGAAGATTATGAGAAATATCTAAACATTGAACAATCATCAGGTGCAAATAATAACCTAAACAACGCCGATGATCTCGCTTATCAAGGAATGGTCGACACCATAATGGCTGAGCTCCAACATAAATACAATCTGAGGCCTAGAAAAAAACTGGTGTCGACTGCTCAACCCAAGAAATTTTTTCCTAGGGGCGAAAATTACGAGCCCGTCCAGAAAGAGACTGAGATACGAAATAACAAAGGGGTAGACTCACAGAATATCAATGTAAAGGAAGCTGAAACCCAAGTGAGAAGAACTAATACAGTTGAAACACGAACACCTAAAATTCCCTGAACCACCGAAAATAAAGCAGTGCAAACAAATAAAATGGATAGGAAAGAGTCTGAAGTTTCGGCCAAGGAAACAGATAAAATTGTGGGAAGTTTTTTCCTAGAAAACGAGATAAATAAGATCAAGATACCAATACCTTTGGTCTAGTTGGATAAAAATCCCATGTACCGAAAGAAAATAACCAAGATGATAAATTTTTTAGATTTAGAGAGTCAGTTTGACGTGATAAATATGGAAGATGATAAGCCTAATATCACTTTTGGTCCACATTTTGAAGGTTCCAGAGATACCGTCGCCCCCTTCTATATTACCCTGAAAGTGCAGGATCGACTGTTGCATAATTGTATGTTGGACTCTGGGGCCTCTCATAATGTAATGCCCAAATCCATTATGGATAGACTAGGCCTCGAAATCACCAGACCCTATGGAGATATTTACTTGTTCGATTCAAGGGGAGTTAAGTGCATGGGCATGATCAAAGATTTAGTAGTCTCCCTCGCCCATATTCTAGTAAAAAATGTCCTAATGGATGTAGTTGTCACTGATATACCCCCGAAGTACAGTTTTCTATTATCTAGATCTTAGGGAGCCAATCTCGGGGGATCCCTTTAGCTGGATATGAACTACGCCACGATCCCTGTTTTTGGCAGGAAGTTCACTCGGTTATACAGGGAAACACGATTGGCATATATGGTAAGTGATCCTCAGAATCCTAACAATTACCCTGTTTATATCGCCAATCAAGACCTCGGAAATTGTATTCTATCTTTTGACGATAGTGAAAATAATTGTATGGAAGAAAGTTATATTGATGAAATCAAATCAAAACTGAAAAGAAAGCTAAAAATATGTATAGCAGTGGAACTTGGAAAATAATTTTTGATGGTGCTTCGTCGTGTGAAGGAGCAAGTGCGGGCGTGCTTCTCGTAGCACCTAAAAATGAATTTGTTGTCCCTTCCTCTTATAGGCTATTGTGGGACATAGGCTACACGAACAACATATGTGAATATGAAGCTCTAGTCTTGGGACTGGAAGCTACCATGAAGCAAAACATAAAGAACTTAGAGGTCTACGGGGATGCAGAACTGTTGTGAAGCAGGTAAATTGGCAGTACCAGGCCAATCACCCGAGACTGAGGTCTTACAGAAATTGCGCCTGGGATCTAATGGAAAATTTATTTTCATCGGTAAAGGTTCATTTCATCCCATGAGCTGAAAACCAACAAGACGATTCACTGGCCAAAGCAGTGTCAACTTTTGCACCCCCTACCGCTTTCAAATTAAAATACCACATAGAGGTAAGGCACAGACCATTCATACCAAACAACAGACAACATTGGCAGGTATTCGAAGATGACAAACAAATCATAAAGTTTCTGGATATGATGGATGATTTCTCTGAAACTCACATTGACCAGGAAAACCAATATGACCATACCTAGATTATGCAGGAAGGGGAGGAGCCTCAGGAGTTCCCAGAAAAAATCACAAATCATCGAATGCTAGTGTTAAAAAATAATCAGATCCCTAAGGGCCTGATACCTCTGGAAAGGCTATTTGACCAAAATGACATGCCTCTGAAGTCTAGCTTACAGCCCCAACCAGAGGAGGTTGAAGATTGTGACGTAGGAACCTATAAAGAACCTAGGATAGTGAAACTATAAAAGTACCTTTCTCCCGAGATGAAAAGAAAGTATGCAGACTTACTCGGGCGGTACAAGGATGTTTTTGCATGGACTTACGATGAGTTGAGAACCTACGACACCTCTGTGATCGAACACAAGATACCTTTGAAACCAAGAGTTAAACCATTCAGACAGAAGATCAGACAAATCAACCCCATTTTATTGCCCGTGGTCGAAAGAGAAGTGAAAAATCTCTTAGACGCAAAAATAATCGTGCCTCTTAGGTACATTGACTGGGTGGCAAACCTAGTCTCAGTCAGGAAAAAGAGTGGAGAAATCAGACTGTGCGTAGATTTCAGAAACCTAAATAAATCCTCTCTCAAGGACAATTATCCTCTACCCAAGATGGATGAAATCTTAGAAAAGGTAGTTGGTGCTAATATAATGTCGATGATCGATGGGTTTTCAGGTTACAATAAGATCACATTCAATGAAAAGGATAAGGAAAAAACCACTTTCACTACGCCTTGGGGTACATTCATGTATGAAAAAATGCCTTTTGGTTTGATGAACGCAGGTTCCACCTTCCAGAGAGCTATGGACATCACCTTCGTCGGTGAAAGAGATAGATTCGTGGTTATTTACCTTGACGACCTAACTGTGTTCTCTAAATCTGACGAGGATCACCTGATACACCTCCAGCAAACGTTCAAGAAATGACAAAAGTTTGGTTTGTCCTTGAACCCCAAAAAGTCTCATTTTGTGATGCAAGAAGGTAAACTCTTGGGCCATATTGTGTCTCAGGATAAAATTAAAATCGATCCTAAAAGGGTTGAAGCTATAGACACCATAATTATTCCTAGAAACATTAAAGAAATTCAGTCTTTTTTAGGAAAAATAATTTTTTTGAGAAGGTTCATTCTGAATTTTGATGAAATCGTGAAATTGATCACATATATGCTCAATAAAAATAGCACAATCAAATGGACGGTCGAAGCCAAAGCGTCATTTTGTTGGATAAAGAAAGTTATAAGCGAAGCACCTGTACTAGCGAGCCCTGACTACCTAAAGGAGTTTTTGATTTTCTCATTTGCATCTGAACACACAATTACGATGATACTCCTCCAAAAAAATGAGGAAGGTTTCGAGCAACCGATAGCATTCTTCAGTAAAATTCTTAGAGATGCCGAATTAAAATATGATATAATGTAAAAACAAGCATATGCTATGGTAAAGGCGCTAAAATATTTCAGGAATTACGTGCTACACTCCAAGTTGATAGCATATGTACCTACCTGTGTTGTAAAAGACATATTGGTACAACTCGATAGTGATGGAAAGAGGGTTCGGTGGCTCGCCAAGATTCAAGAATTCAATCTAGAAGTGAAGCCAACAAAACTGGTAAAAGGACAGGGTTTGGCTAAGCTCATGGCTGAAACTAATTTCCAAGCACTCGGGATAAATAACCTGCAGGAATACGAAGAAGATGTGGACATAGATGCTTTCGATGAACAAATATTTGCGACTAAAATCAAAGAGAGGTTTGTTTCATCAAGCTGGTATAAAGACATAGTCTCCTGCTTATTGAACTTGAAGTGCCCTGATGATCTATCTCCATCTAAGACTAGGACACTAAAGCTACATGTGGTGAAGTAATGTATATCCGAAAGAAAATTGTATTGGAAGGACCCATTAGGCTTCCTACTGGTTTGTCTAGTGGAATCTGAAATAGAAAAGGTCATAAACGAATTTCATGAAGGGGTATGTGGAGGACATCACGCATGGAGGGAAACAACTTATAAAATCCCGAGAGTGGGATATTATTGGCCTAGGATATTCTTAGATGTCAACGCCAAATTCAGAGCTTGCAACCCTTGTCAGTTGTTTGTAGGCAAACAAAAACTCCCAGCTCTACCTCTGGTTCCGGTAAAAGTAGAAGCCCTCTTTCAACAATGGGGATTGGAGTTTATAGGCGAAATCAACCCACATTCCAATGCTCAACATAAATGGATCATGACTACCATAGATTACTTCACCAAATGGGTGGAGGCCATTTCGACTAGAAAGGCGACCGATTCAGTGGTTATAGATTTCCTGGAAGAGATCATACTGTCCAGATCTGGCTATCCCCGAAACATAGTCACGGACAATGCCCAGGCATTCAAGTCTATGGAAATGGTTAGTTTTTGCCAAAAATATAACATTGTATTGGGCCACTCCAATGCATATTACCCTCAAGGTAATGGGTTAGACGAATCATCAAATAAAAGTTTAATTATCATAATTAAGAAAGTGCTGAGTAAAAACAAAAAAATCTTGGCATGTGCATCTCAAGTATGCTTTGTGGGAAAATCAGATAGGCACGAAGAAATCTATTGGCACTTTGCCTTTCCAACTGGTAGACGGGACTGACATGGTACTACCTATAAATCTAGTGCTCCCTGTGATGAAGCTCTGGCAAGATGAGAAAGAAGAGCCAAACCATGTCACAAGAAGAATAAATCAACTGCTTGAGGTCCAACAACATAGGACCGAGGTGCACGAAAGGATGCAAAAATACCACGACAACATGAAATAAATATTTGACCATAAGGCCAAAAACCGAGACTTCCTCCCCAACGATTTGGTTTTGAAATGGGATGCTATAAGGGAAGACTAAAAAAAACATGGTAAATTTGATCATATCTGGTATGGACCGTTCAAAGTCTCATCTTCTGAAGGGACCAATTCATTTCTGTTAGAGAATTTGGATCGTAAAATCCTCAACGCCCATGTCAATGGGCGTTATTTAAAGAACTATATGCAATAAATGAGTTCCAAATTTCCACTGTATATACCGGTTTGTGTTTTTTTCTTTTTATAGCTTTTCGGTAAGTTCACTTTCATCGAAAATAAAACAGG
Source organism: Picea engelmannii (assembly GCA_009831015.1). NCBI lineage: Eukaryota > Viridiplantae > Streptophyta > Pinopsida > Pinales > Pinaceae > Picea > Picea engelmannii. The sequence continues at coordinate 136,887 of ML798993.1, forward strand.
TTAGTGGTTTCCTAGAAGTAGAGATATGAAATTTCCAACACATCAAATCCCATAAATCTTGAAGGGAATGAAAGTCTTCATGTTGTTCCTTACAGGATTTCGGCTTAAAACCCAAACAACAAAAGGATAAAATAGACGGTCATGTATCAGGAAATTGACTCACCCGGAACAGGTGACAAAACTTTTTAGAAGAGAACAAAATGGTAAGGTAAAGGTATGAGTTTCCGAAGTATTTGGGTTTTCAAACGAATATCACTTAGATGTAGCATGGTCTCAAGAGTATGATATATTCACCTGACATGTATTTAAAAGAACAACTTTTACTGTGGATTCTAAAAGGGCCCACCCGAAAAAGAAAAAAGAAAAAAAGAGAAGGGTTTCTAAGAGTCAAGATTGCATGTCAACGTCCAATTTTTTGAAGTCCAAATCCTTCTCCTTTTTCCTTTTCATCCCCGGTATTCTCTCCTTAAGCTCTGACACCTTCCCATACCCTCCACACAGGAAGAAGAGCTTACGCTTTAGTTCTAGAAATTGGAGAACAAATCTTAGAAAATAAGCCAGCCTTCACGACTCCTCGGTCTCCTATTGAAACAAACTTATGCATAGGTTGATCCTAACTATCTTAGGTCTTTCAATAGGTTTCAAATGGTTAATACTTGCTCAGAGGAACACCCCTGGAAATAAATTCTCCCATAAAATTCCTGTAGACTAGGACGTTTTGAAGGTCAAGAGAAAGTTGGTCCAGAGTGCTCAAAGCAAGGAGACAGGCCACTGTAGCGAATATTACACAGATATCACCCCTGGTATACTTTATACCAAGTTGATTTCCCCCACTTCATTTTCCAAAAGTAAAATATAGGACATATGGTGAAAGGAAATTCATAATTGATTGCCCCCATCTAGTCCAAAGAGATGATGAAAGGAAATTCATAAAATGATTTCCCTCATCTCAAGATTTAAATGAAAAATCACAGTCTGGAGTGGTGAAAGGAAATTCAATAAAGGGAACCAGATAACTTCACCGAGGTACTGAAAAGGCTCGCTAGAAGTGAAGAAATATATAAGATATCTGTAAGGCTGTCATACGTAAATCATATTACACTCTGGTAACTAGCCTTTTCGAAACTGGATCTACAGCCCAAGTTCATGTAGGTCTCCCTGATTTAAAGCATGGAATTTTCTTCGTTTTGATGCAAGCTAAAACCTACAACACCTGTTGAATTTCCTAAGATTGTTTGGACCGTCTTAAGCAGAACCGATGTCAGTCTTGAGAAAGGGAAAGTTGTCGAATGGACTGCAGTTGAGTTTTTAAAGAATGTCGAGTTTTGAAAGTTTTCCGGATATAAAGTTGAAACCTCAAAGTTCCCTCTATATCCTCCTTCCAAACAAGTTTCACAAAAATAGGTTAATGAATCCATTTACCCAATACATGCACTTGGTCTATTGTTCTTGCCATCCCGCAAGGAGACAAGATCCCTAGTTGGAGCCTATGTTGGAACATATTATTTTATTGTTATACTCCTGGTTCAAAGGTTGGAGCTGCCCTTCTTCATAAATAAGTAAGAGGTTATAATTAAGCCCAAAAGATGGATTTCAGGATCTCGCGTAGTTCACGATGTACCTACCAAGCCTCGGTATCCTGACGCACGAAGTAGCTATAAGGTTTAGTTCTAACCACCATTATCGAGACTCTATGTAAAGATCGTTTGATGTCATCACCTCATCCTCTCACGTTTCGGGAGTTACTCGTCGAACACTTTCCGAACCTCCGAGATGTGAAGTTGCGAAGTCTTTTCAAGTCACTCAGGTAAATATCAAGTGTAATCTTTTTAAACCGTAGTTAGTCTCTATTGTGATTTCGCGACTCGACGATTCTTGCCTTAAAACACAACACCTTTGTAACTCTGATCCCCAAAGTCGCGATATTCATTAATTAAGATGGGTTAATTAAAATCTTAAGTTAAATAAAAAATTATAAATAATCTCGCGCCATCGCGATTTTGGGATTTTGGGTCTCAAAGGATAGAAGTGAAATCGTCCGATATGATGAGCGCCGAAAAGGGGATAAAGCACTAAAAGAATGAAATTAAGGCAGTTAAGCTGGATTAATTAATGCCTTGAGTAGCTTTTACCATACGATCTATGGATGAATCTTTTAACGTTTCTGCTCTTTTCCCAAGTTACTAGTCGTCAAATATTTATGGCATTTACTTAAATTTCACTGAAGTGATTAACAGTAAGATCCCACTTATTTGCTAAAATATTTCCATTAAACTATTTAACCGTTCTGTCGACAAGGGCTAGCACGAACTTAAGTGTTTAAGTAGAGGGTTGTCTTCCATTATCTCAACTTTTCTTTCTACTGTGTGCAGAGCTATTTCACCAAGATAACTTCTTTCTGTGTTTTCAATCTTTTGTGACAGGGGATCTAATTGCAAGTTCATATACCATGGCTCCACGAAAAGTGCCCAAGGAAGTCGTCGAGAGCTCAGGCCAAGGTTCAGACATTTTTTCTGATACTTCACCTCGAAGTATCAATACTATTAAAACATGGACGCATATTTCCAATATTCTACAACTCGAAGTGATAAATTTCTCGGATGATTCCTGCGATGCAGAGAACGATGACATGTCCACCAAATAAAAAATCATTGCTTAAGCGGAGATGCACAAAATAGCAGCAAGGCCATGGCTTCCCCCCTATTATGATATGTTCATATGGGCACTGGACCATGTAGACCTCTTGACCAGAACGATTTTCAATGAACAAAGGGAAGCAGTCGAGTCTTTCAGACCAGAGCACCTACAAGCAATGTATAAATTGACACCCACTCCAAATCGTATTTACAATACTGAATTCCTAGAGGAGTTCAAAAAGAAGGAATGCGAGTAGTTCATAATTTTTTAATTTGATCTAATCAAAGAATGGGTTTCACACCCCACGAAATTCAAGGCCGATACTCATGGAATTTATTCAATCTCTTCTTTAGAGCCACAATTCAAGTATTTAGTGATGATGGCCTGTAGACTGTACGGGAAGGAGGAAAAAACTCACTTGTTTCTCCCATGGGTGCTGCTCATTTATACAGTCGTTGAAGGTTTTTCTTTCGACTGGGCCAAACTGATGTCAGACAGTCTTACCAGTCGAATTACTGAATATCGAGCGTAAAAAGTCAGTGGGAGGACATCTTCATTCTTTATGTCTACCTACATCATGGATGTTATTTTCTTCATGACACCTTTCCGAATGATGAGCTGGATCTGGACTCTGTCTGATGCTGATCCTATCCATGTCTACCACTCAAAGCTCTGGGAGAATAAGGAAAAATATTTCCTCTACGAGATTTTTAACTGGGTAATTGTACCGATGCATGTTGCTATCTTCAGCCATCCGCCTCCCTAGATTTCATATAACATCAAGGCCAACCTGAGAAATGTAGTATATTGGCATATAGAAGTGGAGTATTCATACATCAGGGTTTTCGACATTTCCGTTCCCCACCATGTTTTGTCATTATTTCTTCCAGATAAGCTAATATGCCACGAGATCACCAGGCAAGTTGTGCTTGGTGGAATAAGCAAGGAGCTCAAAGGACTGTTGAAGAAGGTATGGCCACCCTTCCCTATTCACATTGGGTTGTACTCTTTATTATATTTTGGCCATGCCAAAGCCGAGGCCACAAATTTGGAGGAAACAAAGTTGGTGAACATTGAGTTCAAAAAGCACGACCCAAATAAGGTTGTGAGTAATCACTTGGCGAATTGTGGCCTGAAGAGATACAAACACGAGGATTATCCCCATGATCAAATCTTTCGAGGTACGAGGTCCTACTCTGAAGTCTTGAGCCGGATTCAGGCCCTGCCATCCAGAGATATGGCCGATTTCCTCAAATTTGAGGAGCATCGGAAGAGTTGCCTCCCCCCAATTTTACAGGGAAAAACCCCAAAGCTTCCAGACGTACAATAGACAGAAGCCAAAGGCTCAAAGAACTCAAGTCCTGGCAAGGAGAGAAATCAGGAAGGGACATAAGAAAAGGATACCTCTAAACAGGGAACTAAAATCCCCGATCGAGGAGAGAAAAAACCAGAGGCAGTTGCACCAGGAAAGTGGGTACTAAGACAAGCTGAGATAACCTCACAAAAGGCAGGCGACACCTCACCGACCACATCAAAAGAGCTGGTCACAGAAACTACCCCTAAACAATTATCCAAGGAAATTGGTAGTCTGATTACTGTTATCACACCCTTACAGTTCACAAATGGGAATCCTGATGCAGGATGGATTTTCAATGAAGAGATAATGCCCATTTCCGTGGGAGAGTTACCTCCAAACAAATTTTTCTTTGATAAAAAAAGGAAGGTCGTAGTCAAGCAAGAATAATATAAAAAAGTGGGCGCAGTGGCTAAAAGGTTTAAAATCCTGACAGAAGGAAAGGCCGTAGAAGAGGAGGAATTTGCCGACGAGATAGAAGGAACACTGGGGGCTTATGCTACAACCAATCAGTACTCAGTCGGAACTTTGAAGGCCTAGTTGAAATGGAAGAACCTCTTGATCGGTAATTTGGAAGCTAAGGTGGCTACGACGGAAGAAATGCCAGGGATGAGATGAGAAAAAGCCTCGAGCAAGCCCAAATAGCCGATCTGTAGGAGATCGAGAAACTTAGATCCAACATTGAGAAGGTGTGCTAGTCAATGCAAATTAGCCAAACATAGGTAAGCCAACAGGAGAAACAAATTATACAGTTACAATCAAAATTGGATGTTGCCAAAAACTAGCTTTTAGACATAAAGGTTTTTCAATCCCAAGCTATCGAAATCTGACAGAAGGTATTAGTGGCTCAACAAGACTTTCTTGCAAAAGTGGGAACTATTCAATATCACTTTCAGACGATAGATCAGATGCTATAAGACATCTCTTTGTGAGAAAGAGAAGCTGAGGTGACTCAGGTTTCTTTCCAGGATGCTGTGATAGCCACAACGAACGTAGAGGTGGTCAGTAGCTCCAAATTATCCATTGCAGTAAAAAACAGAGGGAATATCTTATTAAAGGCTTGGGAGAAGAATATATCAGAGAGCAGGGGAAGAGATAAGGAGGTGAGAAATTCTCGTGAAGAAACATTCGCCTTGATAAATAAATATTTGCTAGACCTTGATAAGGAAGGCAGTGCCGAGACGTTGGGAAAAATCAATATAGAAAAACACCTGATATATATCAAGGAAAATGCATAAAAGGAGAAAGTTGAAATATCCCAAATAGGCTAGGTTGATATGGTCCAAGTGGACAAATGGCTAGTACAACCAAACCTATAATTGCGGGCTATCATCATGGAAGACCGACAAGTGGGAAAAAGGTTGCCATAGTTGGCGAAGAGTTGTTACACCTTTGAGGCCAACAACCAAGCAGATCGTTCCAAGTTGATAGCCCAGTTGGTTGAAAGGTGCATCAATTGCATTGAGAAGGTGAAAGGCCAGGCTTCTGGTGTTAAATAGCGACATATGTCAATCCGTTCTATTTCTGGATCTAGAAGAGCAAAGAAAGGAAGGCATTCTTCCTGCATGGGGGAAGACAAAGAGAGAAGAAATGAAACACTTCCTTTCCTCAATTGTAATCAAAGGTTTCTAGAACGAATGGAATTTGAAGTGTTTTTAGGCTTGTATAAATAGGCATTTTGAAGAAAAAACAAAGGCTTTTTCTTTTGGGCATATTGTAATAGAGAATTTTTCCATCGTCGGGAATTAATATAAAGCGAATTTAAGACTCCATATTCCTTCAAGATTGAGTTATGTGCTTTCTTCTGTTATTTCATGCTTAATGACATTTTTTTATGCATCATTGATGAATGCTTTGACTGCAATTTGGTACAACCTCTACTGTGGCAATCGTGTTTTAGTTATCTAATTATTTGCATCTTTTCCTCTATATCGGCTATTAGAAGGTACAAGACCCGTGGATTACTTAGATTGCTATATTTTATGCTTCATTAAAGTGTCTCTCTTATTTTTCTTCTTCTGTTACAGTGTGAGATTCCTCTTGAAATGATGCCTCACATTGTCTGACAACTTTATGTTTTTCTTTCGTTTCATACGTGGTTCCAAATTTTTAACTTAGTTATGGAAGACGACCTTCAATTTGTTAAACTATTAATTTGTCTCAAGGGATTTATTTTTTCTCTCGAATAAATAAGAAAATTGAATCAACATCTCACACAAAAAAAAAAACAACACCCTCTTAAATCTTTGTTCCTTAAATGACTATCCCTCTTACAAGGCAACCTCACATAGAACCCATCCTCTCAGACCAAACCAACATCGCCTTAAACCTCTTTGACACTATCCTAAGAACTGCAACCACTCGGGTCGAACTAGAACGTTCGTGGGCAGCCATTGAACGAGACATAACCATGCAAGAACAAGTGGAAGTTAGACACAGACAACTTAGAAATCAACTATAGTTTCTCTTTCAGTTGTTCACTCCTTCCCTTAGATTTTACCCTTTTCTAGATGCCTAGACTCTATAATTACTAGCATTAAGTACAGACTCTAGAAAAACACCCTAGACATCCAAAAACCTAACCCTAGGATATGCAGCGCCAAAAGTCATGTGGGCCCGTTTGGGTAAGTTAATACATCAACTTCCCGGGGTCGTAACATTTGCATACGATCTCTGTTTTAGGCGTGTGATAGACCGTTGGAAAGGTATCGTTGAGGAGATTACTTTTGGGGGCCCAATCATGACTTTGTATATCATTGAGGATATTTATCAGGAAAAACCTTCATTTAGGCCCTCAAAATGGCCCCGGAAGTTAAAACTGCTAAAAATAGTAAATTGCCAAAATTGTCAGAAAACTGTTTTGAGCCAGTTGGAAAAGGTGGGTGGCCACCGATATCCATATAGATCAATCCTCCCTAATTAGGAAGTAGTGGTCTCCATTGCATTGAGGTCCCCCATCAGATGAGGAAATTTATGCTAAATTTGGCCCCGGGTGAGCCACTTGCCTTGGTGCAAGAGTTGCCCTGCTTTGACGACTCGATAAAGCTGGATCCTTTGTTGTCGAGTGCCCTTGATTTGTATGTCCACAATATGATCATTGGATTCTTGTTATATGCAGTCGGGGTTGAGATCTGTTGGTGTCAGTTGTTCTTCTACTTCTGAGGTGTCCAATAATGGTGGGAAATAAGGGCGAAGGAGATCCACGTTGAATATTGGGTGTATGCCAAGGAAAAGAGGAATGTTGAGCTCAAAAGAATTATCCCCCATGGCCTTGGTGATAGTGTATGACCCATAAAGGAGTGGGTGAAGCTTATGATGGGGTCTTGTAAGGCTTTCTTTCTGCAAGTGCAACCAAACTTTTTCGCCCACCTAAAAATTATGCGGCACCCGATGTTGATCATGGCGCTGTTTGTACTTGTCATTGGACTTCTGTAAGATATCTTGAACTTGTTGACGAATGTGCTGGATCTTCTCAATGAACCAGGTGGCTTTGTCAGCTTCAGTTGGAACAGGATATGAGTCAGTCGAGGTGACCGCAAGGGGAAGTGCAACATCTATGGGACCCAATGGTTGGAATCCCATCCCCACTTGAAAGGGGCTATGGCCGGTTGAGCTATGCCGGGCTCGGTTGTAGCTATGTTGTACATAGGGAAGGCTCTCATCCCATGTTTGAGGGTGATTTGAATTATACATGTGAAGGATATTTACAATCATTTGATTTAGAACGTCGGTTTGGCCATCTGTCTGGGGGTGGAAGGCCACGAATTTGGTGAGCTTGGTGTCCAACAATGACCAATGGCTTGACTAGAATGTGCTGAGAAATTGACTATACTGATCTGAGACAATGGTTTTTGGGATTCAAAAATGTACCCTGACTCATTCAAAGAAGAGCTTGGCAGTGGCCTCTGCTGTGATGCTCCTCTTTCAGGCAACCAGAATCACCATCTTAGAAAAGAGATCAACAACCACAAAAACACAGTCATTTCCCCGCTTGGTGGACGGGAGGCCCAACATATAGTCCATTGAGATGGATTCCCATGGCCTGTCAGGAGTAGGAATATGGGTGTATAGACCCTATTTCTTAGTGGTCGGTTTGGAAAAAGCGCAGGCAGTGCAGGAACTAATATACTTGTTGACCTCCTATCGAAGTTTCAGCCAGTAGAAATGTTTTTGTAGCATTGCCACTGTCTTTTTGACACCGAAGTGTCCTACCACCCGACTGTAGTGGGCTTCCCAGATCAACTTAGCTCGCTCACTTGATGGAGCACAGATATGACCCATATGACACAACAACCCATCTTGAATATGGAAATTATCGACAATTTCATTTGCACCCAACATTTGGTGGGTGGTGGAAAAGTCAGGGTCTGTCTCATAGAGTTGGGGCCATCCATATGTCTCATGGCCACAAGAGTCTAGCACCATGGTGAGTGCTGCGACTGGAGGTCTTCTAAGGCAATCAGCGATGCGATTGGTGCTTCATGTTTTATACTTGATGTTGAGGTGGAATTGTTGCAAGTATGTGGACCACTTTTGATGGCGGTCATTCTGCAATTTTCCTTATGTTTGCATGAACTACAGTGGCTTATGATCAGTGTGGATGACTATCTCCTTCCCAAGAATGTAATGTCTCCACTGGCGGCATGCTTGCACAATGGAGTACATTTCTTTGTCGTAAGTAGGGTACTTACGGATAGTATCTGACAGTTTCTCACTATGATAGGCCATGGGGTGGTCGTGCTGAGTGAGAACGACACCCACAACATAGTCTAAAGCATCTGTCTCGATCTCAAAGGGATGCTGCAGGTCTGGTAGTGAAAGTACTAGGGCTGAGCACAAGCGCTGCTTCAAATCATCAAACGCTTATAGTTGGGACCGAACCCACACAAATTTCTCCTTACCACCACCCCTGTTTATTTGGCTGAGGGCCCATGCAATATGGGAGAAACCCAACATGAACCTGCGGTAGAAATTGGCAAGGCTCAAGAAGCTTCGAAGCTCAGTGATTGTTGTTGTGGATGACCAGTCATGGATGACTTGGATCTTGGCTGGATCTACATGTACGCCATGATGATCAATTATGTAGCCTAGGTAATGGACCCTGTCCATACCGAAGGAGCATTTTTCAAAGTTGGCGTATAGCTTGTGCTGCCACAGTGTGTGCAAAACCTACTTAATATGCTGCAAGTGTTCAACCCAAGTCTTGCTATAAATTAGAATGTCATACAGATACACCACTAAAAAAGTATTGGTGAATGGTCGCAGGATATCGTCCATCATCCTCATGAAAGTTGTTGCAGCATTTGTCAAACCAAAGGGCATGACCAACCATTCAAAAAGGCCTTCCTTTGACTTGAAGGTGGTCTTCCATACATCTGTCTATTCTATCAGGACCTGGTGGTAGCCAGACTTCATATCAATCTTACTGAAGTATTTGGCCCTCGTGAGTTGATCAAGGAGGTCATCGATTGGGGGAATCAGGTACCGGTTTCTGACTGTGACTTTATTCAGATCCCGGTAATCAATACAAAGTCGTCAGGTTCCATATTTCTTCTTTACTAGCATGATTGGGCTCCCACAAGGTGATGAGTTGGGGCAGATGTGCCCCTTGTGGAGAAGTTCTTGGATCTGTCTCTTAATCTCCTAATTCTCTAACAAAGAGAAATGATATACTAGCCCATTAGGCAGTGATGTGCCAGGGATCAGATCGATGGGGTGCTTGACCTGGAAATGTAGAGGTACCCCTGTAGGTGAAGAGAAGATATCCGAGTATTCTTCCATGACCTTATCTACTTTCTTCTATTGTGTGGAGAGGTCGGCCGCAGAGACCCTGGATGTGGCTGTGATCTTTCTCTTATTCTGAGAGTGAATCACGAAGAAGACAAACTTCCTCATTTGAGAGATGACCTTCTTTCATTACTTGATAGAGATCAAGGAAATAACACAAGGTGGGACTGCCTCGGGTATCCTGTACAATTTCCTGTTCAAAGTAATAATAACAATACGAGGCCTAGACTCGTATACAACATGACATTTCCATAAATAAGGTTGGCCCAAAAGAACATCACAAACTTCGAGAGGAGAAACATCACACAATACCTCGTCTTTGAAGGGCTTGATTCTGTATGACAGTTGGCACTATTGGTTGACGCGGAGATCGCTTCTTTGGCGGAGCCATCCAATAGTGTAGGGTTGTGGGTGTGGCGTTGTTGGCAGGGCTAGCCGCTTGACAACCTCTATTGAGATGAGGTTCTTCTGGCTACTGCTATCAACAATGAAGTGCAGTGGGGTGCCTTTTACCCACATCTATGAATGGAAGAGGTTCTCTCCTTCTTCTAGCTCGTCTGGTTCACCAGGCTGGAGCTTGGTGGTAGCAACGGTGGCATTGGGTTCCACATAAATGATCTATATTCCCCTTTCTGGTTCTGTCTCAGAGTCAGAATCTGCATCTGATTTAGAGGCTTTCACGACCACTAGCGACTACTTTGAGCGACAGTCAGTAGTGTTATGCCAAGGGATCTTATGGAAGTTGCACCACTTCCCAGTATCTTTCTTTGTCTTTCCGATGTCCTTCTTTGCTTGTGTCTTGGACTGGTTGTCCTGATACTGTCCATCTTTTCTCTATCCTTTTTTTTGTGGGTTGGGGCTGCCCTTTCCTAGATTTTGTTGTGTGGGGTTCCCAGACCCAAATTGCCGCGTCTTTTGTTTGAGCTTCAACTCGATTTTGACGACATATTGGTAGGCCGCGCCCAAGGATGAGATGTCAAGAAATTCCATTTTGGTCTGGATGTATATATGAAGAGCACCATGATACTTGAGCACCAGATGTCGCTTCGAATATTTGATACCCAACATGGTGCGCAAGGTATGGAAGATATTTGTGAAATCTGGCACTGCTTGGTCTCTTTCTTGCCCCAGTGTGGTCCATTTGGTATACAAGTCATCATAACTTCTGTCAGGGTAGTATTGTTCCTTAATAGAATCCCAGAAGGATTCCCAGGTGGCCATGACTAAAAATAATGAGGTTTCCTCTGTTTCCTTTTTCTCACAAAAAGTTTTCCACCAATCTTTGACATGGGGAATGACTTTTAGGAGCGCAAAAGTAATCTTTTCTCTATTCAAAAAGTTATGGACAAAAAATACCCTTCTAGTAGATTCAACCACTTGTCTACAACATCTACATCTATCTGACCTTCAAATATAGGAATATCAAAGTTTATTTTTACCTTGAAGCGGGCGGCGCCTCTGTTCGAAGAAGATGTGTTGCCTGCTGGTAGCCACCGAAGGATTTGCGCGAAACTATCCATCATTTCATTCCTCTGTTGCGTGAGGGATTCCTCAATCAACAATTTTAAAGGATCTCCTATCCCATCATATTTATTTTCTCCTACCATGGGAGGTCGCTTGGGCGTGCGATGGCTTCTGTCCTCAAGAGAAACAAGCTCGAGACCCAACTCTTTGTACTCCGACCTCGTTGGGGACATGCATTAAGACGAAAAGGAGCAGACCGCTCTGATACCACTCATCAGGATTTTATGAGCAGAACGAAATGAATACAGATTATTAATAGGTTCTTAACACAAAATAACAGAGATACAGTAAAACTAGTTTTCTATTCAATAACGAAATAAGCTGAAACTGTAAAATGCAGCGGAAACAAGCTTGCTGGAATGGTGGCAGCTTATCTCTGAGAAGAGATGTGACGACAACGTGAATTTGAAAGAAGAAAGTTACGATGAGGATATGAAGGCCTTTTTACAATAATAAATAATTCCAAAAACCCTAGACATCCAAAAACCTAACCCTAGGAGATGCAACGCCAAAAGTCATGTGGGCCCCGTTTGGGTAAGTTAGTACATCAACTTCTCGTGGTTGTAACATTTACATCCGATATCCGTTTTAGGAGTGTGATAGTGCGTTGGAAAGGTATCATTGAGGAGATTCATTTTGGGGGATCAATCATGCCTCTGGCTATCATTGAGGAGCTCGATCCCGAAAAACCTTCATTTAGGCCCTCAAAATGGTCCCGGAAGCTAAAACTGCTAAAAATAGTAAATTGCCAAAATTGTCAGAAAACTATTTTGAGCCAGTTGGAAAAGGTGGGTGGCCACCAATATCCATATGGATCAATCCTACCTCCTTAGGAAGCAATGGTATCCATTTCATTGAGGTCCGCCATTAGATGAGGAAATTTATGCTGAATTTGGCCCCAGGTGAGCCACTTGCCTTGGGGCAGGAGTTGCCCTGCTTTGATGACTCAATAAAACTGGATCCTTTGTTGTCGAGTGCCCTTGATCTATCTATCCACAATTTGATCATTGGATTCTTGTTGTATGCAGTTGGGGTTGAGCTCTGTTGGTTTCATCTGTTTTTCTACTACTGAGGTGTCCAATAATGGTGGGAAATAAGGGCGAAGGAGATCCATGTTGAACACTGGGTGCATGCCAAGGAAAGGAGGAATGATGAGATCAAAAGAATTATCCCCCATGGCCTTCGTGATAGTGTATGGCCCATAATGGAGTGGTCAAAGCTTCTGATGGGGTCCTATAAGGCGTTCTTTATGTAAGTGCAACCAAACTTTTTCACCCACCTGAAACTTATGCGGCACCCGATGTTGATCGTGGCGTTGTTTGTGCTTGTCATTGGACTTCTATAGGATATCCTGAACTTGTTGGCGGATGTGATGGATCCACTCAATGAACCAGGTGGCTTTGTCATCTTCAGTTAGAATAGGATATGAGTTGGTCAAGGTGACCGCAAGGGGAAGTGCAACATCTATGGGACCCAATGGTTGGAATTCCATCCCCACTTGAAAGAGGCTATGGCCGGTTGAGCTATGCAAGGCTCGGTTGTAGCTATGTTGGACATAGGGAAGGATCTCATCCCATGTGTGAGGGTTCTTTGAATTATACATGTGAAGGATATGCAAAATCATTCGATTTACAACCTCGGTTTGGCCATTTGTATGGGGGTGGAAGGTCATGGATTTGGTGAGCTTGGTGTCCAGCAGTGACTAGAGGCTCGACCAGAATTTTCTGAGAAATCGAATATCCCGATATGAGACAATGGTTTGTGGGATTCCAAAATGTACCCAGACTTGTTCAAAGAAGAGCTTGGCAGTGGCCTCTGATGTGATTCTCTTCTTGCAGGCAACTAGAATTGCCATCTTAGAAAAGTGATCAACAATCACAAAAACACAGTCATTTCCCCACTTTGTGGATGGGAGGCCCGACATGTAGTCCATTGAGATGGATTCCCATGGCTTGTTAGGAGTAGTAAGAGGGGTGTACATGCCCTATTTCTTAGTGGTCGGTTTGGCAATAGCACAGACAGTGCAGGACCTGATATACTTTCCAACCTCCTGTCGAAGTTTCGGCCAGTAGAAATGTTTTTGTAGCATCACTACTATCTTTTTGACGCCGAAGTGTCCTGCCACCTGACTGTAGTGGGATTCCCAGATCATCTTCCCTCGCTCACTTTATGGAACATAGATATGACCCAGACGACACAACAACCCATCCTGAAGATGGAAATTATCGACAAATTCATTTGCACCCAACATTTGGTAGGTGGTGGTGAAGTCATGGTCTGTCTCATAGAGTTGGGGCCATCCAGATGTGTCACGGCCACAAGAATTTAGCACTGTGGTGAGTTCCACTACTGGCGGTCTGCTGAGGCAATCAACGACGTGATTGGTGCATCCTGTTTTATACTTGAGGTTGAGGTGGAATTGCTGCAAGTATGTGGACCACTTTTGATGGCGGTCATTCTGCAATTTTCCCTGTGTCTGCATGAACTGTAGTGGCTTATGATCAGTGTGGATGACTGTCTCCTTCCCAAGAATGTAGTGTCTCCACTGGAAGCATGCTTTCACAATGGAGTACATTTATTTGTCATAAGTAGGGTACTTACGGACAATATTTGACAGTGTCTCACTATGAATGGCCACAGGGTGGCCGTGCTGAGTGAGAAAATCACCCACAACATAGTCTGAAGCATCTGTCTTGATCTCAAAGGGATGCTCCAGGTCTGGTAGTTAAAGTACTGGGGCTGAGCGCAAGCGCTACTTCAAATCATCAAATGCTTGTTGTTGGGACCGGCCCCACGCAAATTTCTCCTTACCACCACCCCTTTTTATTTGGCTGAGGGTCCATGCAATATGGGAGAAACCCAACACGAACCTGCGGTAGAAATTGGTAAGGCCCAAGAAGCTCCGAAGCTCAGTGAGTGTTGTTGGGGCTGGCCAGTCCCGGATGACTTGGATCTTGGCTAGATCCACATGTATGCCATGCTGATCAATGATGTAGCCCAGGTAATGGACCCTGTCCATGCTGAAGGAGCATTTTTCCAAGTTGGCATATAGCTTGTGCTGCTACAGGGTGTGAAAAACCTGGTGAATATGCTGCAAGTGTCCGGCCCAAGTCTTACTGTAAATTAGAATGTCATACAGATACACCACTAAAAAAGTATTGGTGAATGGTCGTAAGATATTGTCTATCATCCTCATGAAAGTGGCTGGAGCATTTGTGAAACCAAAGGGCATGACAAACCATTCAAAAATCCCTTCCTTTGACTTGAAGGCGGTCTTCCATACATATGTCTATTCTATCGGGACCTGGTGGTAGCCAAACTTCAGATCAATCTTACTGAAGTATTTGTCCCCCGTGAGTTGATCAAGGAGGTCATTGATTCGAGGAATCGAGTACCGATTTTTTACTGTGATCATATTGAGATCCTGATAATCAATATAGAGTCACCAGGTTCCATCTTTATTCTCTACCAGCACGATTGGGCTCTCGCAAGGTGATAAGCTAGGGTAGATGTGCCCCTTGTGGAGCATTTCTTGGATCTGTCACTTGATCTCCTCATTCTCTAACAAAGAGTGACGATAGATTGGCCCATTGGGAAATGATGTGCCTAGGGTCAGATCGATGGGGTGCTTGACATGGCAGTGCAGAGGTACCCCTATAGGTGGAGAAGATATCCGAGTATTCTTCCATGAACTTATCTAATTTCTTCTACTGTGTGGAGAGGTCGGCCATAGAGACCCTAGATGTGGCTGCGATATTTCACTTATTCTGAGAGAGAATCATGAAGAAGACAAAATTCCTGCATTTCTTAGCAGAGATCAAGGAAATAGCACTAGGTGGGACTGCCTCGGGTATCCTGTACAATTTCCTGTTCAAAGTAACAATAACACTATGAGTCCTAGACTCATATACATCATGACATTTCCATACATAAGGTTGGCTCAAAAGAACATCACAAACTTTGAGAGGAGCAACATCACACAATACATCGTCTTTGAAGGGCTTGATGTCATACAACAGTCGACACTATTGGCTGACGTAGAGATCGGTTCCTTGGAGGAGCCATCCAATGGTGTAGGGTTGTGGGTGCAACGTTGTTGGCAGGGCCAGCCGCTTGACGATCTCTGCTAAGATGAGGTTTTTCTGGCTACTGCTATCAACGATGAAGTGCATCGGGGTTCCTTTTACCCACATCTGTGAATGGAAGAGGTGCTCTCCTTCTTCTGGATCGCCTGGTTCACCAGGATAGAACTTGGTGGTAGTAACGGTGGCACTGGGTTCTACATTAATGATCCGTATTCCCCTTTCTGGTTCTGTCTCAGAGTCAGAATTTGCATCTAATTCAAAGGATTTCACTTTGGCCACCAGTGACTGCTTTGATCGGCAGTCAACCGTGTTATGCCAAGGGCTGTTATGGAAGTCACACCACTTCCCAGTATCTTTCTTTATCTTTCCGGTGTCCTTCTTTGCTTGCGGCTTGGACTGGTTGTCCTGATATTGTCCATCTTTGCTCTGTCCTTTTTTCGGTGGGTTGGGGCCTCCCATTCCTGGCTTTTGTTGTGAGAGGTTCCCGGGCCCAAATTGCCGCATCTTTTGTTTGAGCTTCTGCTCGATTTTGACGGTATATCGATAGTCCGTGCTTAAGGATGAGATGTCCAAAAATTCCATTTTGGTCTGGATGTATCTATGCAGAGCACTGCGATACTTGAGCACCAGATGTCGCTCTAAATCTTTGATACCCAACTTGGTGCGCACGGTATGGAAGATATTTGTGAAATCTGGCACTGCTTGGTCTCTTTATTGCCGCAGTGTGGTCCATTTGGTATACAAGTCGTCATAACTTCTGTGTTCCTTAATAGAATCCATGAAGAATTCCCAGGTGGTTGTGACTGAAAATAATGAGGTTTCCTCTATTTCCTTTTTCTCACAGAAAGTTTCCCACCAATCTTTGACATGGGGAATGACTTTGAGGAGCGCAAAAGTAATATTTTCTCTATTCTAAAAGTTATGGACAGAAAAATACCCTTCGAGTAGATTCAACCACTTGTATACAATATCTGCATCTATCTGACCTTCAAATATAGGAATAATTTATTTGTACCTTGAAGGGGGCGACGCCTTCGTTCGAAGAAGATGCGTTGCTTGTTGGTAGCTGCCAAAGGATTTGCGTGAAACTATCCATCATCTTGTTCCTCTATTGCGTGAGGGCTTCCTTAATCGACAGTTTGAAAGGATCTCCTGTCCCGTCATCTTTATTTTATCCTACCATGAGAGGTCTCTTGGGTGTGCGAGAGCTTCTGTCCTTAAGAGAAACAAGCTAGAGACCCAACTCTTTGTACTCCGACCTCGTTGGGGACATGCATTAAGACGACAAGGAGAATACCACTCTAATACCACTGATCCAGATTTTATGAGAAGAAAAAAATGAATACAGATTATTAACAAGTGATTAACACAAAATAACAGAGATACAGTAAAACTGGTTTTCTATTCAATAATGAAATAAATTGAAACTGTAAAATGCAATGGAAACAAGTTTGCTAGAATGGTGGGGGCTTATCTCTAAGAAGAGATGTGATGGCAACGCGCATTCGCAAGAATAAAGTTACGATGAGGCTCTGAAGGCATTTTTACAATAAGAAATAATTCCAAAAACCCTAGACATCTAAAAACCTAACCCTAGGAGATGCAGTGCCAAAAGTCATGTGGGCCCCGTTTGGGTAAGTTAATACATCAACTTCCCGGGGTCGTAACTTTTTCATACGATCTCTATTTTAGGCGTGTGATAGCCTGTTGGAAAGGTATCATCAAGGAGATTCATTTTGGGGCATCAATCATTCCTCTGGCTATCATTAAGGAGATCGATCCCTAAAAAATTTCATTTAGGCCCTCAAAATGGCCTTGGAAGTTAAAACTGCTAAAAATAGTAAATTGCCAAGATTGTCAGAAAACTATTTTGAGCCAGTTGGAAAAGGTGGGTAGCCACTGATATCCATATAGATAAATCCTCCCTCTTTAGGAAGCAATGGTATCCATTGCGTTGAGTTCCCCCATAAGATGAGGAAATTTATGCTGAATTTGGCCCCGGGTGAGCCACTTACCTTGGTGCAGGAGCTGCCCTGCTTTAATGACTCGATAAAGCTGGATCCTTTGTTGTCGAGTACCCTTGATATGTCTGTCCAAAATATGATCATTGGATTATTGTTTTATGTAGTTGGGGTTGAATCGATAAAGCTTCCCTCGCTCACTTGATGGAACACAGATATGACCCAGATGACACAACAACCCATCCTAAAGATGGAAATTATCGACAACTGCATTTGCACCCAACATTTGGTGGGTGGTGGCGAAGTCAAGGTCTGTCTCATAGAGTTGAGGCCATCCATATGTCTCATGGCCGCAAGATTCTATCACCGTGGTGAGTGCCACAACTGGCGGTCTGTTGAGGCAATCATCGATGCGATTGGTGCTTCTTGTTTTATACTTGATGTTGAGGTGGAATTGCTGCAAGTATGTGGACCACTTTTGATGGCGGTCATTCTAAAATTTTCCCTGTGTCTGCATGAAATACAATGGCTTATGATCAATGTGGATGACTGTCTCCTTCCCAAGAATGTATTGTCTCCACCGGTGGCATGCTTGCACAATGGAGTACATTTCGTTTTCCTAAGTAGGGTACTTACGGACAATATCTGATAGTTTCTCACTATGATAGGCCACGGGGTGGCCATGATGAGTGAGAACGACACCCACAACATAGTCTCAAGCATCTATCTTGATCTCAAAGGGATGCTACAGGTCTAGTAGTGAAAGTAATGGGGCTGAGCTGAAGCACTGCTTCAAATCATCGAATGCTTATTGTTGGGACCGACCCCACGCAAATTTTGCCTTACCACCACCCCTATTTATTTGGCTGAGGGCCCATGCAATATGGGAGAAACCCAACATGAACCTGCGGTAGAAATTGGCAAGGCCCAAGAATCTCTGAAGCTCATTGAGTGTTGTTGGGGCTGGCCAGTCACGGATGACTTGGATATTGGCTAGATCCACATGTACACCATGCTGATCAATGATGTAGCCCAGATAATGGACCCTGTCCATGCCGAAAGAGCATTTTTCCAAGTTGTCATATAGCTTTTGTTGCCGCAGGGTGTGCAAAACCTACTGAATATGCTACAAGTGTTTGGCCCAAGTCTTTCTATAAATTAGAATGTCATCCAGATACACCACTAAAAAAGTATTGGTGAATGGTCGCAAGATATCGTCCATCATCCTCATGAAAGTGGATGGAGAATTTGTGAAACCAAAGGGCATGACCAACCATTCAAAAAGGCCTTCCTTTTACTTGAAGGCGGTCTTCCATACATCTGTCTGTTCTATTGAGACTTGGTGGTAGCCAGACTTCAGATCAATCTTACTGAAGTATTTGGCCCCCATGAGTTGATCAAGGAGGTCATCAATTCAGGGAATCGGGTATCGGTTTCTGACAGTGATTTTACTCAAAGCCCGGTAATCAATACAGAGTCGTCAGGTTCCATCTTTCTTCTGTAGCAGTACGATTGGGCTCTCGCAAGGTGATGAGATGGGGCGGATGTTCCCCTTGTGGAGCAGTTCTTGGATCTATCGCTTGATCTCCTCATTCTCTAACAAAGAGCGACGATAGACTGGCCCATTGGGAAGCGGTGCACCGGGGGTCAGATTGATGGGGTGCTTGACCTGACAGTGCAGAGGTACCCCTGTAGGTGAGGAGAATATATCCAAATATTCTTCCATGACCTTATCTACTTGCTTATTCTGTGTGGAGAGGTCGACCACAGAGACCCTAGATGTGGCTGCGATCTTTCACTTATTGTGAGAGCGAATCACAGAGAAGACAAACTTCCTTGTCTGAGAGATGAACTTCCTACATTGCTTAGCAGAGATCAAGGAAATAGCATCGGGTCTGCCTTAGGTATCCTGTACAGTTTCCTATTCAAAGTAATAATAACACTACGAGGCCTAGACTCATATACAACATGACATTTCCATAAATAAGGTTTCCCAAAAGAACATCAAAAACTTCGAGAGGAGCAACATCACACAATACCTCATCTTTGAATGGATTTCTGACGTATGACAGTTGACACTGTTGGTTGACGCAGAGATCACTTCCTTGGTGGAGCCATCCAATGGTGTAGGGTTGTGGGTGCGATGTTGTTGGTAGGGCCAATCGCTTGATGATCTCTACTAATATGAGGTTCTTCTGGGTAGCGCTATCAACGATGAAGTGCAGTGGGGTGCCTTTTACCCACATATATGAATGGAAGAGGTGCTCTCCTTCTTCTAGCTCATCTGGTTCACTAGGCTGGAGCTTGGTGGTAGCAACGGTGGCACTGGGTTCCGCATCAATGATTCGTCTTCCCCTTTCTTGTTTTGTCTCAGAGTCAGAATCTGCATCTGATTCAGAGGCTTTCACTTCAACCACTAGCGATTGCGTTGAGCGGTAGTCAACAATGTTATGCCAAGGGCTCTTATGGAAGTTGCACGACTTCCCGATATCTTTCTTTGTCTTTCCGGTGTCCTTCTTTGCTTACGGCTTGGACTGGTTGTCCTGATACTGTCCATATTTTCTTTTTCCTTTGCTCGGTGGGTTGGGGCCACCCTTTCCTGGCTTTTGTTGTGAGGGGTTCCCAGGCCCAAATTGTCGTGTCTTTTGTTTGAGCTTCTGCTCGATTTTGATGGCATATCGGTAGGCCACGCCTAAGGATGAGATGTCCAGAAATTCCATTTCGGTTTGGATGTATCTATGCAGAGCACCGCGATACTTGAGCACCAGATGTCACTCTGAATCTTTGATACCCAACTTGGTGCGCAAGGTATGGAAGATATTTGTGAAATCTAGCACTGCTTGGTCTCTTTCTTGCCGTAGTGTGGTCCATTTGGTATACAAGTTGTCATAACTTCCGACAGGGTAGTATTGTTCCTTAATAGAATCCATCAAGGATTCCCAGGTGGTCGTGACTGAAAATAATGAGGTTTCCTCTATTTCCTTTTTCTCACAGAAAGTTTCCCACCAATCTTTGACATGGGGAACGACTTTGAGGAGCGCAAAAGTAATCTTTTCTCTATTCAAAAAGTTATGGACAAAAAAATACCCTTCTAGTAGATTCAACCACTTGTCTACAAAATATGCATCTATATGACCTTCAAATATAGGAATATCAAAGTTTATTTGTACCTTGAAGGGGGCGACGCCTCCGTTCGAAGAAGATGCGTCCCCTGTTGGTAGCCGACGAAGGATTTGTGCGAAACCATCCATCATCTTGTTCCTCTGTTGCGTGAGGGATTCCTTAATCAACAGTTTGAAAGGATCTCCTATCCCGTCATCTTTATTTTCTCCTACCATGGGAGGTCACTTGGGTGTGCGAGAGCTTCTGTCCTCAAGAGAAATAAGCTTGAGACCCAACTCTTTGTACTCTGACCTCGTTGGGGACATGCATTAAGACAACAAGGAGCAGACCGCCCTGATACCATTGATTGGGATTTTATGAGAAGAATGAAATGAATATAGATTATTAACAGGTGCTTAACACAAAATAATAGAGATACAGTAAACTAGTTTTCTATTCAATAACGAAATAAGTTGAAACTGTAAAATGCAATGAAAACAAGCTTGCTAGAATGGTGGCGGCTTATCTCTGAGAAGAGATGTGACAACAGTGTGCATTCGCAAGAAGAAAGTTACGATGAGGCTCTGAAGTCATTTTTGAAATAAGCAAGAATTCCAAAAACCCTAGACATCCAAAAACCTAACCCTAGGAGATGCAACACCAAAAGTCATGTGGGCCCCGTTTGGGTAAGTTAGTACATCAACTTCCTGGGGTCATAACTTTTGCATACGATCTTCGTTTTAGGCGTGTGATAGCATGTTGGAAATATATCATCGAGGAGATTCATTTTGGGGGCTCAATCATGCCTCCAACTACAATTGAGGATCTCGATCCCGAAAAACCTTCATTTAGGCCCTCAAAATGGCCCCAGAAGTTAAAACTGCTAAAAATAGTAAATTGCCAAAATTGTCAGAAAACTGTTTTGAGCCAATTGGAAAAGGTGGGTGGACACCGATATCCATCTGGATCAGGAAAAAAGGGCCATACCTTTTTCTGTACTGGTTTGAGCTCCTTTCTAATCCCACCGAGCACAGTTTGTCGTGCGACCTATCGACACACTAGTCGGTCTGGTAAAAATTGTTGCAGAGAATATGGAGGATTTGAACAACCAAAAACCCTAATATAGGAGAAGTGTTCCTCGATTTACCAGTCTTCTATTCTACCAAGGCTAGCCGTAATTTTGTCTGAAATTCTGGGAGGGGGATAGCCATATATGGTGGTGTGCATCGACACCACTACCCAGCTACATATATCATAAAGGAAGTCTTTTGCCTTTTCTTCCCAAAGCTTCGAATGATAGATATGTATGGGTTTAGTGCTATTTGGAGCCCAGCTCCAGTCCATCAGCGGAAAAGGCATCATGAAACAAACAATGTCCATAATATAAGATGACATGAAAATTGGTTCGGTTTCCCTTTGGCTCTTAGTGAATGATATCTTGAAATATTGAACCAAACTATCTGACAATATCTTTACCCAGTCAAACGAGTATCCCTCTGCTACTCAGAGTATAATAGGTACCCATGGTAGAAATAAACGGGCTGTGTTTTCCATCCCATAGAGCCTACACATCATCATTGCTATGTACATTATCTGAGGTTATACTGCGGCAACTGGGTATATACCATGGGAATCGGCTCTGAATTTCTCAAGGCGAGAATACCGGTCTTTAATTAAATCAGAAAGGTTTTTCCCGTATTGGTTGCATTCTTTCTTGTAAAATTCTACCAGGAAATTTGCATTGTAAACGAAATTGGATACCAGAGATAATTTGTACATCACCTGCAGATGTTCCGGCCTAAAAGACCCAATTGCGATCTTTTTTGTATTGAAAATAGTTCTGGTTGGGATATCTACGTGGTCCAGTGCCCAACGGATCATATCATTGTAGGGTAAGAGCCTAGGCATTGTTTCTACCTTATGTAGCTCTGACTGAGCAACAATTTTGTATTTGGTAGATAGGTCCTCCTTCTATTTGTCCCTCGAATCATCCGGGAAATTCACCAATTCATATTGTAAGATGTTGAATACTTGCGTCTAGGATTTGACGGTGTCTATGCTTCTGGGCGAGGTATCGGAAAGAGCGTCTGTATTCGGGCTTGAAATTTCACCAATCGCTTTAGTTTATTTTTGTGGAGGCATGGTATCAGGTCTCAGAGTTCTGTTATCTGTTACAGAGAATGAGAATGAAAAAGACTGATTATTTCGGTAAGCCAGCTCTATGAAAAAAAGAATGTAATTCAAAAATGAAAAAATATTCTTTTCCTTAAGCGTATCAATCTGCGTATACCTTCACTGACAATGCGCTTAATTCCTTTAGTAAAACGATTTGGGCGATAAATCAGGATCTTATTTGAAATCATTTCCCTAAATCAACTATTAATGCCATTAATGGTCGATATTTCATGATCCGGGAAAAGCATAGATAAAATTTGAATTTACCTGCATTTCAAATCAACGTAAACTTAATAGGAGATAAGATTGCTTAATGTGTTAATAAATCAAATTTATCCTGTTAATTAATCGTGTTTAACCTTAATCCATTTCGRGTTTTCAGACCTCGGGTTATCCCATATTAGTTCAAGCTATGATCACTGAAACGCGAAGTCACAATTGATTAATTAACATTAATTATGTTTAACTTTTTAAGTAATCACGATTAACTTCAAGAGTTTCGCGATTTCGCATATCGRGACTTTTGGTGGTCGCTCGAGGTAGGATCCCCGAAACGAGARGTCAYGATATAATTAATTAACCTTAATTKATTTTAATCCTTTAATTAACATAGTTTTAAAGCTAATGACAATTTCACGATTTCGTATATCGAGACTTTGGATTTCTTACATGTTGGACTGTTAGTATCACGAAACCCCAAAACCTGACATTTCGAAGGTAGCCTTTAGTAATTTGACCTTTTAACGAGTGGGCGACTCCATAACTTTTGAGGATTTTAGATTGTTGGATTCGATGGAAGACTTCATCAACGGTGATATTCAAATGCGTGTTTGTATTTATTTAAACAAGCATGAAACTTATCTAAGTCTAAAGTATTGAAAAATATATGTGTTCCAACAGTATATTATTCCATCTTATTAAGATCCATATGAAATTTTGATTGTAAGGCAAATACCTCAATATTTTGAGTTAATTAAAATATTTTGAATTTGTTATAATCAATTACATTGGTTGGAATTATTTCCTTCCATGCATATTGGTTCATAAACTGTCATAATGGGTTTGATTTTGAATTGTCTTTCTATTTCATAAGTGACATATCAATTACTCAGTTACCCAAATTTCTTTGGGTAATACCATAAGTCTTGCTACTCAGTAAATTGCTTTCCATTAAATTTCTCTTTGACAGACAGGTTGTTGAAGTAAATCTTATGCAGGAAGGTATAATCATAACTTTATTTTGGTTGATGATAAATAACATGTTAGTTTTCTTTTATTATTTTAGTTTAGTTATCCTTTTCTGAATGAATAAGAATTAACATTTAAACTTAAAGTGCTTTTCCCATTTAAGTTAAAACATTATAATTTGCATTCATTCCTTCTTTTTTTTAGTTTGATATTTTAAATCAAATTAGTAATTAGTTTTAGAATTTTGTATATTTATATGTTACTTGAATTATGTTTCGAGCAGTGAAATTTTAGTTTCAAAAGGATTTATATAAACCTTGTACATATATATGTAGTGTAGATTTTGTACTTAAATGTTTGTAGGATTGATTAAAATATATTACATGTAAATATAGTAGTGAATGTATATAGTAGCTTTTGTTACTGAATAGTTAGAAGTTTACTTTTGTATTTTAGATAGATCCCTTTATCTGCCAACGAAGTTGTAAAACCCATCAGGGTAAGTCATCCCAAACATCTTAGGTTACTTATACAACCTCGAACCAGACTTTCCCTCACAGTTGATGGTGTGTTCACATATTCCCGTCAACAGGAGCTCCTCTAGGTCTCCTCAAGTTGATAACCCAAGCGCTTCAACTTGTTGCAACATGAAATTGATCCCCTTTGTGATCACCCACTATGCTCACTTCCAGGATCATTTATATGGTTAGATCTATGATAAGTTGTGTGACAAATCCTGCATTCATCTGCCTTTCCCAATTTCTCTGTTCACCCAACGAAATTTTCACCTTGTCTCTTCAAGGTGTGCTTAACAGGTCCAACACTTACTTCCATTAGACATCAAACCAATCAAGTATACACCTAGACTGTCTTTGCCATCAAGTATACAATATGTTTTGCGATGAACTCTATGACGAGTTCTGCAATCACCCACCCAATCCAAGTGCTTCATTTCACCAAAACATCTTCTCTCGTCCTATACAAGGTGTGTACCCAGATCAACCTTCCACCACAATCTCAATCAAACCTTTGTCATAAATCTAATGAAAATTATTTGATGAACTAGTTTTCTCCACCGAATGGTTCACCAAGTCCATGAACGTTCCCAACGAATTGTCTTCGCAACGAACTGCATTCATTTTGTGATCTATCATCATAGTAGTAGAGCATGATTCTATCTCTAATACCATCTATCATCGATATAGTGGTGAAGAACTCACCAACCCTTCATCAAAATCTACAAAAAACATGCTTTGATACCATCTATCGTCAATATAGTGCTGAAGAGATCAACAACCCTTCATCAAAATATGTAATGAAAAAGATATGATACCATATATTGTCAATATAGTGGTGAATATCTCACCAACCCTTCATCAAAATATGCAAGTAACAAACGTTGATACAATCTCTCACATCCCCATAGTGTTCCTTCCCAAATCTTATGATTGTGCACCTCTTGAGGGCATGCAACACCGCGACATTTCTCACCTGGATGCTTGGAAACACCAAGGATACTTTGTTTGGACTACGCCTCTTCACCTAGAGCATAATTGTTGGAGCAAGCTATTTTGGATAGGTTTTAGGAATCACATAAAAACAGATCGTGTGACATTTTGGAAAAGGAGAAACACATGTGGAAAGCATCTAGTGCATTATTAGGAGTCAACCCACAAGAAACGAGAGTTATTTAGAAAGTTTTGGGACATTGTTACCACTTTGTAACCATGTTGTAATGGTCTTAGTGCTAATAGAATACTATAATTATGTAATGGGGTTTTGGGTAGAAGGTAACTTTGAGAGTGAATATTTGTCTAGTGGTTCATATTGTTGACTATTTTGGTTGAGTTGTCGAGTATGAGTTGAGTTGAAGATCAATAGAGAGGCATGTGTGCACTAAAACATAGAACGACTTAGGCAAGTTTGGGTTTTTACTGAATCTTTATGTATGAGTGTAGTGCACATGAATGTAATGGGGATCACGAATGAATGAATAAGAATACATTCGTTGTGGACATAGCCCAGTTTGGGGTGAACCACGTTAATTCTTGTGTTTGGATGTGCATGTTGTGATGATGTGTTTTCGTATTCTTTTTAATGCACACCTATGATGAATGTTTAATATGCATATGTTAGATATATTAATTAGTTCCACGCATATGATGAATGGTTAGATGAATTTTTCATAGGTCATAGTACTGATATGGTGTCATGCATTGAACATATGAATGAATGTTAAGTAAACAATAAGGAATGAATGCCTCATACTCCCCCATGACTACGGAAACTTGGTTCCTGGAGTCCCCTTAGGTACTTCTAGTGAGACTTCACCTGCTTATGGGTGATGCCAAAAGGGTCAGTATCTTGGGATTTTTTGGTGAATTAATGATTAACCCCAAGTCTTTCCACTGCATGCCAACAAATGGTTCCATTACTAGGACCAGGATCTACGAATGAGGGGGATGTGGAGGCCCACTAAGGAGGAAATCAAATAATGGTGTAATACTAAGGAGATCGATTTTGCATTAGATCAGAATCATAATCCAAGGATAAATGTGGTGTTGGCCACACCTACCACACTTAGAGGGGGGGGTGAATGAGTGTGGGGATATTTTTCCCAAAACTTCCCTCTTACACAAAAATTCCTTAGTTAACATTCAACATTTTCTCATTACTCATTGATGTCATTAATAATTAGTTAGATGTGAATACATATCAACAACATATCATCAACAAATCATCTCCACAAGGAACACAAACAACACAAGATGTATGTACGATTTTTCTTTTTATTATGGACTTCAATTCGGGGGTTTTTCAGCAACAACTGAATAGAGTAAAACTCTACAAGAGAACTAGATCTATATGCAAGACTCAACTTACATTCTCAGTACCAAATGAGATGAGGCAACAATCCTCAACAGATATCAATCTGTCAACACAAACAAGTGCATCAACCATGCACCAACCTGTGCCAAACAACCTATAATCAACCTGTACCATAAACAAGTGCATCCAACCATGTACCAAGTATATAACAATCATGTTTCAAATACTCATCAACAATGACTCATCAATATGTACCAACATCATCAACTATACACCTCATGTATGTG